>CM055274.1:22548912-22873943 GCA_029237695.1 Conchocele bisecta | reverse complement strand
ATTAGAATACTTCGCATACGATGAAACACGCGCAAACTTGATACCAAACTATAACGCGCAAGCTGTCGAATACATACTATAGCCCACGTGGCTACTGGAAGGGACTCGCGGCCATCAAGAACCTCGCGGCGGCGACCAAGGTTTCAGAAAACGCTGTCAAGGAATGGCTCAAGAAGCAGGCCATCTGGCAGATCTATTTACCCGCGCCTCACAATATTCCGCGGCCGAAATTCGACGTGCCGGTGCCGAACCAAGTTCACCAAGCGGACCTCCTGTTTCTACCTCACGATCGCGTCGGTCGCAAGACGTACAAGTACGCACTGACAATCGTTGACGTAGCGAGTCGTTATAAGGGGGCTGAGCCGTTGGCCACTAAAGAATCTAAGGAAGTGGCCGAGGCTCTTTCCCGAATATATAAGAGGAGTCCTCTCAAATGGCCGAATCTTCTCCAGGTCGATCCCGGCCGCGAGTTCATGGGCGCGGTCTCTCATCTATTGTCTAAGCACGAAGTTTCTATCAGACGCGGCCGCGTCAATATCCACCGGGACCAGGGGATCGTGGAGCGCTTCAATCGAACCCTGGCTGAGAGACTGTTCGGACACCAATACGCCAAAGAACTTGTAGACCCTCATTCGCGATCGACCGAGTGGGTGGCCAGACTGCCCGCCGTGGTCTCCGCACTGAATGGAGAGGTGACCAGATTGATAGGTAAGAAGCCTGTAGATGCTATCAAGTTTAAAAGGGTGACGAGCGAGCCTTCTGCCGTCTCGCGCGGGCGACCCGTTGGTTTAGAGGAGCAACGGCTTCCATCAGATATTGACGTCCGGTACCTCTATCAACCGGGAGAGCTTGAAGGTGGCAGCCGCCGCGCGACTGATCCCGTGTGGTCAATGAATAAGTATATCATCTGGATCGCTCTATTACCAAACCCGATGAGCCCGTGCTCTATTATTTGGCTGATGGGCCATCTCGCGGTTTTGTTCGCGAAGAACTTCTTGCGGTGCCTTCTGACACCCAGTTACCCCCGATTACTTAAATCAATAGAGGTTCTGTATGTATTCCGTCTGGTAACACGCGTCTTTTATCGTAGTATGCCGAGAGTCCTAATTTTTGTTGACAGTACGTTTTCATAACGCCGTCTTTCATTTTAAATCCTCTATTTTGTGCTACATCTATAATGTGTTTTCCATCTTCTGTAGTTTCACTTAGTACTCGTTTTATATCTATCCCAATTGAAATTGTTAGTTCTCTTGGACATTCCTTTCGCAGAGTTTTTATTAATAGAATTAAATTTTTTCTATAAAATAACACTTACTAGATAACGCTATCGCCTATCTCCGCTGAATTCCATTTTGAAAAGTCCTGGCTCTCTTTCGCTCCATTTATACCCAAGCCAACCATTTATTTTTTTCTTTTTCAAACTCGTCTAGTAAGTTAGGTCTAATCAATTCCTCTATCGTTTTTCCACTAACTCCTATATACATACTATCTGTATCCATCTGTATTAATTCAAAGTCTTCTCTTTTACGTATTTATCTAGAAATTCGTAGTAAAAATTCCAACATTCTCAATTTAGCTAGTTGATAAACCGCTATTCCACAATGGAATGGTCTCTTTACCGCACACCTGGGTTTTCTTGAAGATATTTCGTACGCATCTCCTATCTCTTCCAAATCGTCAAAGAATGCAGATCTTAATGCTTTGTCAACACAGGTTTCGTTTTGTGTATATGTCGTATTTAAATGTCTCTCCGTTGCCTCTATCATTTTTCCACAACACGAGTTTCCTAATAATTTCATTATGTCGGCTACTGGTTTCTTATTTGGTTCTACATCGCCTGTTCGTCTTGCGGCTGTAACTTCTTTTGCGAACCATTCGAATGGTTTTCCACTAATATAATCTATAACACGATGAACTCCAGTTATTTCTAGGCCGTGTTTTAAATACCATTTCAACAGTGGCGCGTACAGCAATACTTTAGTGGCGGTCATAGATCCCACCAATTTTCTTCCATTTCCTCTAGTTCTTACCAGTATCTTCCAAATATCTTAACATGTGTGTGGGAACTTCATCAACCTCTACTTCTCTGTTTATAAATATTGGGGACATTTCAGAAAACTTAGTGTTTTAAGTTGTGTGGAACTTCTATATCCACCTCCGCAAACCCAAACCAGTCTCCAGATAAAACTCTTTTACAAAACTTTTTAATAAATTTAGGGTTATGTGGGGTATCTATAGGTGTATAGTTTCTCTCCCACACGCATCTCTTTATTTAACGTAAATAAATATAACGCGTTTGCATCGTACCCCAAAACAGCCTTGCAAGGTTTGGAACCCACTCTAATATTTGAAACACCAGCTTCTGCATATCGTGTTAAATACTATTGATGGACCGCCAACTAGAGCGTCCTTCATCATTTCGTATGTTTCTTCTTTTGGTGCATATAGAGCATCCTCCGGTATAATCGTCTTTGAAGATTTTTGTTCTTTAATGGTTCCTCTCAATAAATATTGTATAGCTACTCCAGGTAGTGTTACCGCATCTTTGAAAACATCCACACCTCTGTTTTATAAAATTCACACATTTTTTCCACCGCCCTTCTAGGAACGGTGCTACATCTAAAAATCGTTATAATATTTCAACCAATCTCTGAAAGTTATTTTTTCATATTATTTTCTTCTTCAAAAATTCTAACGACATTTACTTAATTCTGTTTCGTCTATTAACATTTTCCCAGATAGTTTGGAATACCAATTCTCTATATCCGGTAGTCCTGGGTAATGCCAGTTTGTCTGGAGAATCGAACCACTCATAAGGAAAGAAAGATTTCTGTCCTTTGCATTCGTAGGCTTTTATCCAACTATCGTAACTTACACCGGGTCCTAGATAAAGTATTACATCAAGAAATCTAAACTCTGGAGTAAATAGAAATATTGTTGCGTTGCACGTTTTCGACCATTACTTTCTTTGTTGTTGATGCCAGTTCGCCTACTAGGTATTTCTTTATTAAGTTTATATCGTACTTACTGCTGTTAAAACCTATAACCGGTACTTGCTCTATCCACTGTTCGATCTTGGCGATTTGGTTTTTACGTAAATGTTCTGTATTAAACCTATATCTTGACCACACTTCTTCTTCTTATAGCTTTTCCCCTGACTTTCAAATCTTCTAACGAATTTTTCTATAAGTTTTTGCGGATCTTTATCACAAATATAGAGTTACTGTTCCTGAGAAATTATCTCCTATACTAACGCTTGCCGGAACGTGCTCAGCTTCGTACTCTAAACTATTACCGGTAGTTTCAACTTCTGGCTGGAGATACGCCTCAAAATCGTATACTATCTGATATGGATAAAGAGTAGTGTCACAACCGATCTTTATATCTTTACCCGTTCTTTGAAATTCGCATTCCCACATAACTACTAGGTTGAATTCTTTGCTTTTTCTAATAACTTTATCTCTTCTCATGGTGGATGCGCGTTCTTCTTTTCTATGCTTTGCATGAATCTCACACCCGTGCCAGTAACAGCCGTGATATTGATATACGGTATTGGTTTCTGGACAGTATCCATCTACCGGAGCTCCTAAAATCCATCTTTCACCTCCGTGTCCGCACTGTTCGTGGTGAATGTGAATTCCCTCCCGCTTTTCCACAGAATACATCCAATCGATCGCCCCATAACTGTTAGAACCTTTGGGTAAAACGCTTTCTCGAACGACGAACGCGGGCGCTCTAAATAATAACCATCACATATTACTTTTGTCTCACCTCTCATACATGTTGGTCCGTGTCTCTTCTATTACTCGCTTTCGTGAATTTCTGCTTGCAATTATCGCAGGCGTAAATTTTAGATAGGTTTTTAAGGTTTTTTTTATCAGAAATGCGTGATTATTAAACAGTCCTATTGTCATTGGTTTATTACCCTATTACCTTATAGTGCGCTGGTACCTTTTTCAACCACCATACATTACATTCAGTGGGTTGATATACTTCTATACCGATTTTAAAAACTCTTCAACCTTTTTCAGATCTGAAAAAGAAATTGGTGAAACCACATTACTACCGAAATATTGCTTACTAAGTTCTTTCGCCTTTTCTGTACATCTGTCAGGTCTGATCTTTTTATCAAGGTGCATAGCTAGACACCTGAACAGACAAAGATCGTCATTATACTTATCTAAAGAATACATACCTTTTCTATTCCTCAACCATTCTGGAAGTTCTCCTCCTGCTGCTTCTTTGGATTGTAGTCCCAAATCTATTCCCCTACTACCCTGTATTAGCTTTACAAAAACCTCTACCCATCTTACAAACTTCCACTTTGTATTTGGTCTGTCTATTTTATCGGACATTATTCGTGTTTGCTCCTTATCTGACAGCCATTTTTTAACGGTTTTCATTGATGATAGTGGTTCGCTACCACCGAGATTTTTGTGAAATATTATAGTTTTAGGTTTTCCATTTTTAATTTCCTCCATATGTTCTAGCTTGTAAGAATATGAATATCTCAAATAAAAATTGGTTGTTAGATACGGAGCGAGTTTATCAGACATGCGTTCAGACTCGTTAATGTTAATGTTTTTACGAAAGGATAATGTAACTACCCGTCTTCATTTTCTACCTTTTCCAATGTTTCATTTCGTGAGCCCCCAA
The DNA here is from genome assembly GCA_029237695.1 of Conchocele bisecta. Classification (NCBI taxonomy): domain Eukaryota; kingdom Metazoa; phylum Mollusca; class Bivalvia; order Lucinida; family Thyasiridae; genus Conchocele; species Conchocele bisecta. Next base: position 22,869,287 of record CM055274.1, on the reverse strand, counting down.
TATTTCTTCACCTTTTTCCACTATCGCGCTAACGATAGATTTTTTATTATTATTATTTTGGCGTCTAATTTGGGACAAATTATTTGTGCTTGAAGGTTTGATTACACTAGCCCTTAACCCCGCAATACTTTCTTTTTGAATTCTGTTACCTACTTCCTCCGCTTTGGATATATCTTTAAAGGCTCCTCGTTTGTGGGCGCGGGTAAACCGCTTCATAAACGCCTCATTCTTTGTGGAGTTTATAAGATTTGTCAACCCCCTAACTCTCAACCGTTTACTATAAGTTATCCCTAGAGATTCGGCTTCTCTTCTCAAACTTTCTATTTCTGCTCTAGTTTCTGACGTTATCATATTTTCTGTAATATACTTTTGTATAACCTATGAAATTTATCTGTTCAATTGGTCTTGAAAACATTATGTTTTTTTCACTTCTAATTGAATATAAACATAAACATATACATATATAATGGAGTGTGAGACTTGTTGTAAGACGTTTACGCGTAAAGAATATCTACGAAGGCATCTAGCGAGACGTAGAAAAATTCCTTGTTTGTTTCCCCCCCGCAATTTCAATGCCCCAGATGCCCTTGTAAATTCATTAGTGCCCAAACTCTTTGTAGACATAAGCAACTACACTGTCAGGTGGCTACAGGTGAACGTGGTAGACTAGAGCTGGTAGAATTAGTTGCTGATCTGCGAAATAAATTAGCTATATTGGAGGAGAAAAATGGGGTGTTTGGAATATAAACTATTGCGTGAGGGACGCATTTAAATCGGAAACTTATTAGAAAGAAATTCATAAATTTACTGTCGAAAAAACATGATGTATTTATGACAACGAGACAAAAATAAATCCTTTTTAAGACTATCGTTTTATCTGTTCAATTGGACGTGAAAACAACATGTTGTATTTATGACACCAATTTTGGATTTTTCGGGGTGGTGGGAACAATTTCCTCGTTAACCAATTTTTGGTTTTTCGGGGGTGGTGGGAGTAGTATAAAGGGGTGGAAATGATGCCACCGTAGGTGGTATCATTTTGACTCCCTTTATACTACTGACGACAATTGTTGTGAGTAGCGGTCTAAGGGTTAATGCAGTATATGAGTTGTCACCATGAAATACGTACACGTGCTGAGTTTTTTACCATGGACATCCTGATGAATAACGCACTAAATTAGGCTAACATTTTCGTCAAAGACGTCGTGTTTGTTACCCCATGACATTAGAGTACTTTACCTATAGCGTGCCTAATCAAATATTGACTGTAGACTCTGAACCACAAATGTACAGACTGTCCAGAGCCGACACCGTTCATAAAGTCTGCGGCGTTCCACGGCGCCTAGCATACACCCAAACACTAATTCTCACATATATTTACATGTCTGTTTCCTGTCCACATGCCTCACCCCTCAAAGTTATTTCTGACATAAATACGTTACACAATGAGGTCAGCGTGTAAGTGCACACACGAACGAACACGACAGGTTGGAACCAACCTGTCGTGTTCGTTCGTGTGTGCACTTACACGCTGACCCCACTGCACATTGCCAACCATGTCTACCCACCTATATAGATTACAAATTTCGATCATGTTGTTACCCTGTAACCCGACTTTAAATAAAAGCACGTTCTCTTCTGTTCTGTACGGAGCCCTGCAGCGGACATGGATTTTTTTTATTAATTCGTTCCCATGAAATAACAATTCGTTCTCTCAATTTAACAATTTGTTCCCACGATATAACAATTCGTTCCCTCGAATTAACAATTCGTTCCCACGATATAACAATTCGTTCCCATGTATTAATAATTTCTTTCCCGTGGGAACGAATTGTTATTTCGTTGGAGCGAATTGTCAAATTGAGGGAAAGAATTGTGGGAACGAATTGCTAATTCGTGGGAACGAATTGTTGTCTCGTGGGAATGAATTAATACAACAAAGTGTACGTCCACTGCGGGGCTCCGTAGTTCTGTACATTATCGATCCTCGGAATGCTTTTAAAATATCCCAACAATACTGACAAACTTTGCAGATCCTGATGAGACGGCTTGTTGCAAGCCGGCTCTTCTGGATCTACATTTAATACTTGTTATATGGTATATGTAGGGCTTAAAGGATTAAGTCTATCATTTACAATACACACATGGGTTTGTGTTTCGACTTAAAGGTACATGCCCACTCAGTAGGCACAAACTGTTCATTATACCAGAGACATCATCTGAGACATGTTTTGGCAAAATAAACATTCATTCACAATTGCCCCACGTATTTATTGGCATTAGTATACATTTTATATCAGACGTAAATTTTCACATTGATATCAGGGACGATAACCGTGTTTCCTTAAAATGTTAACCGACACTGCTATTTATTCTCTGTATTTACCTTTGATGTGCAATCATCATACTTTATAATCTGTCGAACATATTATCCTTTTAAGGTGACGCATTTCATTAGTATAAATAATTAAAAAGTGTCATGCCTCATTTGCATATCAGAATATCCTGATACCACCGCGCGTCTCTATCAGTAAAATAAATATTACCAAAATATTTGTTGTGTATAGGGGGCACTGGTCATTTTTAGAACTGGTGGAATAGTGACACAATTATACGCTTATTTAATTCATATAAAAAACATTTTGTGCCTACTGAGTGGGCATGTACCTTTAATATGGTGCATCATGGGTGATACATTGTATATGTGTAACTGTGATTTGCGGCGATGAATAAAGTATGGAAGCCCTGCAGCCTATTTCACCAACATTGCAAAGTACACTTATCTAGCAAAGTATACTTTGAGGGAGACATTTTCAATTTTAGGATAAATTTATGATTTTTTATTATACTGAATTTATTACATTATCACAGCCATTTTGGCTGTGATAATGTAATACATTCAGTATAATAATTCTGCATACTTTTAATCATCAAATATATGCAGCCGTTAGTTCTATATGACATAATGCATTTCGGGAAAAATAATTGATTACTCCCTCAAAGTATACTTTGCTAGATAAGTATACTTTGCAATGTTGGTGAAATCGGCTACTGGAGGGACTTCTGACTTCAATACTTCTAACTTCATTACTTGTAACTTCCTACTTCATTACTTCTTAAATTTAACTTCCTTACTTCTTACTTCTAACTTCCAACTTCATTACTTCTAAGTTTAACGTCCTTATTTCTTACTTCCAACTTCATTACTTCTACTTGTAACTTCATTACTTCTAACTTCCAACTTCATCACTTCTTACTTCTAACTTCCTTACTTCTAACTTCAATACTTCTAACTTCATTACGACTTACTTCTAACTTCCTTACTTCTAACTTCATTACTCCTAAGAAGTAATGAAGTTAGAAGTAAGGAAGTTAGAAGAAAGGAAGTTAGACGTAAGAAGTGATGAAGGTGGACGTTTGAAGTAAAAACTGAAGAAGTTAGAAGCAAGAAGTAATGAAGTTAGAAGTAAGAAGTATGAAGTTGGAAGTTAGAAGTAAAGAAGTAGGACGTAAGGAAGCTAGAAGTATTGAAGTCAGAAGTCCCTCCAGGGCTTCCATAATAAATGGTAGGTACGACATTTCACCTGTTAATCGTGTCTCGGAGACAAATGCTCAGTATTATACAAACATACTCGAGTGTCGTTTGTTTTCGCTATTCTGTAACCATTCTCTTTTTATTGTCATAATAACAGTATTTATCCCGTCAACACAGGGCGTATGTGCCGTGAAACAATTTGGAGATGCGGCTGGAGTTATTTTTTGCATTTTAAAGCTATTTGTAATGTTGACGGGATAAATAGAATAGTAGGTTAGTGCCGTGAATGGGAACAATATCTGGCTCGGCACGGAAACGGGATGTGCTCGGCAAAGCCTCGCCCATCCCGTTTCCTGAGCCTTGCCAGATATTTTTTCCCATTCACGGCACTAACCTACTATTCTCTATCTATTTTCCTTATTTCTGAACCAAAGTATATGTTGTGACCACTCATTTGAACCGTCTCGGCGAGACGGTTCAATTGAGTGGTCACAACATATACTTCTGATGAGAAATAAAGAAATTCTTGAGCCTTGCCGGATATTTTTTCCCATTCACGGCACTAACCTACTATTCTCTATATACATGTCTGAACATTTATCATTAAGAAATATCGGATTTATAACGGCCTCCTGTTACTGGTAAATGAACGCGTTCCGCACTGTTTCTATATTGGATTTACACACATCTCGCAGGAAAATCGAATATACCTTAATTTAAAAAAAAAACCTATTGCATGTGCATACAAGTTATGAATATACGGTGAACTGTATTGTAATTTTCAAATTTACGGCGTATATCAGAAAATGATAGGTCGGAAAATCTGTTTAATGGCGACGTGCTTGCGGAGCCATTAAATATGTTTTCCGACCTGTCATTTTCTGATATACGCCGAAAATTTCAAAATTACAATGCGGTTAACCTATTTCTAATGCAGTCCTTTACTACTGGCGTAGGAATACATATTGAAATAATTTGCGACCGTTCATCAACAATGATATACCTGTAATGTATGACCATCAGCAAATCAGATTGCGTGATAGTTATAGAGTGCATATGAATATATAATTATGGCAACTGACTGTAAGTTATATTCTGTAGAACTTGTGAGTTTGAAATCTGTACAAATATAGCCATGTTTAAAACATCATACTGTAACTAACATTTCCCAGTCTGAATTACATGTACATTTATGTCATACATTTGACAATTACACGTGTTGCTTGTCTTCTTTGTTTTTTGGCAGCATACAGTAAGTAAATTTCGTCCATGGAGTATCTGCGTTTACATGTAGTGTGTGCAACTTTAATCGCTTTCTATTTCTATGTTAATGTATTGCATACGGTTGGAGTTTGCTGTGTACTCGTCAAAACAAAATGTATTAAAATCGGAATACTCTAGTGTAATTAATTGAAAGCGTTGTAGACAACATGTTTTGTGTTCAGTACAGCTTCAATGCATGATGATATGCTTATGCAACCAGTATTATCTATTATTTGTGTTGATTTAATATGACATTTAGCTCGTTGACTGAAACCATAAGGAATTCGATATAACATAATTTCTTTCGAAATCAATATATTGGTTTAAATGCTAATGGTAATCAACACTCATTATATATTTGGCATTGACTTGGGAAAATGAGCTCATTGGTCTTACGATCAGTGTAGATCCAGATCAGCATATGCATCCGCACTGTCTGATCAAGATCTTCACTGTTCGCCATTCCATCGATGAAACACCCGTCATGCAGCTCACGAGTAATATAGATCATTATCAGGTTACATGAGTGAGCTTTTTTTCTTTTTTTTTTTTGCTTATATTTAACGGCGGCACTGGCTCTAGGACCTTGCATGCCGTCTCCCAAGAATGGGAGAAAGAACGGAGGTAGAGATTTTTTGAGAGAAGCCGGTAATTCGTATTTACAGAGCAACTACGAATTATCGGTACCCATTCACAGCTGGGTGAACAGGAGCAGTGTGGATAAAGTGTCTTGCTCAAGGACACAACGCAGTGCCTCCGGTGAGGCTCGAACCCACGACCTTTAGATCAGCAGTCTGACGCTCTAACCACCAGGCCACTGCGCTCCACTTGAGTGAGCTATCTCATATGAAGCTACACTGGTCACAAATCCCATGATCCTCATTTCTCCAGTCATAGCCATATAATTCCAGCACAAAAATATTTACACAATTCCCTAACATTTGATTAGTCCGTAGCAAGTCTCTGTCCAAAATTTATATCCCAGTAAACTCCCATGCCGAACTACGTTCCGTAACTGTGAGGCGCAGTTAAAATAATTCTTAAGAAAACGGAAAATAAACACATTTTCTTGATGAATTTATTTAAAATGCTGGAATTATAAGGAATGAATGGCCTTTTTGTTGAATTTATCGGGGATATAAACTTGGAAAAGTCGCGGGAATACTGGACGAGGCCTTCCGGCCTTCGTCCAGTATTCCCGCGACTTTTCCAAGTTTATACCCCGATAAATTCCACAAAAAGGCCATTCATTCCTATAATAATTCGGATTAGAGCCTTTGCACATAGTTACTGTTATCGTACTACGTTATCATGCCTATAAAACATTCTGAGCATGTACGCCATTCTCATGCTCAAAACCAGGAAGTTTGAATGGTCGAGACTGAGCCTTTGTTCAGTCTCGGCCAATCAAACTGCATGATTTTGACTAAAAATATGAATAACATGCTATTATCATAACTGGAGCTGGGCCTAGTTGTATGCATTGTAAGATATCGGTGATGGATAAACACAACTCAAGCCACCATTACTCGAAGACAATCTGCGCTAGAAGCCGCATTGCGTTCACCTCAGTATGGGGTCCATTTGTGAACTAAAAGATCGCATGCAACTTGTCTGTGAATAAAGTCACGTGTTACATTACATGGCATTTACTATACCCAACGACATATAAATGAGACAAACCACGTGATTTTGTACCTAAACAATATGTGCGATGTCTCATTTTATATGTTTACAAAATGTACCCTATTTTCAGCACATGACGCCGAAATTTGACTCAGATCAAATGCGGAATAAAATTAATTCCGCATTTGCTATGAACATTTCGTCAACTTCGACGTCATTTACAGAAAATATCACAGTTTCTGCAAATATAGTTTTCATTAAATTTCGCATCCATTTACATCGTCGAACATGTATATGCCTAAGGCAGGTACTCTACGGAGCCCGCAGGGGACATGGATTTTTTTAATTCGTTCCCACGAAATAACAATTCGTTCCCTCAATTTAACAATTCGTTCCCTCGAATTAACAATTCGTTCTCATGAGTTAACAATTCGTTCCCTCAATTTAACTATTCGTTCACACCAAATAACAATTCGTTCCCTCAATTTAACACTTCGTTCCCACCAAATGACAATTCGTTCCCTCAATTTAACACTTCGTTCCCACCAAATGACATTTCGTTCCCTCAATTTAACAATTCTTTCCCTCGAATTAACAATTCGTTCCCACGATATAACAATTCGTTACCACGAACGAATTGTTAAATTGAGGGAACGAATTGTTAATTCTTGGGAACGAATTGTTAATTCGTGGGAACGAATTGTTAAACAGAGGGAACAAATTGTTATTTCGTGGGAACGATTTAAGAAAAAAAAGAATTATACGTCCCCTGCGGGCCTCCGTAGTACTCTGCAGTAATCAACACATTCCTTTTGACATCGACATACATTAAAGGTGTATGATCACGTGATACTAACAACAACAACAAGTACCGATTCAAAGAACGTATTCTTGTATAGTGTCCTTATTACGTAACGGATTTTGATGAAATATGACGCATCAAACGCGTCTTGTTAAGCTGCATTTGGTGGTCTCTGTATTTTCGCCCAAACTTCTGTCTTTTTTTGCGAAGAATCGAACTCCGTGTCTCCGGCACGGAAATATATTCTTCGCAAAAACGACATAAGACTTTGCCAAACTCCATAGACGACCAAATGCAGCTCATGAATATTTGCGCCATATTTCATCAAAATCCGTTGCATATTAAGGAAACTATCAAATAATACTTACTTTGGAGTGGGCGACGTTGTTGTTTTTGTAACCACGTGATCATGCACCTTGACATTGCTTGGTTTGCTTTAGATCGCACTATCGTTTTCATTGTAATGTGATGCACTAAACCACGATTATTCACGTTTATCAGGTAACGCGCTTTGTATTGACCGAATACGTTTGAAAGAAAACCACGTCATTGCTAATTCTGTAGCCAAAACCTTACCTGATAAATAGAACATCATGCGAGTATTTGTTGATATCCAATTTATCAGGCTCGGCTCGAGACCGGTAGGAACTCGTAAGCTAGTCATTTATTTGCAAGCATATACGTCAGCACCGGAGAAGTTTGACGTCGTCTAACGTTACGTAATGATTTAATAGTATTGTTTATTATTGTTTTCGAAGCGCTGTCCTCAAGCCAAGCAAACGTATTCATCGAACATGCGCCATTTATATTTTACTGTAACTTGTTTCATTGTATGTAAGTATTTTCCGGAAAAGGCTGTAAGGTATAGTGTATGGAAATGGGTGGGTGGGGTAACGTTTTCCAAATATGCCAAGTATTAGGTCCTAGGTCCGAGTCTTCCACCTGTGATAACTATTGTTTCTAGAGTCGGCGCGTGTGTATGCGGCTGCATGTTTTTCACATTTACACATTACATTTACAATTATATCAATTGAGCGACACTGGTTGAGTGTTTTCAGCATGCTACTAGAAATTGAATGTGGCTGAGATTGGAGAAATGGATCTGAACTGTTCGCCATTCCATCGGAGAAACACCGGTCAACCTTCTAACAAGCAAAACAAATCGCTATCTGGCTACAGGAGTGTACTATTTGATCAGGGCTCCACTGGCCACAAATTCCATACGCACTATTTCTCCAGACACAGCCACAAATACGAGCATTCGTGTTTCGAGTATTGGAATATATATATTGTGAACTGGTATGTTTATTTTTGAATTGATGTTGATGACTACAAGTGACACCGCTATCCTGTTTACCCTAAGCAACCGTATACTCGAAAGGCGAATATTTGTATATCATGTTTCATATTGTGAATACTGCTGTCATATTTTACCTGTAGTTATGAGTGTTCTCCCTTTGCCATTTAGTAAGTATTATTTGATATTTTCTTTAATATGAAACGGATGAGCTGCATTTGGTCGTCCAGGGAGTTCGGCACAGACTTATGTCGTTTTTGCGAAGAATCGACTTCCGTGTCTTCGCAAAAACGACAGTAGTTTGGGCCAAAGTACAGAGACCACCAAATGCAGCTTAACGAGACGCGCGTTTGATGCGCCATATTTCATCAAAATCCGTTACGTAATAAGTACAATATAAAAGAATACGTACTTTAAAACGGATGGTTTCTTGAAGTTTCAGTACTTGTTGTTGCTGTTAGTACCACGTGATCATACACCTTCTATGTGGGACTGATGTTACAACGGCATCAGTCAACTATATGTGTCAGTAAGCAAGAGCATATCGAATACTCCCTGCGTTGTCTATTGGGAGGGGGTGGAGAAAGATGTGACCCCGGGGGTATGTCATTAGCTGTTCGTGCCGGTAAGCTAGAATTAGGTTCTGCAACATCCATATAAAAACTGAAAGTTGCCGAGAACGTGCGGATGTATCGGATATCCGGTTATTAGTTGCATAGTAAACGCACTTAGTGGTTTCTAACATTTCGAATAAATGTACAGATGCGAGTGCAAGCAAGTCCTCGAAAATGGCGTCTGTATACAGTGGGGTCAGCGTGTAAGTGCACACACGAACGAACACGACAGGTTGGAACCAACCTGTCGTGTTCGTTCGTGTGTGCACTTACACGCTGACCCCACTGTATATGTATGGTGTGCATTAACCTATGACATATTTCATCCTGGGTGGGATTGATGTCACCCTACGGGTTAATCCTTACAGATCAATTCATACAAAAGTCATGCGGGTATATCTGGAGAAATGGGGCTAACGATTGGGACACGCTATCTGAAAAATATTTACAAAAACTGTGACATTTTCTATACATCACGTCGAAAGGTGGCAAGATTTTCACATTCCCCATTTGCTATGTAGATTTCGTCAACTTTCGACGTCATTTAAGATCGTATATTCTGTAAATATGTTTTATGTGCTGACGTACAAAATCACATCGCATGTTTCATATGCGTTTTGTGACCAGTATAGATCCAAATCAAACATCACACTCCTGCAGTCGAATGACGATGTAGTGCTTGTTAGAAGCATGACAGGTATATCATTTATTGAATAGCAGAGCACATTCTGAGCTGACGGTGAATGCACAGGCTGATCTGAATATACAATTGTATCACAACCCCCTAGCCCCGTTTCTCCAGTCATAGCCACATATGACTTGCTATGATAAACATGAATGTATCAGCCTAGTCCCATTACAGCTTTCTCTTCCTTGCAGTCTCCTCAGGGTATACATATGCAGTGAAACCTCTCTAAACCGGACACCCTGGGAGGTCCCCAGGGTGTCCGGCTTAGTGAGGTTTCACTGTAAATCAGGCATTTGATCATTCTGAGCCATAGTTGTGTGCTATGTGATCACGAACAGACATTATCACCTGAGATAAATGACCAAGAAACTCATTAAAAATAAGATGACAGGTGTTTTATTGGTGTCCGATTTAGAGAGGTTCCACTGTGTGTATATAGTTTATAGTATATAGTCTCTGTCCAAAATTTATATCCCAGTAAACTCCCATGCCGAACTACTTTCCGTAACCGTGAGGCGCAGTTAAACTAATTCTTAAGAAAACGGAAAATAAACACATTTTCTTGATGAATTTATTTCAAATGCTGGAATTATAAGGAATTAATGGCCTTTTTGTGAAATTTATCGGGGATATAAACTTTGAAAAGTCGCGGGAATACTGGACGAAGGCCTTCCGGCCTTCGTCCAGTATTCCCGCGACTTTTCCAAGTTTATATCCCCGATAAATTCCACAAAAAGGCCATTCATTCCTATAATAGCTAAACTGGTCAAAAGTTTCTTACGTGCGAAATCACATCAATTTGTTCCGCAAAAAAAATCAGCCACCCGATATGATTTCCTTTTTGCACTCATATCGTTCACTCATTATATATTCCATACATGCACTTCTATGCTAATTCGTATTCAGTCAGAAGACATGAACACACCTAACATAATAGTTTGACGTAGGTCTTATTTAATTTACCAATGTAATTTAACGGGTCAGTGGAAGAAAGGGGCAAATAGAGAATAGTAGGTTAGTGCCGTGAATGGGAAAATATATCCGGCAAAGCTCAATAATTTCTTTATTTCTCATCAGAAGTATATGTTGTGACCACTCATTTGAACCGTCTCGCTGAGACGGTTCAAATCAGTGGTCACAATATATACCTTGGTTCAGAAATAAGGAAAATAGATAGAGAATAGTAGGTTAGTGCCGTGAATGGGAAAAAATATCTGGCAAGGTTCAGGAAATGGGATGGGCGAGGCTCTGCCGAGCACATCCCATTTATGTGCCGCACCAGATATGTCTTCCCATTCACGGCACTAACCTACTATTCTAGTTATCCCGTCAACACCTACAAATGGCTGTAAAATGCAAAAATTGTATTGACTGGATATCAAAAATGTTTCACGGCACTGTGTTTCACGGCACATACGCCCTGTGTTGACGGGATAAAATCCATTATGGACCTAGCCCACTGTTTCAACCGACCCGTTCAATTCTGATAAGACAGACCGTAATATATTTATACACATTTGCTGGATACATGTTTGACTGACTGAATGAATGGCTGATGCACACATACTGATCTGCGCCCCGTTTCACTAAACTTCGTACGACTAAAATGTTCGTAAGTGCAAATTTAGCATCGGCTGGAAATTTCAATTGATGGGTTTACATTTATTGATCATATGCAGCCTATGCTAAATAAATGTAAATCCAATAATTGTTTACTATCATACGTTTGCACTTACGAACATATTAGTCGTAAGAATCTTAGTGAAATGGGCCCCTGGTTCTCGACTGATCAGTGCAAGCTGCTGTTGGTGCATTTGTATTTTATATAAAATCAATGAGACCCATTGGCAAGTTGCTATTGTCAATATTTACCCGTTTCGATTCAATAAGCTCATTTTACATTAACATAATCAAACATGTTTAGCATTTGATATTATTTATGCAATGTTCTCTAAATGTTACATGACGTATGAACATAATGCACTACTCATCCCGTCAGTTAAAGGTACATGCCCGCTCAGTAGGTACAATATGTACTTTATATCAGACACATCATTTGAGACATTTTCTGGCAATATAAACATTCATTCATCATTATCCCACGTATTGATTGGCATTATAATACATTTTATATCCGAAGTAAATTTCCACACTGATACCAGGGGCGATAACCGTGCTTCCTTAAAATGTTAACGGACATCACTATTTATCATCTGTATTTATTTTTCGATGTGCAATGATCATACTTTATAATCTGTCGAAAATATTTGTTCAGGTGACGCATTTAATTAGTATAAATAACTAAAAAATATCATGCCTCATTTGCATATGAAAATAACCTGATACCACCGCGCGTCACTAACAGTAAAATAAATATTACTAAATGATTATATCTGTAAAGCGTGCACTCGTAAGTTTTAGAGCTGGTGGAACAGTGACACAAGTATACACTTATTTAAATCATATAAAGAACATTTGGTGCCTACTAAGTGGGCATGTACCTTTAAAGTAATACGGAGATATGTCTGCCCGTTGAGAGTAATATTAATCATGTGATAGATCCCAGTTGGGGGTATTCTCATGTTACCGAAGCCAATTACCAAACTAGAACTGTTCCAGTAAATTACATTAATCTGCGCCGCCATACGCTACTGACTGCGCTAATGTTGACAAATTGTGTCAATTGCTGTATGGCATGTTACACGAATATTGTGTTTTAAATCAAGCAGTTTGATTGTCTAAGCCTGAGCTGTGCTACAGCTCAGGCTCAGACAATCAAATTGCTTGGTTGAAAGTTGGCATTGGCATTCGATGTTTAGAAATATTGTTGTCTGGGCAAGGTTAACGCCGCCGGTTGTGTATTTCGGCATTGTGTCTACATGTCGATGCATTTGTATCATTATAGCATAAATATGCGAACATTTTCCAATATCATGTTCATGTCGTCATGTATTTGCCATGAAGATCATTTAATGCCTGTTCCACGTTTTGGATAAATTTATGAATTTTTATTATACTGAATTTATTACATTATCACAGCCATTTTGGCTGTGATAATGTAATAAATTCAGTATAATAATTCTGCATACTTTTAATCATCAAATATATGCAGTTGTTAGTTCTATATGAAATAATGCATTTCAGGAAAAATAAATGATTACTCCCTCAAAGTATACTTTGCTAGAAAAGTACACTTTGCAATGTTGGTGAAATCGGCTACAGATCTACTGTCTGTTCCACGTTTTGCTGCCGACAAACATTTGGCCATTAAACACATTAAATCTTAAAAATATTTAAATGTAAGCACTTTTTCATCAATAACAAAAAAGGTCACCCTCCCCAATTTTTTTTATTTTATAAAATTCCATCAAATATTGATTTTATTGCCAGAAAACGATTTTCCCTATGGGAATTTAACATGGGGGCTAAAATAGATTTTTTTAAAAATTATTTGTGGACCGATTTTCAAATCTAACTTTTGTTTTCTTAGTTACATCATTTCCAAGCTATCTAACCAGTAGCCTATTTCATCAACATTGCAAAGTATACTTTCCTAGCAAAGTATACTTTGAGGGAGAAATTTTCAATTTTTTGAAAAATTTATTAATTTTTATTATACTGAATTTATTACATTATCACAGCCATTTAATGGCTGTGATAATGTAATCAATTCAGTATAATAATTCTGCATACTTTTAATCATGAAATATATGCATTTGTTAGTTTTATATGAAATAATGCATTTCAGGAAAAATAAATGATTACTCCCTCAAAGTATACTTTGCTAGTAAAGTATACTTTGCAATGTTGATGAAATAGGCTACTGGTTTCGGTGTCAAATTCCATTTTTTTTTTTTTCTTTTTTTTTACTCCTCCCCCAGCTCATCCACCTATTTTTCCCCCATGTTAAATTCCTGTAGGAAAATGTTTTTTTTAGAATAAAATCAATATTTTAAATATTTTTTAAACTTAATGTGTTTAATAGCCAAATGTTTGTTGGAACAGACAGTAGTTAATATTTAACAGGTAACCTGCCCTGCATTGACCGAATACGTCCTGACTGATAACATATTGTTGTATCAGGCATTCACCTGATATCAACATCCGGGTTACGACAAAGTGAAAACTGACGTTCCATTGGTCGGTTGACGTCACGTGACGTTACGCAATAACGTCAGTGTAATGACGCAACGTAAACAAGTCCGCGTTCTTTCCATAGAATACGACGTCGTCTAATGTCATTTTCGAGCATAAAACGTTACCTGATAAATAGAATACCGGACTAGTGTCTTTTGATATCAAGTTTATCAGGCTCGGCTCGTAAACGGTAGGAATTCCTCGGCAAGCCGAGGAATTCCTACGCGTTTCCTAGCCTTGCCTGATAAACTTGATATCAAAAGACACTAGCATAGGTAGTCTCTATTTCTCTATGAACAGGTAAATTTGCTCTGTAACTCCCGTGTCGTCCGACTTTTTGCATAGTTACTGTCCGCCATTAGAAGACCACCCCGTCTCCTGTCAGCTATTAACGGATTATCCATAAAAAAGGACCCATTCAAGAATGTGGGGCGTCGCTTTCCGCTGAACGCTTCTGGTGGGTGATCAGGGTCTACAGTGATAAGACATGGAATAACATGTTCTAGATTCATTTCATTACACTATAACCTTCAAAAACGTGTACACACAATCACACACAAAATACCTTGCTTTTCGTAGATGCTTTTCGATTCGCTTCATAATAAAGAGCACAGTAGCCTATTTCACCAACATTGCAAAGTATACTTATCTAGCAAAGTATACTTTGAGGGATAAATTATGAATTTAAGGATAAATTTATTGATTTTTATTATACTGAATTTATTACATTATCACAGCCATTTTGGCTGTGATAATGTAATAAATTCAGTATAATAATTCTGCATACTTTTAATCATCAAATATATGCAGTCGTTAGTTCTACATGAAATAATGCATTTTGAGAAAAATAAATAGATAAGTATACTTTGCCATTTTGATGAAATCGGCTACATATCTCACATACATATATGTACAGAACGTGATGTAAAAAATACAGATTCTGAAATTACAACTACTTTATGTAATTAATGTAGCTTACATGTGTTTTCTCCACAAATACGCACCTATGAGTAACCTGAACTTTTCACTATTGTAGTTTCAATTATTTTTTTAAAATTCCATGTAGAATAGTGACTTGTAACCGTACAAGATCTTACATGAATGATGATTTAATATCGTGGTGTTCATTAAATAAATGCGCTGATTTCATAGGAAACGGTCTAATACATATGATGTTAAATCAGCACAAATGTTAGATTTTATTTTTCGCAGAAGTACATAATCATATATTGAAGCTGCTCTGATTGAATAGTGTATTTTCGGTTTACATATACATTTGTATATTACACTGGGTATTATACATTCTAATACACCGTATACTTACACTGCCAATATACAATTTACGAAACAAGACGTATCCCTACAATGTATATGTGGAATATAAATAGTATGATTTAAATTTCATAAATAATACTTTGTTTCACAATAATTGTTTCATTAATTTATAATAACGGAACTCCATTACGCACCATCGTTTATCACGGTCTGCCGTAAATACTTGTATACATGATAAACCTAATAGCATTAGACCAAATAAAATGGTACAGTTTATTGGTATATGTGTCTGTGACTGTAGAACTGGGGCTTATGGGTTTATGCGAGCAGTGTAGTCCCATATTAGCCTACGCATCCGCGCAGTCTGATCAGACCCTACATGTATAGTGTTTGCCATTCAACCGGTAAAACAAAAATCATGCTTCTAACAAAGCTATTCGTATTAGACTTCAGGACTGTGCGAGAAGACCAGGATGCAACCAGACTGACCAGATGTGACATAAGCCCCATTTCATAGTCACATATATCGTTTGGAGTTGTCAAAGCAGTCATCTGAAAACACTACAGGTTCTGATGAGTCGGCTTGTAACAAGCCGTCTCATCAGAATCTGCAGTTATATGTGTATTTATTAATTATCATCAATGTACATATCATAAGATATTACTAGCATAAAGCAGTAACGCAATGCATTGTCATTCCAACTAAGAATTATAAGAGACTAATCACATACATGTGACTCAATGTATTTGAGCCCCTCATTTACTGGCAACTGCTATTTGGAACATGTAACTATTGTCTGTTCCACGTTTTGCTGCCGACGAACTTTTTTGGCCATTAAACCTAAACAATATTTAAAAGCAATTACTTTTTCAGCAATAACAAAACAGTCACCCTCCCAAAAAAGGTATTTGTTGAAATTCCATCAAATATTGATTTTATTGCGAAAAAAACGATTTTCCTATAGGAATTTAATATGTGGGCTAAAACTAACTTTTTTTTAAATATTTTAAAATCTAATTTTCGTTTTCACAATTAAACCATTTTCAAGCTATCTCGCCAGGTTTCGGAGTTAATTTCCGAAAAATTTTGGAAATTGACTCCTCATGTTAAATTCCCATAGGAAAATCATTTTTTCGCAATAAAATCAATAGTTCATGGAATTTCATCAAATAATGTTTTTAAATATATTTTAGATTTAATGTGTTTAATAGCCAAATGTTCGTCGGCAGCAAAACATGGAACAAACAGTAGTTGCAAAACAAGCAATAAACCAGTGGAGTTGCCCTAAGGCTTGTCACTGCGCTTTTCCTGGTTAAAACACTCAGCGACAACGGCAACTGCTGGTGCGTTTATAGTTGCGAACAGTAACTCTTGCAATTACTCCCGTACCGTCCGTACCTACGGACGGTACGGGAGTAGATTGCAAGAGTTACCTTCGCAACTAGTGCGTTTATTGCTTGCGTCTTTCCTGCATAGCAACCTCTAATCCTGACTGCAGCGTTTGTCAGTATTTTTCAAAAACATATTTAAAAGAATAACCCCCTGATTAATGATTAATGGACGAGTCCTGAAATGAACATGGAACACTCCGGGGGGGGGGGGGGGGCGTTTTACTAAACTTCATACGACTAACATGTTCGTAAGTGCAAATTCAGGATAAACTGTACATTTCAATGGATGCATTTACATTTATTGAGCATGCTCATGAGTATAAGTATGTGTATACTCAATAAATGTAAATCGAATAATTGTTTACAATAACACGTTGTTAATGAGAAATTTACAGACTATCATAATGTTGCACTTACGAATATTTTAGTCGTACGAAGTTTAGTGAAACCAACCCCTGGTCTGATAATTAGTGGTGAGATGGTTAAATCATTCCATCTTGTACTTGCAGGTCAAAACTCCTAGAAGACATATTCGCCACATATGACAAAAAACTGGCGCCAAACCACGATAAAGGTAACCTAACAGAGTGATTATGGTATTATGTATTTATTTGTATCTCATCAAGGTACATACTAGCAAATATTACAGTTGTAAAACAATAAACACAGTACGCATTCTAAATACGAATTATAAGAGACTAGTATATATGTATCACCATGAATATGTGACATTCACTGACAACCGTGTGTAAAATGGCAATAGACAAGTGGACTCGCCGTTGCCACTGAGCGTATCCTGGTTAAAACAAGCAGTGGCAATGGCAGTTGTTATTTGGTTCAATCTAACAAAGAAAACAAAAGTTACATTTTGAAAATCGGTCCACTATTTCTGAAATTAGAAAAGTTTCCCCATGTTAAATCCCCATAGACATCTTCACTCTGTGAAGATGTCTATGGGGATTTAGCATGTGGAAATTGTTTTTTTCGTAATAATATTGTACCAAATTTCAGGAAATAAAAAGTAGGCGCATTCTTCAATTTTGCTATAGTTTAATATTATCGAAAAATATATTGTTTTTGCATTATTTATTTACATCTCGCCGTGCATAGTCACCATTAATCGATAGAGAATAGTAGGTTAGTGCCGTGAATGGGCGGAAATATCTGGCAAGGCTTAGGAAACGGGATGGGCTCGCCCATCCCGTTTCCGTGCCGCGCCAGATATGTTTTCCCATTCACGGCACTAACCTACTATTCCATTTATCCCGTCAACTCATAAAAATAGTTATAAAATGCAAAAAAAAATAACCCCAGCCGCATCCTTAAAATCAGAAAATCGACTAGTACATATTCATACGCTGTGGTTAGGTCGTATTGACAGGATATCAAAAATGTTTCACGGTACCGTGTTTCACGGCACATACGCACTGTGTTGACGGGATAAAGTGAAATAGGAGCACAGCCCCCAGTACTCGTCTAAAAGAGCATTATGAATAATTGAAGTTTTAATTCATTCTTCAATGCCATTAATTCGTGGTTTTACGATACTACGCATGAAAGAACAGCAGTGTCTCTAATCACAGACCTTGTCCCTCAGATTCATTAAGTTCAAATTGTATTACTTCTGAAAATGTCATCTTGAAAACAGCCGATATTTTCAGGATTATTCAGCTTATTCCAATAGTGAGTAAAGTTATGTGAATTTGAACACTGTTCTATGCTTTTTACCGCCATTTTACTTGTTACTTCCGGTTTCTATATCACGTGTCATTTCCGCATGTTTCCACAGTTGGCCTTGACCAGCAGGTGGCGGTAACCCTGAACATCTTCATCAACTCCATGTCGTCCATCAGCGAGGCCAACATGGTACTGCATTGTACATGTGATTCACATATTGTATATTTTGTATGCACATTCCCAATGTTTGCTACGCATAACAGATTATGACATGACGTAATTGCGCAATTTATCGCTGCGACCAATGTATACCTGTGCATTCGCATTCGTACAGGCTGATCAGGGTCTGCACTGTTCGCAATGCAGTCAGTGAATCCCCAGTCAGGCGTCTAATATGAAAATAGGCACTGCCTATCAACGGGAAAATAATATGTGATAAAATAGGCGCTACCTATGTGACGGGCTGTGTCAGTGGTATTTGATGTTTTAGTATTACATGGGAACGTTGGTAGACGTATTATCTACAGTGGGGTCAGCGTGTAAGTGCACACACGAACGAACAAACCTGTCGTGTTCTTTCGTGTGTGCACTTACACGCTGACCCCACTGTATGGTACTGTATGCATACGATGTGTGCATTTGGTTGCACCTATTATATATAATATGAAATAGGTGCAACATATTTGTGAACAGTAACTTCAAGAGTTACTGTTCGCAGCTAAGTGCAACATTACTGTCTGTTACATATTTTGCTGCCGACGAACTGTTGTCTAGTATACACATTAAATCTAAAAAAGTACTATTTCATCAATAACGCAAAAGTCACCCTCCCCGAATTTCTTCGGAGAACTTGTAAGCTTCGATGCCTGCGTGTGAAACGAGCTCTATGCTTTACAAACATGTCATCATTTAATACGGGCCTTTCCGTATGCCTCTCCGGATTCGTCATCATTGACACAGTCTCAGAACAACGAACAAATGCAACACTTTCCGTAACCGACGTCAACGGCAAACCAACGTGATGGCAAACTTGTCTGCGCCCTCGCGAAATTATAATGCTCGTGTTCAAATGTGTCAACTGTCGACGTAATATGCAAAATATATCGCTGTAGCCTGTTTTACCAACATTGCAAAGTATACTTTGAGGGAGTAATCATTAATTTTCCCGAAATGCATTATTTCATATAGAACTAACGACTGCATATATTTGATGATTAAATGTATTATGCAGAATTATTATACTGAATTTATTATATTATCACAGCCATAATGGCTGTAATAATGTAATAAATTCAGTATAATAAATATTATTAAATTTATCCAAAAATTGAAAATTTCTCCCTCAAAGTATACTTTGCTAGAAAAGTATACTTTGCAATTTTGATGAAATCGGCTACTGATCTTCGGTAATAATTCCGCCAATTATGTGTATTCGTGACGTATACTATATTACTGAGAAATAATATATTAGCTCATAAAATGTGTTTTGACAGTGTAATAATACCGTGTGTTAAATAAATAATGTATTGAGTAACACGACTGTAAAACGAAAATCCGCAACGAAGAGTAGCATAGTCTCATGTCTTATGTAATTAGCAAACTACTGTCTGTTTCACGAAAGCTGCCCAAATTTTACGGCTATATAAACAATTCAAAAACAAGATTTCTTTTGATAATATTAAATTAAAGGAAAAATTAAGAATGAGCCTTTTTTTTATTTCGTGAAATTTGGTCAAATATTGATTTTATTGCGAAAAAATAATTTCCCCATGTTAAATCCCCATAAACATCTTCACGGAGTGAAGATGTCTACAGGAAATACTAGACAGATTTTTAAAATTTAACTTTTGTTTTCTTAGTTAGATCATATCCAAGCTATCTAGTCAGGTTTCGGAGTCAATTTCCAAATTTTTTCGTTTTTTGACTCCTCCCACACTTCCTTACCACTTTTTCCATAGACAAATCAATTTTTCGTAATAAAATCAATATTTGACCGAATTTCACGAAATAAAAAGAAGGCTCATTTTTAAATTTTCCTTTAATTTAATATTATCAAAAGAAATCTTGTTTTTGAATTGTTTATATAGCCGTAAAATTTGGGCAGCTTTCGTGAAACAGACAGTAGTTTTTACTATCATAATAACGCACCACCCATGGACATGTAAGGCGCTCTATTTCCCTACCCACCAATGAGGGAGTGTCGCTAGTTACTTCCCTTTGCACATATATTTATAGAGATCCGGGGGCCGTTTCACTAAACTTCTTACGACTAAAATGTTCGTAAGCGCAAATTTAGAATCGTCTGCAAATTTAAATTGATGGATTTACATTTATTGAGCATAGGCTGCATATGCAGCCTATGCTCAATAAATGTAAATCCAACAATTATTTACAAGAAAACAGTGTTAATGTGAAATGTACAGACTATCATAATTTTGCACTTACGAACATTTTAGTCGTAGGAAGTTTAGTGAAACGGCCCCCAGGTCCTATGCTGTATTTCAGCGTTTATTTCTTACTGAATAGCACAAACATTTTTTTCGAACATAGTAGACCCTAATCAGACTGCACACCTGTACAGTCTGATCTTCGTCTGCACATATAGCAATCACATTAATAAGTGTGACAATTTGAATCTGGCAAATAATGCAGTCCCGGATCAGATTGTGCAGATATGTATGATAATCTAGATCAACACTAGTCGAACTCACTATAATTGCTCCTTTTCATAAGGACTTATGCTACACTCGTCTTTTTTACAAGCAATAATGCTGTAAACTACACAATTTGGACCGGATTTCTATAAATAAATTCAACGGGAAATAACTAGCTACGATCCCTCATTACCAGGAGTACTCGATGAGCGTGTTTGTGCGGGAGAGATGGGTGGATCCGCGTCTCTCCTTCACGGCTCCATCTAACACCAGCCCTAACATCAGCCGGCTCGAACTTGACACGTCGATCCAGCACTACATCTGGGTGCCCGACCTGTTCATCGTCAACGAGAAGACGTCGCACTTCCATGACGTCACCGTGCCGAATCGGCTCGTGCACATCTATCCGAACGGCACGGTGCAGATCAGCATGAGGTATAGTTGCGGGAATTAAACATTTCAATATCGAATGTAATGACAAATATACACGAACCTGGGGGCCGTTTCATTAAACTTCGTACGGATAAAATGCAAATTTAGGATCGTGTGGAAATTTAAATTGATGGATTTACATTTATTGAACATAGGCTGCACATGCAGCCTATGTTCAATAAATGTAAATCCAACAATTGCTAACAAGAAAACATCGTTAATGCAAAATGTGCAGACTATCATAATGTTGCACCTAAGAACAAAATAGTCGTACGACGTTTACTCAAACGACCCCCCTGGAAATTAAACACATTAAACAATCGACTGTCTAATTCCCAAGAAGTAAGGATTACCTTTTCCTGTCTAATTTTCCCTGGAGGCGGGAGATGCGTTTTTCTATGGAACCGATATGACGGCATGACATGTGTGTATCTACAGTGGAATCTCTGTAAACCGGACACCCTGGGAGGTCCCCAGGTTGTGCGGATTAGAGAGGTGTGACTAAAAGTCAACTCTAAGCGATCCACGAGATGCGTGTATGTGCTCTGGAAGCATACGTACATTGTCATAGGTGATACAGTATATCGAAACCCATCAAAATTGAACCCATTGATGTTAGGGGTTTTTCGGTGTATAGAGGTTCAACTGTATTATCAGCATCCCTGCAACCGTGTGGTTTTTTTGGCATTAAGAACCCTTTTGATTTTTAAAAAATTGTTGGTGTACAATCCCGGTATAACCCCGTCTGGTTGGTAAGACATTGCTATGTGTATTATTCATATTTGTTATATGAAATGGTTTGTTGCAGTGTAATAAAACAGTGCATTGAAATAATCATTCGTCAGTGTAATAAACATGCAAATGATACTACTATAGAAAGCATGTTAGTTCATTGATACAACTTCAATGTATGATGATGCGGTAAAAACTCGACACAGCCTCGGTTCTTATGACATCTGTAACCTGTTTAATAAATATCATACTAAATCATCATTCATGTAAGGTCCTCTATTTAAGACGACTCGTTGACTGATATCATAAGAAACTCGGTATAGCCGAGTTTCTTATGAAATCAGTAAACTCGTTTAATAAATATCATATCACATTATCACTCATGTAATACTCAGTTGCGTCACGTTGCAGGGTGACGGGGGCATTTTCCTGTATCATGTACCTGCAGAAATACCCATTCGACACACAGAAATGCAAGTTCGAAGTCGAGAGCTGTAAGTGCCGGCGAAAGGGCGATAATTCATACCAGTACATTGCACAAATGTTTCCACAGTCATGCCCCTAGGGGCATGACTGTGGAAACATTTATGCAATGATACTTTACATCAGATTTGTCCAATCGCCGTTCCACTCTATCCGTGTATGATGTGAATGTTCATAGTCTGGCCGATTTGATATTTAGGCAAACAGTATAGGATCTTCTTGAGTTGATCCGGGAGAGTATTTCCAAACTATATGTACATAGCAGAATACGTGTTTTTGATGTAATTTGAGACTTGGCATCTTTGTCAGTCAAGGCTAGGAAACCTGTAGGAATTCTGAAGGTTGCGGATGAATTCCAACGTTTCCGAGTCGAGCAGAGCCGAGCCGCCGAGCCGAGCCGAGCCGAGCTTGATAAACTTATGATTCTAGCATAATTAGTTACATGGGCCTGTTTCACTAAGCTTCATACAGTAAGAAAAGGTTTCATTGCTTTTGACATTAAAGTGGTTACGTGTACCTAATGCTACAACTTTCTTCTACATGACTGTACACATCATTAAATGCTAACACATCAACTAAAGATTTTCCAACATTGGCTTCCAGTGTAAATGTTATTGGAACTTTAAAGTTTGCACTTACGAACTTCTTAGTTTAGTGAAACTTGCTGTCAATGTCAGCTTGCTGTCAATGATTTAACAGTCCATTAAGCCAAGAGACAGACGTTTTGAGCAACCGCCCCAGGGGGCCGTTTCATTAAACTTCGAGCGACTAAAATGTTCAAAATTATGATTTCACATTACCAAGGTGTTCTTGTAAACAATTATTGGATTTACATTTATTGAGCATCGGCTGCATATGCAGCCTATGCTCAATAAATGTAAATCCATCAATTGAAATTTCCAGACGATCCTAAATTTGCAGCTATGAACATTTTTATCGTACGAAGTTTAATGAAACGGGCCCCAGATTAATTAAGGGAGCGTTTGTTTGCCAGATGGGCACAGCGTGGAGGCACTGATGTACCAGTGGAGCGACACTCCAGTAACCATTAGCAAGGGCATCGAGTTCCCGCAGTTCATTCTCATCGCCACTGACACCTACAACTGCGAGAAGGACTACTACGGAAGTAGGTAACCGCGACTCATGTATGCCGCAAGTTTGTCATTGATAACAGAATTAGGTCACCGTTAACGCAACCACGTAAAAACATAGGTTGTAGTTTATGCCGTTTATTTAACTAGGTGAACTGATTATAGTGAAATAATGCATGAGTGATTGGGTCTTTACGCTAGACAAACGAGAGAGCGTAGCGAACAGAGTTTGTTTAGCGATAGGACCCAACTACGAGTGCTTTCTTTCACCTAGAATAGTTAAATAAACATGTTCTTACATTCCACACATGATTCTTCGTAAAAACAAAGCGAATTCAGCGTAAACTATGGCCAAATGTTATGCGAATTAATTTCTGGTGGCGGGCCGTAGTGATGGCGACTGTCTCGCGATTCAGAGGGTGTGTCCGAGAATATGATTTGATTGGTCGAAGTAAACACGTCATTGCGACGTTACTGACGTCATTTCGCCAGATATGGTAAACACGGAAGTGATGTAAACTACTGCTGCCTAGTAGTGTAATTCACCGTTAGATTTATGTAAACTACTGGCTGAAATGTAAATAGAGAATAGTATGTTAGTGCCGTGAATGGGAAAAAATATCTGGCAAGGCTTAGGAAACGGGATGGGCGAGGCTCTGCCGAGCACATCCCGTTTCCGTGCCGCGCCAGATATTTTTCCCATTCACGGCACTAACCTACTATTCTATTTATCCCGTTAACACCTACAAATGGCTTTAAAATGCAAAAAAAGTAACCCCAGTCACCGCATATATTCATAAGCGGGGATTAGGTCGTATTGACAGGATATCAAAAATGTTTCACGGCACCGTGTTTCACGGCACATACGCACTGTGTTGACGGGATAAGAAATAAACATAATCAACCGACTCATAACGTCCTCAATATAATGCACACATGTTGACTGGCTACAGCAACCGCAACCAAAAGTCCAAAACAGGTAAGACAGCGACTATTGGCCTGATAACCCAACGCGCGGCTATGGAAGGCTATTGAGTCAATTCGTCCAGTTCAGAAAAGGAACTTTACGACACGTGTGTCCCATATAGCTTCAGATCCAGGAGTATTACATGCACATGTCTCCAGTATATTCAATGAACGGCTATTCAAACATGTACGATGGAATATCCTATTTATTACACTTCCACGGCGGATATATGCACATTTAGTCTATTTTGAGATTATAATAATTGAATTGTGATGTGCGCATGAATATTTATACAATGACGTGTTTTCCCGCGTGTTGACGTTACGTTGTGTGACGTCAAATGTGACGTCATGTAAACTTTTTGTAATCCAAATTACTGAGCTGTTTCTATGAGCCAGATATATTTGAGTGCACATTAAAGGTACATGCCCACGCAGCAGGTTACACTGTACTACAACTTTTCATTTTCTGTCATGCCTTATATGAGCCATATGTCTACCCACTAACGAGTTATTTTTAATTACGGCGCGTGTTAATTGGTGTTAAATCGCATTGTATACGCCGCGACCAGAAAGGGTATTTTCCGACCTCGTGCTATTTTTACCAATACGCGTCACGTGACACGGTCAATAATATCACATATTTGACATGCGCAGTGAAGTATCGGAAGTTGAGAAGAAAAATCTCTATTCGAGTTCAAATCTAAATCTCCACGTAACTCTTTCCATTTGGTGATCTGGTCGCCAATATTAACCACTCTCTCTCTCTGTACTGCCTGTCCCTCAGACATTTCGCCTTTCTTTTGGCCGACGCTGTTTCATACAATCCGTCCTGGACGTTTCGACATGCTGATATTCTTGTTTACATATTGGGAAGCCTACTGGCGCGCGTAGTATACTGCGCATGCGCACCGCAAGCCGTGATGTGAAAGTCGTCGTCCCCGCACATTATCAAAATAGACTGTTACCGTCGCGCGTCGCTAACAGTAAATTGATAATTAATAAGTGATTATATTTGTATAGCGGGCACTCGTAATTTTTAGAACTAAGGAATAGTGACATAATTATATACTTATTTAATTCCTATAAAGAACGTTTGTGCCTACTGCGTGGGCATGTACCTTTAACATTCTAGATTAGTCGAGACCATTTCCAAATTTTCAAATAACTTTATTTCGACTGTAATAAAAAATAAACATTTTGCATGGTACAGTGGGGTCAGCGTGTAAGTGCACACACAAACGCACACGACAGGTTGGTTCCAACCTGTCGTGTTCGTTCGTGTGTGCATTTACACGCTGACCCCACTGTAGCTCGTGGTTTCCGAGAAAACAGGCGCAATTACGGTGTATTATTTGTAAGGGTTTTCTCTCACAGAGAAACCCGTGCAAATAATTTGCAAGAGTGTAATAAATTACACTTATACTGTGCCGTGTTTCAGTCCTGTACCCGTGTATCGGCGTGGAGTTCACGCTGGAGCGCAGCTACAGCTACTACATCTCCCAGATCTACATCCCCAGCGTCCTTGTCGTCTTCCTCTCCTGGGTCAACTTCTGGCTCGACCACGAGTCCGTGCCCGCGCGCATCTCACTCGGACTCCTCGCCGTGCTCACCATGACGACGCAGTCTTCCGGTGCACGCGCCGGCCTACCACGTGTCTCGTACACGAAGGCGATTGACGTGTGGATGGCAGTGTGTCTCATATTCGTGTTCGCGGCGCTGATTGAGTTCGCGCTGGTGAATGTGAACAGTCGGGTGTCGAAGCGGCGGCGACGGTCGAGCACCGTTAAGGAGCCGGAAAGCAATAATTACACAGTAAAACCGGACGAGGTAGGCCAACAAGCACTATTTCTTCAATCTTAGTCACGCATTTTGCAATGTGTGACTAAGAATGATGAAATGAAATTGTTGTATGTGACGCAATCGTTCCGTTAATTGTATATGTTACCCATACAGTGTTATTTTCGGTCCTTTTAGTGGTCTGAGAGCATACCACAGTCACCGTAAGTACTGTGAGAATCGCTGTATGATTGCCGGTTTTATATGGCCTTACTTAGTTACGTTTTTGTTTACATGGGTTTTCGATCACCTTTGGATAGACTATTTCTATTTCATTTTATGACAGTACTGTCTCAGTCCGTGACAGAAATGAACAGATTTTGGTATTTTGGCGATGATCTTGGGTTTCAGCAATGTTGAGGTATTTTACCGGAAAACTATTCAGTTCTCCGAAGTGCAATGTCACTTACAAATGTATATGCATGAACATAGAGCATCATATCGAGTCATCCTTTGAGACAACATGAAGTTTATGTCTGTAACGCAGGGTGACTTCCAAGTCGCCCTGCGTTACCGACAGAAAAGTCGTACATTCGAGAGGGAGTAGAAGCAATGATGTTATCAACTATCATCTAGCTGTTTGTTTTCTGCAGATTGACGTCAAGCCAAAAACGAAAGTCCCCGTCCTGAAGAGCCTGGCCGGGGCAGATAGGGCGAGGGCCATCGACAAGATGTCAAGGATTCTTTTCCCGCTTGTGTTTATCCTGTTTAATATATCCTACTGGGTATTTTACTTTGTCTGGGATCCAGACTTTACGGAAGAGTCATAAATGGACTGCTCGATAACATCACATACAGCACCGGTGATAGTATACATTTTAGAACATAGTATGAGGCCATGAATATTATATTATTCATACATACCGTTGGACATTTTGTATTTAAATGCTAGGGCCCGTTCTGAAACATGATATTTATACACAGATATATAGAATAGTAGGTTAGTGCCGTGAATGGGAAAATATCTGGCAAGGCTTAGGAAATGGGATAGGCGAGGCTCTACCGAGCACATCCCGTTTCCGTGCCGCGCGAGATATTTTTCCCATTCACGGCACTAACCTACTATTCTATTTATCCCGTCAACACCTACAAAATTAAAAATGGCTTTAAAATGCAAAAGAATAACCCCAGTCACCGCACATATTCATACGCAGTGATTAGGTCGTATTCACAGGATAAAACAAATGTTTCACGGCACCAGGTTTCACGGCACATGCGCACTGTGTTACGGAATAAATGATATACTTTTACTATAGAATCGTGATACTTTCCATGTACATATTCCCTACGTACAATGTATGTGGTTTAAATATACACTGTAAATCATACACTACTGCCTGCGCCAATCGTGTCAATGTATGCCAATGTATTTATAATAAAACATCTTGAATAGTGTGCTTGAAGTCAAGCTTGAGTGCGAGTTGGCACTGCCAATAGATGTTCAGAAATGTTGATCATCTCGGCAAGATTAACACAGACGGTTGTGTATGTCAACATTTCACCAACATTGCAAAGTATACTTATCTAGCAAAGTACACTTTGAGGGTGAAATCATTTATTCTTTCCGAAATGCATTATTTCATATAGAACTAACGACTGCATATATTTGATGATTAAAAGTATGCAGAATTATTATTATACTGAATTTATTACATTATCACAGCCAAAATGGCTGTGATAATGTAATAAATTCAATATAATAAAAAGTAATAAATTTATCTTAAATTGAAAATTTCTCCCTCAAAGTGTACTTTGCAAGAATACAAGTATACAGTTTTCGTGAAATAGGCTACAGTTCACCTTTACATACCGTACAGGTTAATAGATAAAGAACACAAGGTAATATATAACAATTGTATTGTACAACATGTAATACTGTCCGCGTAATGACGTAACATTAGTGACGTTGCACTAAATCCATGTATGCATGTCATCTAGAGACAACGGGCTTGAAATGAGCTGAATTGCCGTACAGGTTCGACATCGAACTAATAAGTATGGAGCTATCTGTGGTAAGAGTGATATACAAGGCCACGCCAGATAACTCCTCCAGATTGTCATATTATATCCAGCATCGGTACATGACTGCCGTTGTTGACACCTCTCACAGCCGTGTTCAAATGCACAACACGTTCTGTTTGAACATGGCTGTAGACAATGCTCATTCCTGGGCCAAGCCAACACCTACGTAATGCATGTGTCTCGTGACGTTACGAAAACGCGCCATTACGTCACCAGACAAGTTCACAACTGTTACACTATTTCACTCCATTGTATCCGTGTGTAAACGGGTAATCAATCATTCACATCGTCAAATAATTCCAGCACAAAAATATTTACACAATTCCCTAACATTTGATTGGTCCGTAGCAAGTCTCTGTCCAAAATTTATATCCCAGTAAACTCCAATGCCGAACTACTTTCCGTAACCGTCAGGCGCAGTTAAAATAATTCTTAAGAAAACGGAAAATAAACACATTTTCTTTATGAATTTATTTCAAATGCTGGAATTATAAGGAATGAATGGCCTTTTTGTGGAATTTATCGGGGACATAAACTTGGAAAAGTCGCGGGAATACTTGACGAGGCCTTCCGGCCTTCGTCCAGTATTCCCGCGACTTTTCCAAGTTTATACCCCGATAAATTCCACAAAAGGGCCATTCATTCCTATAATACTTTCCTTATGCATCGCATGCTAAGCCTTGTAAAGACACTAAACTACAATTGGCACGGTACATAGTACTGCAAATGTAATCAAACATTCTCTCGATTCGAGCTTGTCCGCCATTTTAATATTGATGCAGAGGATGGGGCACGCGACGTGTACTGCGGCCCTGGAATATGTATATGTAAATCAACAGCAGTGGGTTCAAACAGTTCCATTGTGCCGCGGCAAACGTTTACATAATGACTCAAGGTGTATGATCACATGGTACTAACAACAACAACAAGTACCGATTGAAAGTACGTATTCTTTTATAGTGCCCTTATTACGTAACGGATTTTTATGAAATATGGCGAATCAAACGCGTCTTGTTAAGTTGTATTTGGTGGTCTCTGTAATTTCGCCCAAACTTCTGTCGTTTTTGCGAAGAATCGATTTCCGTGTCTCCGACACGGAAATCGATTCATCTTCGTTTTTGCGAAGAAAAAAACGACATGAGTCTGTGCCAAGAGACGCGTTTGCTGCGCATTATTTCATCAAAATCCGTTGCATATTAAGGAAAATATCAAATAATACTTACTTTGGAGTGGGTGGCGTTGTTGTTGTTGTAACCACGTGATCATGCACCTTGTGACTGGACAATATCGAACCTTATATTTGAAGCATGTAGAATAAGACATGTGCAGTAGAATACATGCAACATGAATTATACGTTTTGTGATGTGAACGAGTCGTGTCCAACTATTATACAAATGTATATGTGAGAGTACACATTCAGATCAGTACTTATGCATTCGATGTAATACTTAACTATATACGCAAGTTTCTATTTATGTGGTTGATTGGCCAAACCATAGTGGGTGACTGAATCAGGGGCTTGTCTTGTCATGAATGCCAGAAGTCCCATTTATTCATTCACAGTCGCGGACCAAGTGTTAAACAGGCCACCAAATGTCATGAAGCATCCATTCAGTCAATCCACCAGTTACATGTAAATCAGTACTGGCGCTTTAAAGCCATCGAATATAGTAAATACATGGTTAGTGCCGTCGAATATAAAATATATTCGGTTGAGCCGTAAACAGCTTTATTGGGGCGAGCTTTAGCGTGCCCCTATAAAGTTGTCGGAGCGAAACCGAATATATTTTATATTCGACGGCACTAATCATGTATTTAATTTATACCGCATACTAAACTTAATTGTTGAACGTGGGTGACGTCATGTTTTGACGTCATTCCCTCGCCATACGTCACAAATCTAACGACGTCTTTCAAAGCAAAATGGCGGCGTGCACGCTAGGTAGATTCGGTATTGTATCTGATTAAATCTCCGATTTATTTACTGGTATATTGGCTGGTTTTAGACTACACAGTTGTCATGATAAGCAATACAATCATAATGGACATATCCATGTCGTTGGTTACATCGCATACACTGTAAAAATGGACAAAATTGAGATGAACCGACAGCGATTTCAATTTTAAAGTTCGCCGCCATCTTGAATTTGCTGTTGAGACTGACCAATCAGAGGCCACGATTAGGGGTCAAAGGTGAAAAAATATAAGCAAAAACGGCACTTCAGGTATATTATGTTACTTCAGATATAAACAGCATTTATTCAACCACCTTTATTATGCTACATGAAGCAATGGTTGCGGTGTAAATACAAATACATGTATAACGTAAGACAGGAGATGAATTAACACGAGGAGATAATCCGCGAGCTTTAGCGAGTGGATTATCGATCGTGCATGCGAACGAACGTGATCTACATGTACAGATAGTTTGCTCATCATGTAATGAATAGTCCATACATGCTGCTTGTATCACTTATTTCTGAAATAAACTATTGTTAAATGTAAGTAAAGGCTTCTTCTGTACTAAGTCTAGCATACATCCACGTCATACATGTACATGTATACATATCTACTATTATTGTAGATTTGGTCCATCGTATGAATATATGTGGGGAATTGTGGACGTTTCTACATGGAAATTAATATACAAAACATAATTCTTCAGAATTTACAAAAACACATTTTACTCTGTTGTTGTTGTTGTCGTCGTTAACACTCATATCCGTTACCTTTTTGCTCCACAAGATTTAGATTCCAAACGCTATATTTTCATCGACAAGATGTAGAGTAAAAATGTACCACGATGCATCTCTGACCGTTTGCGTAGTCGGAGTGACCACAATGAAAGCTTCCCGTGACTCAAATCAATATAGATATAACACTATCTTTGATCGGAGAATAATTTAAAATCGGCGCAGTTATCTCGATATGTGTCCACCAC
This sequence comes from Conchocele bisecta, assembly GCA_029237695.1. Taxonomy (NCBI): domain Eukaryota; kingdom Metazoa; phylum Mollusca; class Bivalvia; order Lucinida; family Thyasiridae; genus Conchocele; species Conchocele bisecta. Next base: position 22,837,820 of record CM055274.1, on the reverse strand, counting down.
ACAGGTCATAACCCCAACATTTGCAAACACTGTAGACCCAGATGAAACGGCTCGTAACGAGCCGTTTCATCAGGATCTACAGTGTTTGTCATTAGTTCGGAGAAACCGCATTTTTATTATCAACGGAATAGTCCAAAATTGGCGTTGGAACAGCCAGTGTGATATGGTTTCTGATGCAAGTGGTAACGTCGCCATATCATGGGGACATTTTTAGAACTTCAGAAATACCTGTCCGATTTATAAAATTTAACTTTTGTTTTCTTAGTTAGATCATTTCCAATTGTTTTCGTTTTGTTGGCTCATCCCCAGCTCCTGCACCTCGTTTTCCCCCTTGTTAATTACATGTACCATAGACAAATCAATTTATGGCCGTAAAATTTGGGCAGGTTTAGTGAAACAGACAGTAGTGTCTTGTGATGTTATGTTTATCTGGCAGGGTTGGGAAGCATGTAGGAAATCCAAGGCCGATATTGTGTTTATCAGGTAGCTGTGTATAGTAAGAAATGCGAAGGTATAATGTTGTTTTTTCTAGCATGAATATGGACTTGTTTATGTTGCGTCATAGCATTCCTGTTGTTAGGTAACGTCACGTGACGTTATTTGACCAAAATGAATCAGCAAGGAAAGTAGTGTTCGAATATGGGTTGACCGTGGTACCTTGTATCAGCGTAACTGTCTGATACAGTGCAACCTCTCTACAACAGCCACCCATGGGAAGACGCAAAACTGGCTGTTGTAGAGAGGTGGCTGTTGTAGGGACGTTAATGTTGTTTATTTATTTTCTTCGATAATTCTCATCAAAAACATGATTTGGCAACATTTTAGAATCATTTCCAATGGAAATGATTCTAAAATGCTCTCAAAACATGTTTTTATTGAGAAAGAAGGCAAAGCAACAGCAGACGACAATTTTCGTGCTCAGCAATCTAATGGTTAGATACAGAGGAAATTATCCATTTTGGATATAAAATAGCGGCTGTTATAAAGAGGGTGTTGTTGTAGAGAGGTGGCCGTTCGGGGAGGTTCGACTGTACAACATATTGCTATCAGACAGAGTGTATTTAGTCAATGCGCACTTGGCACATGTGAAACAGAAATACCATTTCGTGTGTAAACCGCCTCTGACTACTGTCTGTTCCACATGTTTCTGTAAACGGACGTTTGGCTATTAAACACATTAAATCTAAATATATTTAAATGTAAGTACGTTTTCATCAAAAATTCACCCTCCCCAAAAAAATATTTGATGAAATTCCATTTTCTTGCGAAAAAAAGATTTTCCTATTGGAATTTAACATGGGGGCTAAAGATAGTTGTTGTTTTTTAAATAATGTTTTATTTATTGACCGTTTTCAAAATCTAACTTTTTTCTTATACATTTACATCATTTCCAAGCTATCTAACCAGAGTCAATTTCCAAAATGTTTCGTTTTTCGACCCATGTCAGCCTCTTACTCCATTTCGCCCTATGTTAAATTCCCATAGGAAAATAGTTTTCTCGCCATACAATCAATATTTTATGGAATTTCATCAAATAAAATCATTTGGGATGGGTGACTTTTTTATTGATGAAAAAGTACTTACATTGAAATATTGTTTAGATGTAATATGTTTAATAGCCAAAAGTTCGTCGGCAGCATAACGTGAAACAGACAGTATTTAAATGTCACCGGTAATTGTGTCTACAATTGGCTCAAATGTAATTGTTCCATCTATATTCCCCTGTCTGTGGCGACTATTGGGCGACTGCAAGAAGCAATTGAAGGCGTCAGTGGAAGAAAGGGGATACACTGCAACTCCAAGGAGTTAGCCCCTTTATGCCACTGACCCCTCAAATTCATATGGTCATCAGCGAAACAAAAGTTTCACCAGAAACCATATCACACTGTCTGTTCCAACGTCAATTTTGGACTATTCCGTTGATCATAAAATTGCGGTTTCTTTACCAATATCAGAATTAATGACAAACACTGTGGACCCAGATGAAACGGCTCGTTACGAGCCGTTTCATCTGGGTCTACAGTGCTTGCAGATATCATGGTTATAACCTATGTGGTGGACACATTTCAAGATAAATGCGCCGATTTTAAATTATTCTCCATTCAAAAATAGTAGATATGTATAGTATGTACATGTATGACGTAGATTTATGTTGGAATTAGTACAAAAGAAGCCTTTACTTACATTTAAAGGTACATGCCCACTCAAACGTTACATTTACACTCGAGTCTATGGAGTACGAACGGGGTCAAGACTAAACTTACTGGTGCACCTATAAATATACAGGTTCACCTGTAAAGTTTACAGGTGTACCTGTAAATGTATAGGCCCACCTGTAAAACATACAGGTGCACCTGTAAAATTTACAGGTCCACATGTGGACCGGTGGACCTGTATAATTGTATAGGTGCATATTCAGCAATTTTAGTTTTGACCCCGTTCGCACACCATAAGAGCCTGCATGAACGGCCACCTCTCTTCAACATGTCCCACTCTGTAACATACACTAAATGGAAAACTTCCTGGTATATACAGTCAAACCTGTGAATAAAGGCCAGCCATGGGAAGAGGAAAATATGTCCTTTGTTCACAGGTGGTCTTTTTTTTCGCAGGGTCATTTATGTAGTAATTTAGTAATTGGGAACGCGAAAGCCTGGCTGCTACAGACAGGAAATTGCTATTTTCAGGTAGTATTTAACACAGGTTCGACTGCACATGTATTTAACCTCCCTGCAACAACCACCTCTCTACAACAATCCGTTTTGTGTCGGCAAATCGATCGTTGGGGAGAGGTTGTACAGTACATGTACTACGATCCATTCTCGCCTCAGCCCAGTAGGTACATAGTCGAAGTTGGAACAAGGGCTGCACCATAAGGAGTTAGCCCCCACCAATCCTTCATGGAGTTAGTCCCATTTTCCACTGACACCTTCAACGGCGGATCGTAGCTCGTTATCTCCCGTTGAATTTATTTATAGAAATCCGGACCAGATTGTTTAGTTTAGGGCCTTATTGCTTGTGAAATGAACGAATGCAGAATGATATTACAGTGGGGTCAGCGTGTAAGTACACACACGAACGAATACGACAGGTTAGTTCCAACCTGTCGTGTTCGTTCGTGTGTGCACTTACACGCTGACCCCACTGTATGTGAAAAGGAGCAATTATAGTGATTTTGACTAGTGTTGATCCAGGTGATACTACATATCTACGCAATCTGATCTGAGACTACATTATTTGCCAGATTCATATTTTCACACTTATTAATGTTAATGCAATCAGTGAAGACCCATATCAGACTGCACATATGTGCAGTCTGATCTGAGTCTACTCTGTTTGCAAAACTTAATGTTTGTGCTATTCAGTAAGGTTGTACAGTACATGTTATATGATCCATTCTCGCCTCACCTCAGCAGGTACAGTGGGATCAGCGTGTAAGTGCACACACGAACGAACACGACAGGTTGGAACCAACCTGTCGCGTTCGTTCGTGTGTGCACTTACACGCTGACCCCACTGTATATGTTCGCAGTTGAGACAGTGGCTGCACCATAAGTGTGTTATCTCCCATTTTCCACCAATCCTTGATAGAGTTAGCCCCCTTTTCCACCGACTTCTTCAATTGTATGGAAATTCAAATCTACATAAACTCAAATTATTTTGGCAGCTCTAAATAATTAGATCTAGCATTAAATATTTAGAGCTAGCTCCAAATGATTTAAAGCGCTCTTCAACTGATTTGGGACTAGCTCTAAATATTTAACGCCAGCTCTAATTATGTAATGCTAGCAATAAAACTTATTGTATGTATATTTGGTGTTCCATACAATTGAAGTAAAACGTTCACTTTCCCCTGTGTCGTCTCAATTAGACAATAGATAGCAGAACTAGATTATCTGCAAATTAAATTACGCTGGGTGGTGTTGTGATGGTATCTGACGTTGTTGCACTACACTTATCGAACTCTCAGCAAGTACGTTTTCTTTCCATGCATCATAATGTATTTGAGACACGCCATGTGATTTTGTACCTTGGACATCTGCGTAATTTCATGAAATACGTTTACAAAATTTACAATATTTTCCGTAAATGGCGTCAACAGTTGACAACATTTTCAGAGTACATGCGGAATTATTCCGCATGTACTCTGAATATTTTGTCAACTTTTGACTTTATTTATGAAAAATATTGTAAATTTCGTAAACGCATTTAATGAAATTACGCAGTTGTCCGAAGGTACAAAATCACATGGCGTGTCTCAAATATTGTACGGATTACTTGATGATGGCAATTTGTATGGGGACTCGTCAGCGATAGTTCGTCTCCTCGTGTTTATGATGTTTATGTTCGTATGAATTTCATATGAAAATTTCATATGCAAATGATATAAATGAGCCGATATGCATTTCATATGCAAATCATATGAATTTCATATGCAAATCATATGAACTTAATATGCAAATTATTCATATGAAATGCATATGAAATGCATATGAAAAGTCTTCATATGAAAATCATATGAAAATCATATGAATTGCATATCGGCTCTTTTCATATGAAATTCATATGCAGTTCATAATATGTTTTCATATGTTTTACATAGGAACAGCATATGAATGTTTTTCATATGAATTGCCTATGTGGCACATTTTGCTGTGTACGCGGAAAAATATACGGATGAACGAACGTTCAGATGCTTAATGTTCATCTCCACCAGACACGCCGGGTGATTTTGTATCTAAGAAGGTTTGCGATATATCATGACACATATTTACAAAACATTCTATATTTTCCGTTATTGACGTCTCCCGGGCCTATTCGAAGTCGAACATGTTTGCTGTTCTTGTTCGTTTTCACCCTTTGAACCGGAAAGCCCGCTATAGCGGTTTATGCAAACAGTGCAGATCCAGACGAGCCGGCTCGTAACGAGCCGTCTCATTAGGATCTGCACTTTTTCAAAGTAATTTTTGAGAACAAAAAATACCCTCTTTCCATAAATGGAATAGTCTGAAAACCAGTTTGTGACGATTGGATTGGTTGAAAAATTAACATATCAAAATCCATTCCAGTTACTTAGGGGTGAAAGGGTTAATAACACGCAAATTGAACGTATAGTGGGTTGTTAAAATATAGCAAACTAGCTTAAATTAGACAGCCCCGTGTCAGCACCGTTTCCCACACACGACTTTTGCAGCCAGCTCTGTTGAGTGTCTAGCATTAATTGAGCGAACACTTTGTGCACTCGCTTGCTCAGACACCAAACCGGCTAATACGAATATATATTATAATCATTTTAATGCACCGGCCTAGTCAAGATCAAACCTAGCTGCCAATTTTCCGCTTGAAATGCAATAATCTGCAGGGCGTTGGCGTGCATACTTCGCTATATTGTTGTTATTGAGAGAAATTTCTACAATATGAGACAAATCTACTATCATAAACTCACCTAATAAAATGTGTATTAGAAACACGACTTAACAATCTGCACGAAGTAGAAAGAACAAAGAACGCTTCAAACGCAAATTTGGAAATACTACTTTGTCATAACTACAACTGTAATGAAATGTAATGTAATTAGAGTTGTATGTACTCATACAGTGGGGTCAGCGTGTAAGTGCACACACGAACGAACACGACAGGTTGGAACCAACCTGTCGTGTTCGTTCGTGTGCGCACCTACACGCTGACCCCACTGTAACTAGACCAAACCATGTTTGTTAGTAAAATATGTTAGTTGTACTTAGCAAATTCGATAGAGCAAGCGACATGGCGTTGATGTTTCATGGATCAAACATTGCAGTGTTGCCAAATTACGCCGGTGTACAATTATGACGCGAAGTCGACAAGTCCGTGAATTTGTAACGAAAACCATGACGTATAACAGGTGGCGAGTCATGATAAATAGAATACCATATGGGCCTCGGAATTCCTAATCGTTTGCTAACATGACCTGTTAAACCTGATATCCACGGATATTAGACTGACAATCTCTATATGTAACTCGTCAAGGCGCTGCCCTTTTAGTGCAACAGATCACGAATAAGGTATTACATTTGAGACACGCCATGTGCTTTTGTACCATCGGAGATCTGCGTTATATCATGAAATACGTTTACAACATTTACAATATTTTCCGTAAATGGCGTCAAAAGTTGACAACATTTCAGAGTACATGCGGAATATAATACCGCATGTACTCTGAAAATTTTGTCGACTTTTGATTTAATTTATGAAAATTATTGTAAATTGTGTAAAAGTATTTCATGAAATTACGCAGATGTCCGAATGTACAAAATCACATGCCGTGTCTCATTTTTAAACCCTGTTGCATGCAGGCGTTCATTCAATTCATTCGTTACTTGACACGTCACTTCATCCCGCTTCCCTGTGCATTTGTGACGTCATATTGTTGATGTCTCTTTTCGTCGACTAGATTTTAGTTTAAATTTCTACGAAGTGTGGAATGCACGATCAACGTGATGAATAAAATCACGTTTCAACGAACAGATGTCTCCGAACGCATTGAAAGAATTTTCATTTGACGTTTTCTCGGAAACCGCATTTTTAGTGAGATACACAATATCCTTGAAGATGGCGTCTGAGAGCCTTTAACATTTTTAGCTGCAATCCGAATACAAATGCAACATGTTTCTGTGATAGCATCGGCGTCGCTTTCTGTCGCGGTCGTGGTATTGGTTATATAAGACGACTATGTCGCCTGTAAGCCACTTTATGCGACATCCTGAAATGAGCTCGCTGCTTCATTATTGTCAGAAATGTTGCTTTGCATATAAAGTGGAAATGTCCATAAATCGCTGTGGACAGACGTAGACAGACGGTGACAGTATAGGTGCGTGTTTGTATTTCACTGTTTATGGAATATATTCGGAGAGGTATGTTATGAATATTTGTCGCTTTCTTACAAAATCGGGCTTATGTGTCGTCAGCGGCTGTTGCAGTCTTTGCAGTTTCATCGGGGTTATCACTGGTCGCCAATCAGTCAATGGACAGTCGGGAGCCGAATATTGTCGTTTGCGGTTATTGTGTCATATTTGTCTTATTCCTCCGCAAAACCGTATTTTGACAGCGCTTGAGAATCGTCTCCACTGGAGACGATTCTCTTGCGCTGTCAAAACATGGTTTATCGCGTTGTTATGGGGTTAATAAAACTAAGTGTCTGTGTACACGAGTTTTGCAGGACTCATCGCTGGCTGCAGAATTGCAGTACAGTAGAATCTCTCTAAACCGGACACCCAGGGGACCCCGTTGTGTTCTATTTAGATGGGTTTTACTGTAATTCATTTCGTTCACGTATCTATTCAAGATTGAAAATGACACACACTGTTCATGGAGTGCTTGATTACAGTGGAATCTCTCTAAACCCAGGACACCCTGGGGACCTCCCAGGGTGTCCGGTTTAGAGAGGTTCCACTGTACTTAAGGTCGCACTGTTTTGATAATTTGATTATGTATGCATGCTTTCCATGGTAATTTGATTTCTCTGACGTTCTGCTGGTATGAATATTTTAATCATTATACAGTGACGCCTCTCTAAACCGGACGCCCTGGGAAGTCCCCAGGGTGTCCAGTTTAGAGAGGTTCCACTGTAAAACATACACACGACGACCTTAATACACGCATGGGTATTCATCGGAGATAAATTGAGCAAAATTAACATTTAACTGTGTCCGGTTTGGAGAGGTGCAACTGTATCATCCCTGGCCACGCGATATTCGCCTGTCTATCTACACTTGTCGCATGATTCACACTTCGCCAGCCGCAAATCAATGGATCTTACCCTAGGGGATATTGTATTGGACTTCAATACTGCAGTTTGCGAGTTCAATCCTCACCCTAGCCGTGAAACATACTACATGTAACATAATGTTTCCCTCCCACTGGCCTGTTGGATGAGACTTTAAACTGTGATCCTGTCTCTATATGACCTTAGCTGTTTAGACGATAAACTCATTCACTTTCACTTGTTTCTTCAGTCTCTGCCACTTTATACAATGTACGTCTAAAACTGGCCAACATTTCAAACCAGATGCGAATTTAAATTATATGTAAAGGTACATGCCCACTCAGTAGGCACAACATGTTCTTTATAGGAATTAAATAAGTGTATAATTGTGTCACTATTCCACCAGTTCTAAAAATTACGAGTGCCCGCTATACAGATATAATCATTTAGTAATAGTTATTTTACTGATAGTGACTCGCGGTAGTACATGTATCAGGCTGTTACATGCAAATGAGGCTTGATATTGTTAAATTGTTTATACTAATTAAATGCGTCAACTGAAAATATAATATTTTCGACAGATTATAAAGTATGATCATTGCACATCGAAAAATAAATACAGAAAATAAATAGTAATGTGCGTTAACATTTTGAGGAAACACGGTTATTGCCCCTGATATCAGCGTGGACATTTACTATACAGATATAAACGTATAATAATGCCAATCGACACATGGGGTAATGGTGAATAATTCCAGCACAAAAATATTTACACAATTCCCTAACATTTGATTGGTCCGTAGCAAATCTCTGTCCAAAATTAACATCCCAGTAAACTCCATGCCGAATTACTTTCCGTAACCGTCAGGCGCACTTAAAATAATTCTTGAGAAAACGGAAAATAAACACATTTTCTTGATGAATTTATTTCAAATGCTGGAATTATAAGGAATTAATGGCCTTTTTGTTGAATTTATCGGGGATATAAACTTGAAAAAGTCGCGGGTATACTGTGGACGAGGCCTTAAAAGTTTGTATTGCTTCGTCCAGTATTCCCGCGACTTTTCCAAGTTTATACCCCGATAAATTCCACAAAAAGGCCATTCATTTCTATAATGAATGTTCATTTTGCCATAAAATGTATCAGATGATGTCTCTGATAGAAATAACAGTTTGTGTTTACAAAGTGGGCATGTACCTTTAACATGTGTTCTGTAATGTCTTCAAATTAACCTTCGACATCATTGCAATATTAACCATTTCAACCCTGGATGTCCTACATTGTCTTTTTCACACTCTATTTTGGGACTATTCAATTATTAACAAAATGTGTATTTTTTAGAGGTGAATAACAGTGACAAATACTGCAGATCCTGATGAGACGGCTCGTTACGAGCCGGCTCATCTGGATTTGCAGTGTTTGTACATGTTGGCTTTCTGGCCTCTAGGGTTGAAAGGGTTAATATCGACAATAAAGCAACAACGTAAATGCGATAAGGTATGCAATTCCAAATCCGGACTAATTATAGGAGGTGCATATATGTAAAGCCTTACAACAACGTTTTGGTTTTCTATGTCTTCATTTACAAAATGCGATAATATCATTATGGCTGCTGGAAAACTGGGGGCCGTTTCACTAAACTTCGTACGACGAAAATGGTCGTAAGTGCAAACTTATGATAGTCTGTAAATTTCCCATTAACAATATTTTCTTGTAAACAATTATTGGATTTACATTTATTGAGCATAGGCTGCGTATGCAGATTATGCTCAATAAGTGTAAATCAATCAATTGAAATTTCTAGACGATCCTCAATTTGCACTTACGAACATTTTAGTCGTACGAAGTTTAGTGAAACGGCGCCCTGAGACTGATATTTATGTGTAGCAGCATATGCAAACACGCAATCAAAGCATGAGGCAATTCGTGCGTTGTTGTATTATAAGTTAAAAGTTCTCATTGCTGTAATATGGATTATATAATAAAATAATTATTGTCTGTTGAGTCGGTGTACACGAGATTTACGGACCTTCGAAAATTCGGCCTCGGCGAACATGAATTTCCTCAGGTCCGTTAATCTCGTGTACACCTACTTAGAAGACAATAATTTGATTATAGACCTACCCATGAAATACATAGTTATACGATGTAAATAAAAGTCATATGTTCTCATGGGTGAAATAAACAACTTCCGGTGAAAATACGTCTACTTCCACTATCAATATTCATAAAATCTATGTTCGGGAAAACAGCGCAAAAATTGGCTGCAAATACACATTCATTACCGTATACAGTCTAAAAAAAACTGCTAATTTCCACGGAGCGGTATATAATAAATATAATATTCATATTTTTGCAACGAATATGACATATATGTTCATTTCGTGGTGTGAAATCTCCATATTTCGTGAAATATGGACATTTCACACCACGAGATATATGTCATATTCGTTACCAAAATATGAATATCCACTATATAGTTTATGTTATGGTGTCATTGACACAGTGTAGACCAAACTGACAAAGCACAGTGTGCTGCTTGGTCAATTTGCACGACTGTATATAGACGGTGATTCAACATGGTATTTCATAAACGAGTTTACTAATTTCATATCTTATGAAATCAGTCAACGAGCTTAATAAATATTATATTAATAAACAAGAATGTTGGATTCTATTTACAGATAAGCACATCGTCACTCACTGAGGCTACATTGATCAGTTCATGTTGTTTTGGTGGTTTTTTTCATTAGCGATCTCATTTACATATTATTTACACTTAGTCTAGTGTATTATTCATTTTAAAGCATTGTGTTATTAAACTGCAAACATTCACTTCGTGCAATCAATATATGTACACAACGGTGGACGATTCAAATGGTTCAGCATTTTACTTAAAATACAAATACAGTGGGGTCAGCGTGTAAGTGCACACACGAACGAACACGACAGGTTGATTCCAACCTGTCGTGTTCGTTCGTGTGTGCACTTACACGCTGACCCCACTGTAATTCATGTATAAAAAAATGTAAATATTTTTCTGCATTTTTTCTCATTTCGCATCAAAAGTGTATGTTGTTACCACTCAGTTGAACCGTCTCGGCGAGACGGTTCAACTGAGCGGTAACAACATACACTTTGGGTGGGTAGCGAACCAACCTGTCGTGTTCGTTCATGTGTGTACTTACACGCTGACCCCACTGTACATGTATACTATCAGCCAGCAAGGGTAGAACGTTTTCCTGGTCTGAGAAGGATTATATTAGTCGGGATTCCTTTCGCAAGGTCGTCGCAAATACCAAATGTCACGTGGCAGCCTGCGGAACGAATGTGACGCATCGGGATAGGCGATAGCTTGATATTGAATTAGGGTGTTCAGGCGTCATTTAATGGCTTCCATCTTTGCGTTTATATCAGATGAGCATGTCGGTATTTGCGCTAGCCTTATTAGGCTCCATTATCCTACTGTCTGTTTCACGAAACCTGCCCAAAATTTACGGCCATATAAACAATGCAAAAACAGTATTTGTTTTCGATAATACATGTATTATTTTTTTTATAAAAAATTAAGAATGAGCCTTCTTTTTATTTCGTGAAATTTGGTCAAATATCGATTTTATTACGAAAATTTTATTTGTCTATGGGAATTTAACATGGGGGAAAGCAGATGGCGGAGTTGTGGGAGAAGTCAGAAAACGAAAATTTTGAAATTTGGCTAGATAGAAATGATCTAACTAAGAAAACAAAAGTTAAATTTTAAAAATCGGTCCAGTAGTTCTGAAATTCTACAATATTCCCCGTGTTAAATCACAGAGTGAAAATGTCTATGTGGATTTAACATGGGGAAATTGTGTTTTCGCAATGAAACAAAAATTGTTTTTGAATTGTTGATATAGCCGTAAAATTTGGACAGCTTCCGTGAAACCGACAGCAATACAGTGGAACCTCACTAAACCGGACACCATGGGACGTCCCCACGGTGTCTGACTTAGAGATGTTCCACTGTAAGTCAGGCAGATGAGCACTCTAAGACGTGAATGTATACTTTACGATCATCAACATGCATTGTAATTGGGGAAAGTTACAACGAAACCGTCAAAAATTAAGCATACAGTGGGGTCAGCGTGTAAGTGCACACACGAACGAACACGACAGGTTGGTTCCAACCTGTCGTGTTCGTTCGTGTGTGCACTTACACGCTGACCCCACTGTACACTTGTTGTCTGGGTGTTCGGTTTAGAGAGGTTGCACTGTATCATGTTATGCTTGGTATAAGCTTCTCTGCGGTTAATGGATGGTCGCTTATTTACATCCACTTCAAAACACATTTTCATAAATATAATCACAGGACTGAACGTCCTGAAATTCATCGCAGTATGTGTTTGTGGATGACAAATAGACATATAATTAATTAATCTAGAGTGTAAAGCGTTTAGTGAATAATAAGTGCGGGAATTTCATAGCAACAACAACAAGAGAAAATGGAAACCGAAATCGAAGATTGTATTCGTGCATCGAATCATGGAGTTACGAATCGCGAATAATCTAGTATGGTGATTAATCGTCGCACACTTACATGTAACTAAGGAAGCTTTTGCAATAACATAACTTTAGCACATTGAAAAGATGTTCCACTGTAATCAGATATATGGCTATGCCAAGGTATGCGGATGTGCTTTGCGAACTTGAACATGCAATGTCATCATAGATGTACTAAAATGAAACCCATCATATTAAGGAATCACAGACTACATGCGTGTCCAGTTTAGAGAGGTTCTACGGTGCTTATTTCCTAATCCTCTTTACTTGCATTATTCGAAAACTCAGCGACGTGTGATTTTACTATATTTCTGGCCATGAAGTATGTGTAGATGGGGAATAGCGACTGACTGGAAACATGTAGCCCGAATTTACTGGCTGTCACGCACCGAGGTCGCCATGCGTGACAGCTAACCATTCGTGTTAGGAGACATGGGATTATTGACGATTGTGACACGTTTATACTCCAGAGTTTATAACACACTCACGAAGCCTAAAAAGTACCTGCATACACTTTGTTAAGGTAATGCAGTGGGGTCAGCGTGTAAGTGCACACACGAACGAACACGACAGGTTGGTTCCAACCTGTCGTGTTCGTTCGTGTGTGCACTTACACGCTGACCCCGCTGTATACTCCAGAGTTTACAGCACACTCACGAAGCCTAAACGGTACCTGCATACACTTTCTTAAGGTACAGTGGGGTCAGCGTGTAAGTGCACACACGAACGAACACGACAGGTTGGAACCAACCTGTCGTGTTCGTTCGTGTGTGCACTTACACACTGACGCAACTGTAGGTCATGGATATGGACACTTGACTTCGATGATAATTACGTCATAAGAGTGATGTGATATATGAATATAACATATGTGAATATTGTCTTGTTACTGTACACTATATGGAGCACTGAGTTGCCATCTCCGCCATCTTTGTATGTACAAGCTATCGTATCGTTTCACCACTTCGTGAGTTTGACACATACAGCAAATAATATGACAGTAATCCAAATAAAATTTGGTGTAATACATAATAGATAGATATGACAACGTAAAGCTATACATATTATGACAGAAAACTATACAGCAGACGAGATATCTGAGCATTTCTTCCATCAATCTCAAAATAAATTTTGATGTGTAAACTTTTCAATCTGATGCACATCTTATGTTAGTGTACACGTTACCCACAGGTAAAGCCATATTTACTCACATAGAGTTCATAGCTAATAACAGAGTACAGTAGTGGGTATATATGGTATGTGTTGTGTGGGTTTCCAGGTAAGAGTGATACACTGTGCGATTTTCTATGTATGAGGCTATTTACAAATGGTGGTTCATGTTGTTTAATCACAGGCACAAACCTGTCTAGAAAACTGACATATTTTACAGTGTTTTGTAATATAATTGATAGGAGACCGTTCTCCTCGCATTTCTACATGTGACTAGCTACATTATACCATATGTTCTACTTCACAGTCTGAGTTCTTTGTCAAACGCAGAACAGGTGAAACTGGCTGATGGCTGGAATACACAAAGATGGCCGGCTTGGCTACTCCATGTGCTCTATATAGGATTCCGTAACGAGGCAGTATGGTATACATATATTATATCATATTTACGAAGCAATTATCTTTGAATCAAACGATGATCAGTAGCCTATTTCATCAAACTTGCAAAGTATGCTTATCTAGCAAAGTATATTTTGATGGAGAAATTTTCAATTTTAGGATAAATTTATTATTTTATATTATACTGAATTTATTACATTATCACAGCCATTTTGGCTGTGATAATGTAATAAATTCAGTATAATAATTCTGCATCCTTGTAATCCTCAAATACTATGCAGTCGTTAGTTCTATATGAAATAATGCATTTCAGGAAAAATAAATGATTTCTCCCTCAAAGTATACTTTGCTAGAAAAGTATACTTTGTAATGTTGATGAAATCGGCTACAGGTATAGAGCGTGTCCTTAAAAGCAAGCGTAAGTTTGGTTTCTCAAGTCAATGACTGAATTTCACACTGTACACTCATTTTTCAGAGTGCACGCATAACAATTACATGATTGTCTAGAAGAATCCTACGGAGCGCCGCAGGGGACATATAGAATAGTAGGTTAGTGCCGTGAATGGGAACAAATATCCGGCAAGGCTCAAGAATTTCTTTATTTCTCATCAGAAGTATGTGTTGTCACCACGGTTCAAATGAGTGGTCACAACATATACTTTGGTTCAGAAATAAGGAAAATAGATAAGAGAATAGTAGGTTAGTGCCGTGAATGGGAAAAAATATATGGCAAGGCTCAGGAAACGGGATGGGCGAGGCTCTGCCGAGCACATCCCGTTTCCGTGCCACGCCAGATATTTTTCCCATTCACGGCACTAACGTACTATTCTATTTATCCCGTCAACACATACAAATGGCTTTAAAATGCAAAGAAATAACCCCAGCAACCGCACATATTCATACGCAGTGAGTAGGTCGTATTGACAGGATATCAAAAATGTTTCACGGCACCGTGTTTCACGGCACATACGCGCTGTATTGACGGGATAAATGAATTTTGTTTATAAATTCGTTCCCATGAAATAACAATTCGTTCCCTCGAATTAACAATTCGTTCCCACGTGGGAACGAATTGTTAAATCGAGGGAACGAATTTATATATCGTGGGAACGAATTGTTAATTTGAGGGAACGAATTGTTAATTTGAGGGAACGAATTGTTAAATTGAGGGAACGAATTGTTATTTCGTGGGAACGAATTAATAAAAAATAGAATTCTACGTCCCCTGCGGGGCTCCGTAGAATCCTGCCTTAAGTGTGTAATATATTCTGGTGCAGTCAGAACTGACAATGACACAATGCAGCTGTATTAAACGCCGATAGTTCTAGATAAAATGACACACATTTGTATACATACTGACGTTCCCCAATCTAGGTCGATCAGACGCAATAGCGTGTGTACTCGCCTAATGCAATTTGAAAGACTCGTTAGTGCGCCAAATACGTGTATCTATTCATTTCATTCACACTTGGGACACGACATGTGATTTTGTTCGTAAGAAGATTTTCACAGGTTTTTTTATTCATGACAAATATTTACAGAAACTGTGATCTTTTCTGCAAATGACATCGAAAATTGATGAAAAATGCCTAGAACATTTCGTCAACGAAGACACCAGTTACATGCACTTAACATTTCGTAAAATTTACGCAATTTTCATAGCAAATTTGCTCTTAACATTTCGTCAAATTTTCTCGTCATTTACGGAACATATCGCAATGTTTTTAATGTTTTTAATGTTTTTCATGAGACAGCTAACACCTTCGTAGGTATGCAATCACATGGCTTGTCTCAAGTGGTCTATTCGATGAGTAAAAGTAAACGTGTGTGTCGACAGTCGGCAGTCCTCCATCACACTGTGCCACAGACATAACATGAGAAGCATGCTATTTATGGTATTATTGTGTACATGGATCCTATTAAAGAATACAATTACAGGCTGTTGCGTTTACGGTGGTAATGCAACATTTGATCTGCTTAAAGTGCGTGGAGTCCGAAGTTTTAAATATTTACATTGCATTTTCTGATAGTTTAACAAATGTTAACAACCAAATATGGCGTTGAAATTAAGAAACGTGATTTTTATACGTCACGTTGTCACAATTCGTGGAACAGCAACGTTGCCGGTCAATGCTGACAATATCGTACCGTTAATGTCAACGTGTACAGTAATGACGTCAAACAACTTTAACCAGGGGCCCGTTTCACTAAACTTCGTACGACTAAAATGTCCGTAAGTGCAAATTTAGGATCGTCTGGAAATTTCAATTATTGGATTTACATTTATTGAGCATAGGCTGCATATGCAGCATATGCTCAATAAATGTAAATCCAACAAATGTTTACAAGAAAACATTGTAAACGTGAATTTTACTGACTATGATAATTTTGCACTTACGAACATTTTAGTCGTACGAAGTTTAGTGAAACGGCGCCCAGGTACGTAATATGCTCCATGAATTATGAAAATAGCAACCATTACGTGTAACTGTGTTGTTATAATCACTACGTTCTGTTCCACGTTTTGCTGCCGACGAACCTTTGGCCATTAAACACATTGAATCTTAAAAATATTTGAATATAAGTACGTTTTCATCAATAACAAAAAAGTCACCTTCCCCAAAAAAGATTATTTGATGAAATTCCGTCAAATATTGATTTTATTGCGAAAAAACTATTTTTCTATGGGAATTTAACATACGGGCTAAAAATAGATTTATTTTAAATATTTCTTTATTTGTAGACCGATTTTCAAAATCGAACTTTTGTTTTCTTAGTTACATCATTTCCAAGCTAACTAAATGTTTCGTTTTTGTTACTCCTCCCCCAGTGATTCCTCCTCGTTTCCTCCCGTGTTAAAATCGTTTTTTTTCGCGCTATAAAATCAGTATTTAATGGAATTTCATCAAACTCAATGTTTTGGGGAGGGTGACTTTTTTTGTTATTGATGAAAAAGTATATACAATTAAATTGTTTTAGATTTAATATGTTTAATAGCCAAAAGTTCGTCGGCAGAAAAACGTGGAACAGACAGTAGTATCGTTTTAATTTCTTGAACGTTTCATAACTTGTGTCGTGAAATCGAAACATATATGTAAGATCGTTAAAATAAATATGCAAACAAACTGCATTAGCAACCTGTTTTCATTCTGCACATGCATAATGGCTATATTCCTTCTTTATCACAACAGTGTGGCGTATTGTATTCACTAGGTAACATTATACTAATAAGAATAATGTGCTATTTGCATGTTAATGTAGACTATCAGCCACTTAACCAATAAAGTAATTATCCCAGATACCGTAGCGGTCGACATAGATATCTCAACAGGGGGCGTAGTCCAGTTCCTGGCTATATCGGTCGGACTCGGACTGGTGTTTACGTGTACCGTCCGAATCGTCTAGTATTTTTGTCGTCAAAATGTATAGTTATGTTCGATAGATGTAAGCATACGCTACATACATACTGTATGTACATGCGGGATAACGGATATATGGGTGTTGTGTAAGGATTGACAGGTCGCAGTTTTATAGAGTCTGTGAGTATACGTGATATGAGAGCTGGCTGAGATGAGGTATTTTATGATGTTCGCATTAATGTCTAATGATCGTTTGCACATTGTGATCATGATCTCATAGTAGTTTAGTTGCGAGCAGTAACTCTTGCAATCTAAATATTGATTTTATTGCGAAAAAATAATTTTCATATGAGAATTTAACATGGGGGATAAAAATTAAAAATAGATTTTTATAAATATTTTTGTATTTGTGGACCGATTTTCAAAATCTAACTTTTGTTGTCTTAGTTAGAACATTTCCAAGCTATTTAGCCAGGTTTCAGAGTCAATTTACAAAAGTAGATTGCAAGAGTTACTGTTGGTCTGGGGCTGTGGTGTCGCAAACGTCGCAAGGGCCTCTTTTCGTCAGTCGCCGGCCCAGTTTTCACCGATATTAATACATGTATTGTAGAAATACTTAAATGTACATGTATATAGAAGTTATTGTCCGCCCTTCTTCACCACTTTCGGGAAACTCGTGTACTTTTAATTAACCCAAGTACCGTTGGGAATGCTACTGTCTGTTTCACGTTTTGCTGCCGACAAACTTTTGGCAATTAACAACATTAATTCTAAAACATATTTAAAGTAAGTACTTTTTCATCAATAACAAAAATGTCACCCTCTCCAAATTGTTTTATTTGATGTAATTCCATCAAATATTGATTTCATTGCGAAAAAATGATTTTCCTATGAGAATTTAACATGGGGGATAAAAATAGATTTTTATAAATATTTTTTGTATTTGTGGACCGATTTTCAAAATCTAACTTTTGTTGTCTTAGTTAGAACATTTCCAAGCTATTTAGCCAGGTTTCAGAGTCAATTTACAAAAGTAGATTGCAAGAGTTACTGTTGGTCTGGGCTGTGGGTGTCGCAAACGTCGCAAGGGCCTCTTTTCGTCGTCGCCGGAGTTTTCACCGATATTAATAAACAGTATTGTAGAAATACTTAAATGTACATGTATATAGAAGTTTATTTGTCCGCCCTTCTTCACCACTTTCGGAAACACTCGTGTACTTTTATTAACCCAAGTAACCCCGTTTGGGAATGCTACTGTCTGTTTCACGTTTTGCTGCCCGACAAACTTTGGCAATTAATAACAACATTATTCTAAAACATATTTAAAGTAAGTACTTTTTCATCAATAACAAAAATGTCACCCTCTCCAAATTGTTTTATTTGATGTAATTCCATCAAATATTGATTTCATTGCGAAAAAATGATTTTCCTATGAGAATTTAACATGGGGGATAAAAATAGATTTTTATAAATATTTTTTGTATTTGTGGACCGATTTTCAAAATCTAACTTTTGTTGTCTTAGTTAGATCATTTCCAAGCTATCTAGCCAGGTTTCAAGTCAATTTCCAAAAGTTTTCGTCTTTTCATCCTCCTGGTCCACCTCCTCCCCCTTTTTGCCCCATGTTAAATTCCCATTTTTTTCGCAATCAAATTAATATTTGATGGAATTTCATCAAATAAAATAATTGAGGAGGGTGACCTTTTTGTCATTGATGAAAAAGTACTTACTTTTAAATATTTTTTAATTTAATGTGTTGAATAGCCAAATGTTCGTCGGCAGCAAAACGTGGAACAAACAGTAGTTGTCTATGGTTAATGTTTTACTATTATTTAAATAAATTCAACAGCTGTTTAAAATTGAATTATATTTCTATCATGGAAAAGTAGTATAAACTACCAACCTAAGAGATTTATGTTTCACAAATTGTGCTTATTGTAGTAATAGCAGAAATAAAATCATATTGTGCGTTTGATTGACATACTAATGTCTGTTTCACGAAATCTGCCCAATTTTTACGGCTATATAAACAATGAAAAAATATTTTATTTTTTTCGATAACATTAAATTTTATGATAATTTAAGAAAAAACCATTTTTTTATTTTGTGAAATTTGGCTGTTAAAATTCATGTTATTACGTAAAACAAAGTTCCCCATGTTAAATCCCCATAGACATCTTCAATCTGTGAAGATGTCTGTGGGGGTTTAACATCTGAGAAATTTTCTAATTTCAGAAATAGTGGTCTGATTTTCAAAATCTAACTTTTGTTTTCTTACTTAGATCATTTCCAAGCTATCTAGCCAGGTTTCCGAGTCAATTTCCACAAAGTTTCGTTTTTGGCTCCTCCCCCAGCTCCTGCACCTCCTTTTCCCCCGTGTTAGATTCCTAGACACATCAATTGTTCGTAATAAAATCAATATTTTACTACATTTGTAAAGTTCACGAAATAAAAAGAAGGTTCATTCTTAAATTTTCCTAAAATTGAATATTATCAAAAACTATATTGTTTTTGCATTCTTTACACGGCTGTAACATTTGGGCAGGTTTCGTGAAACAGACAGTAGGTCATTTGAGGCACATAAAGCATACACCAACATATGTGTACTATCTGAGACACACTTCCTTTAACTAAATGAGACATACCATGTGGTATTGTACAATAGGGTCAGCGTTTACGTGCACACACGAATGAACACGACAGGTTGGAACCCAACCTGTCGTGTTCGTTCGTGTGTGCATTTACACGCTGACCCACTGTACCTAAGAAGATGTGCGATATTTTATGAAAAATATTTACATTTTGTTATAGTTTACGTAAATGAATTCGGAAGTTGACGTCATAGAAAATGAGACGGAATTGACATCGTTTACGGACTATATCGTATATAGCTTTTCACGAGATATCGCAGATTCTGTTAGGTACAAGGTCACATGGCTTGTCTCAAATCTGCGCTCCACGGCACCGTCCCTTAGGAGTTTCCTCGCGAAATTGCCATTCATATGTATGGAAGCGTCCTTAGCCTATTTCACCAAGTTAAACATTGCAAAGTATACTTTGAGGGAGAAATTTTCAATTTTAGGATAAATTTACTATTATAAAATAAATGATTACTCCCTCAAAGTATACTTTGCTAGAAAAGTATACTTTTGCAATGTTAGTGAAATCGGCTACTGGTGCCAATGCTAAACTATTTTTTATACTAAGTCCTAATTAGGAGATACAAACTCCTAATTTGGAGATCATATCTCCTAATTAGGAAATACTATCAATTAGGAGATACATATATTTTAGCATTAGCACCAGGGCGCTTTTATACATACATGTATGCCCCTATTGTGATCAGCTAGCTTCCTACATTGCCACAGCTGACCTGTATGTCCGATAAACCAACGGTTAATACGGCGTCCACATAATGACTGTGTACATGTACAAGCCGGAGTGTATAGTTCCGGTGCTATGTCACACAATATTGGTAAACGCCGGAAGTGACATTTGTTGTCATAAGACGGATCGCGGCTTCGTGTGATAGCCAGGGTTACGCAATATTGGTCCTGTATATATGTATATATGATATAACAACTGTCTGCATGATTTTCACTTTATAGGCAAATTGTTGCACTATATCGCTCCACCACAGTCAATGGTATAAATTTGCATAATGGCATTTACATTTCGCTAACTAATTTATAAAATCAAAGGAATGCACGTCTGTATGTGTTTGTGGATGACAAACAGACTAATAATTAATATGGAGTGGAAAGCATTTCGCGAAAAATAAGCGCGGGAATTGCACAGCTCAAACCACAACAACGAGCGAATGGAAACCCAAACCGATGATTGTATTCGTGCACCGAAACATGGAGTTACGAATCGCGAATAATCGAGTATAGTAGTTAATCACCGCACCGACTACGGGAAAATGTGCAATAACATAAATTTAGCACACAAAAGCAAACAAAACATGTATCACACTGTAATGGCGATGAAGTTTAGTTTATGGCGTAAGACCCGTGTTTTTAAAAAGTTCACCCCAGAAAATATGTGCTGCGACCGACATATGCTCAATTGCATAAAATTGGTCAGACCGCAAATTTCGATACTGGTTGTAAAATGTTTCGCTAGCGCCCGAATAAAAACCTTCAGGGCGTTGACCTTCAGACTTTTCTATATTGTTATTGAGAGACCATTCTACATATATGTATGTATGCCAGGTCAATATAATGGGGGCACTATGGATAACACCATTTTCAAGATTTGTAAAACACGCTAAAAGTATATAGTCTAGGATGCACACACCCAATAGTGAATACTGATTTAAAGCTCGTCTGCACACCGCTACCGTGAAAATATATTTCTCTGGCATAAATGTTGCTATATAAATATAGCCTTTGTTATGTGACAACACTATTATCATAAATGCACATAATAAAGCGTGTATTAGCAAAATGATTGTGTCACTCTCCACGAATTCGAAAGAAAAACAAAAAACGCTTCAAACACAAATTCAGAACTATTACTCCGTCATAACGCTTATGTAATGCAATGTAATGAAATGTAATTATAGTTATATACTCAGAGCTACTGTCTGCTATGTGAGGATATGGTGCAGTGCAACCTCCCCAAACATCAATAGTGCAATGAAACCTCTCCAAACATCAATAGTGCAATTAAACCTCTCCAAACATCAAAAGTGCAATTAAACCTCTCCAAACATCAATAGTGCAGTGCAACCTCCCAAACATCAATAGTGCAATGAAACCTCTCCAAATATCAATAGTACAATGAAACCTCTCCAAACATCAATAGTGCAGTGCTACCTCCCCAAACATCAATAGTGCAATGAAACCTCTCCAAACATCAATAGTGCAGTACAACCTCCCCAAACATCAATAGTGCAATGAAACCTCTCCAAACATCAATAGTGCAGTGCAACCTCCCCAAACATCAATAGTGCAGTGCTACCTCCCCAAACATCAATAGTGCAATGAAACCTCTCCAAACATCAATAGTGCAGTACAACCTCCCCAAACATCAATAGTGCAGTGCTACCTCCCCAAACATCAATAGTGCAATGAAACCTCTCCAAACATAAATAGTGCAGTACAACCTCCCCAAACATCAATAGTGCAATGAAACCTCTCCAAACATCAATAGTGCAGTGCAACCTCCCCAAACATCAATAGTGCAATGAAACCTCTCCAAACATCAATAGTGCAGTACAACCTACCCAAACATCAATAGTGCAATGAAACCTCTCCAAACATCAATAGTGCAGTACAACCTCACCAAACATCAATAGTGCAATGAAACCTCTCCAAACATCAATAGTGCAATACAACCTCCCCAAACATCAATAGTGCAATAAAACCTCTCCAAACATCAATAGTGCAGTACAACCTCCCCAAACATCAATAGTGCAATGAAACCTCTCCAAACATCAATAGTGCAGTACAACCTCCCCAAACATCAATAGTGCAGTGCTACCTCCCCAAACATCAATAGTGCAATGCTACCTCCCCAAACATCAATAGTGCAGTGCAACCTCCCCAAACATAAATAGTGAGCAGTGCTACCTCCCCAAACATCAATAGTGCAGTGCTACCTCCCCAAACATCAATAGTGCAGTGCTACCTCCCAAACATCAATAGTGCAGTACAACCTCACCAAACATCAATAGTGCAATGAAACCTCTCCAAACATCAATAGTGCAGTACAACCTCCCCAAACATCAATAGTGCAATGAAACCTCTCCAAACATCAATAGTGCAGTACAACCTCCCCAAACATCAATAGTGCAATGAAACCTCTCCAAACATCAATAGTGCAGTACAACCTCTCCAAACTCAATAGTGCAATGAAACCTCTCCAATCATCAATAGTGCAATGACAACCTCCTCCAAACCCAAATCAATAAAGTGCAGTACAACCGCTCCAAACATCATAGTGCAATGAAACCTCTCCAAACCTTCCAATGTGCAGTGACAACCTCCCAAAATCAATAAAGTGCATGGAAACTCTCCAAACATCAATTAGGCAGTGCAACTCCCCAAACATCAATTGTGCAATGAAACCTCTCCAAATATCAATAGTGCCCCAGTAAACAACCTCCCCCAAACATCAATAGGGCAATGAAACCTCTCAACACCAATAGTGCGGTGCAAACCATTCCCCAAACATTCAATAAGTGTATGAACCTCTCCAAACATCAAATAGCGCAGTCACAACCTCCCCCAAACCGATCAATAGGCCAAAGTGCTACCTACCCCAAACTTCCAATAGTGCAATGAATCCTCTCCAAACATCAATAGTGCAGTACACCTCCCCAAACATTCAATAGTGCAATGAAACCTCCTCATCATTAGTGCAGTGCAACCTCCCCAAACATCAATAGTGCATGCTACCTCCCCCAAACTTCAATAGTGCAATGAAACCTCTCCAAACTTCAATAGTGCAGTAAAACACCTCATCCCCCAAACATCATAGTGCTATGCAGTGCAATGGCTCCAAACATCAATAGCAGTGCAACCTCATCAATAGTGCAATGAAACTCTCAACCATCAATAGTGCAAGTAAACACTCATCAATCATAATAGTGCAATGAAACTCTCCAAACATCAATAGTGCCTACAACCTCCCCCAAACATCAATAGTGCAATAAAACCTCTCAAACATCAAATAGTGCAGTACAACCTCCCCAAACATCAATAGTGCAAGAAATCTCTAAACATCAATGTGCAGTACACCTCCCCAAACATCAATGTGCATGCTACCTCATCAATAGTGCAATGCTCCTCCCCAAACATCAATAGTGCAGTGCAACCTCCCCAAACTAAATAGTGCTGCTTCCCTCAAACATCAATAGTGCAGTGCTACCTCCCCAAAACATCAATAGTGCGTGCTACCTCAAATACCAAACATCAATAGTGCAATGAAACCTCTCCAAACTCAATGTGCAGTACAACCTCCCCAAACATCAATTAGTGCAATGAAACCTCTCAAACATCAATAGTGCAGTACACCTCAACCAAAACATCAATGTGCAATGAAACTCTCACACAAATCATAATAGTGCAGTACCGCTCCAAACATCAATTGCAATGAAACCTCTCCAAACATCAATGTGCAAGTACACCTCCCCAAACATCAATAGTGCAATGAAACCTCTCCAAAACTCAATGTGCAGTACCAACCTCCCCAAAACAGCAATGTGCAATGAAACCTCTCCAAACATCAATAGTGCATGCAACCTCCCCAAAACCATCAATAGTGCAATGAAACCCTCCAAATCAATAGTGCAGTACAAAACCTCCCCAAAACATCATAGTGCAATGAAACCTCTCCAAACATCAATAGAGTCAGTGCTAAAACCAAACCTCACAATAAACATCAATAGTGCAGTGCTACTAAACACTACAATGAAACCACTCCAAACACATGCACTCCCCAAACATCAATAGTGCAAGTAAAAACATCCTCACAACTCATATGTGCAATGAAACCTGCTCCAAACATCAATAGTGCAGTACAACCTCCCCAAACATCAATATGCAATGAAACCCTCTCCAAACATCAATAGGGCAGTACAACCTCCCCAAACATCAATAGTGCATGAACCCTTTCAAACATCAATAGTGCAGTACAAACCTCTCAAACATCAATAGTGCGTGCAATGAAACCTCTCAAAACTCAATGTGCAATGAAACCCTCTCCAAAACAATCCATTGTCAGTAAACAACCTCAAACTCAGTGCATGAAACCTCTCCAAACTCAATAGTGCATCTCCAAACCCCATCAATAGTGCAATGAAACCTCTCCAAACATCAATAGTGCAGTACAACCTCCCAAACATCAATAGTGCATGAAACCTCTACAAAAACCATCAATAGCAGTAAACACTCTACCCAAATCAATAGTGCAATCACCAACTCTCCCCAAACATCAATAGTGCAGTGCAAACTCCCCAAACAATCATAAAACTCAATAGTGCAATAAACTCAAACATCAATAGTGCAGTGCTACCTCTCCAACATCAATAGTGCAATGAAACCTCTCCAAACATCAATATGAACCTCTCCAAACATCAATAGTGCAGTGCAACCTCCCCAAACATCAATAGTGCAATATGAAACTCTCAAAATGAAACAAATCAATAGTGCAGTGCACCTCCCCCAAACATCCATAGTGCAGTGCAACCTCACAGTGCAATGTGCAACCCTAAACATCAATAGTGCATGAAACTCTCGAAACATCAATAGTGCAGTAACAAAACATCACAAACATCAATAGTGCAAATTGAAACCTCCTCCCCAAACATCATAAGAATGTGCAGTAACCCCAAACCTCCCCAAACATCTAATATGTGCAATGTAACCTCTCCAAACATCAATAGTGCAGTACAACTCCCCAATAAACATACAATAGTGCATGAAACTCTCCACATCAATAGTGCAGTACAAACCTCCAAACATCAATAGTGCAGTGCTACCTCAAACATCAATAGTGCAGTGCTACTCCCAAACATCAATAGTGCAGTGCTACCTCCCAAACAATATGTGCAATAGTGCAGTGCACCTCCCCAAATCTATAAGTGCAGTGCTACTCAAACCAAAACAATAGTGCGTGCTAAACTCCAAACATCAATAGTGCAATGAAACCTCAAACATCAATAGTGCAGTACAAACCTCCCAAACATCAAATAGTGCATGACCTTCTCAAACATCAATAGTGCGCAATAGTGCAGTACAACTCCCCAACATCAATAGTGCAATGACTCTCCAAACATCAATAGTGCAAAGTACACAAATCCCCAAACTCAATAGTGCATGAAACTCCGAAACATCAATAGTGCAGTACAAACCTCACCCAATAAACATCAATAGTGAATGTATACCTCTCCAAACATCTATAGTGCAGTACAAACATCCCAACATCAATTGGGCATTGAAACCTCTCCAAACAATCAATATTGCGTTCAACCTCCCATACATCAATAGGCAATGAAACCTCTCAACTTCATAGTGCAGTGCAACCTCCCCAAACTTCAATAGTGCAGTGTACCTCCCCAAAAATCCATAGTGCAGTGCTACCACCCAAAACATCAATAGTGCAATGAAACCTCTCCTAACATCCAATAGTGCAGTACAACCTCCCCAAACATCAATAGTGCTTGAAACTCTCCCAACCTTCAATTGTGAGGACAACCTCCCCAAACATCCAATAGTGCAGTGCTACTCCCCAAACATCATAGTGCAGTGCTACCTCCAAACATAAATTGTGCAGTGCTACTCCCAAATACATCACTAGTGCAGTTGCTACCTCCCCAACATCAATAGTGCAGTGCTACTCCCCAAACTTCAATGTGCTGTACAACCTAACCAAACATCAATTGTGCAAATGAAACCTCTCAAACTTCAATAGTGCCAGTACAACCTCCCCAAACTCAATAGTGCAATGAATACCTCTCCAATACATAATAGTGCAGTACAACCTCCCCAAAATCAATAGTGCAAGTGAAACCTCTCCAAACATCAAAGTGAATGTAAACTCTCCAAACCATCAATAGTGCAATGAAGTGAATGAAACCTCTCCAAAACTTCAATAGTGGCAGTACAACCTCTCCCAACATAATAGTGCAATGAAACCTCTCCAAACATCAATAGTGCAGTACATCCTCCCCAAACCATCAATAGTGGCAATGAAACCTCTCCAAACATCAATAGTGCAGTACAACCTCCCAAATCCCATCAATAGTGCAATTGAAACCTATTCCAAACCCAAATCAATAGTTGCAGTGCAAACCTCCTCCCCAAAAACCATCAATAGTACAGTGCCAACTCCCCCAAACATCAATAGTGCAATGGAAACCTCTCGCCATAAACATTCAATAGTGCAGTACAAACCTCCCCCAAGACATCAATAGTGCAATGGAAACCTCTCCAAACAAAATCAATAGTGCAGTGTAACCTCACCAAACATCCATAGTTGCAGTTGCTACTCCCAAACATCAACTAGTGCAATTGAAACCTTGCACCAAACATCAATAGTGCCAGTACAAACCTCCCAAACATCAAATAGTGCAATGAAATCTCTCCCAAAACTATCAATTAGTGCAGTACAACCTCCCAAACATCAATAGTGCAATGAAACTCTTCCAAACCATTAATAAAAGTGCAGTAAACCTCCCCAGCAATCTATGTGCAATTAAAACCTCTCCAAACATCATTTGTGCAGTGCTAACTCCCACCAAACATCCAATAGTGCAAGTGCTCCTCCCAACAAATCCAATAAGTGTCAATGAAACCTCCCAAACATCAATAGTGCCAGTGCTACCTCCCCAACCCAAATTCTAATTTAGTGCAATGAACCTTCCCCAAACAAAAATCAACAGTGCAGTACAACCTCACCAAACATCAATAGTGCAATGAAACCTCTCCAAACATCAATAGTGCAGTGCTACCTCACCAAACATCCATAGTGCAGTGCTACCTCCCCAAACATCAATAGTGCAGTACAACCTCCCCAAACACCAATAGTGCAATAGTTTCACTAAACTTCGTACGACAACAATGTTCGTAAGTGCAAATTTAGGATCGTCTGGAAATTTCAATTCATGGATTTAGATTTATTGAGCATAGGCTGCATGCAGCCTATGCTCAATAAATGTAAATCCAATCATTGTTTACAAGAAAACATTAAATTTACAGACTATCATAATTTGGCACTTACGAACATTTTAGTCGTACGAAGTTTAGTGAAACGTGCCCCAGGGTCCCCAGTGTGTCCGGCTTAGATAGATACACCAGTAACTATCCAACAGTGTTATAATACCCGTGCATATTTGTATTATATGTACAATGCATTTATACAATGACTGTTATGTAAGCATTGAGCACAGTGGAGCCTCTCTAAACCGGACACCTGTGGAAGTCCCCAGGGTGTGCGTTTTAGAGAGGCCCCACTGTTAAGCCACTTTGTATATTGGTGCAATAAATGTTCGTATGTGCAAATTTAAGATCGTCTGTAAATTTCAATTTATGGATTTACATTTATTGAGCATAGGCTGCATATGCAGCCTATGCTCAATAAATGTAAATCCAATATTTATTTACAAGAAAACAATGTTAATGTGAAATTTATCATAATTTTTCACTTACGAACATTTTAGTCGTACGAAGTTTAGTGAAACGGCCCCAGGTGTATACTAGACAAAACGATGGGTCTCCATCTCAAGTTTGCGACTGATGGATGGATCGATGGCAATCGTGAGATGGAGACCCATCTGTTTGCATAGAATACAGGATTGTGGTTATAGGCACCGTGGTTATTTCTGTCCTTGTAAATAGTTCTGCACGTGTTATAAACACTTGTCCGACGACGGAGATGTTGACAGGCATACAAGCTCTAATTAGTTCGTAACAAAAATAGTCACTATCACAATAAGAGACAACATATGCAATGTGCCATAGGAGGCAATGTGGAAGGTACAGTGGAACCTCTCGAAACCGGACACCCTGGGAGGTCCCCAGGGTGTCCGGTTTAGAGAGGTTGCACTGTAAAACAGGCAGATGACTACTTCACGACACGCGTGAGTGGCTTGAGATCGTGAACATACATTAACGTCGGAGATAAATGGTATTTTACACGTATCAAAATTAAGGACATATAACGCGTCTCTGTGTCCGGTTAAGAGAGGTTCCACTGTATTGTGTTATTGAAAGTGTTACATTACACCACCTCCTGTGCTAATCTTACCAATATTTGTTAATTTCTTAAATATAAAATACTTGAATATATTGCTTTGAAAGCAAGCGGTTTGGTTGGCTATGCCTGAGCTGTGCTACAGCGCAGGCACAGCCACTCCAACTGCTTGATTGCGAGTTGATATTGCCAATAGATGTTCAGAAAGGTTGAAATCAGAAAGATTAACGCAGTCGGTTGTGTACATTATCAGATTGATCAAATGATCTTAAACAGAGTACCTACGTGCATATGACGATTAGCAGAGTACGGTCCCACATCCAAGAATATGTTTGTTAGTATAACAACATGCAGTGTATGATACACATTACATGAACACCTTAATGTTATCGCATCAAAAATCAATTACAATTTTGTGGTACATTTATCATGCTGCAGAAAACAATAAACAGACCACAAATATAGCATTTTATTTTTCCATGAATACACATCTTTTAATGAAATGCCAAGACATGTTTTGTTTTTGAAGCAAACTATTCAATAATTGCTGTCTGTTGTGCAAACAGTAGTGTGATTTTATTTTACTCAATTAAAATTTTGAAATACGCAATTGCTTCAGAAATGATAGATTTTAAATACTCAATTACTAATTCCTTATCTGGAGCCCTGCGATGGTGTCGCATATGTTCATATGTATCAAATTTCCAAATAGTAAAGCAATCCTTCAAACGATATTGCAGTTATGGAATGATGTAGAACTATTTCGACGTAACTGGTGAAGGGCGGACAGAAGGACGAACGGACGGACGTACGGAACATCGAGAGGAAATCCATATGTTCCACGTGCTATTATATCATTATATTATAATATGAATTAGGCACTGCCTATAACGGGCGACATCAAGGTATGAAGTTAATTTGCCATTTGGTAACTTTACTATGAATATTGGATTGTATTATATACCTACCCATGAAATACATAGTTATACGATGTAAATACAAGTCATACGTTCTCATCGATGAAATGTACAACTTCCGGTGAAAATACGACTACTTCCGCTATCTATATTCATAACGCGCATCTGCAGTGCCGGAATGCAAATAGGCTGCAAATACACTTTCATTACCGTATACAGTCTAAAAAACAAACTGATAATTTCCATGGAGCGGTAAATAGAATATTCATATTTTTGCAACGAATATGACATTTATGTTCATCTCGTGATGTAAAATGTCCATATTTCACTCGTGACACTCGTGAAATATGGACATTTCACACCACGAGATGAACATATATGTCATATTCGTTGCAAAAATATGAATATCCGCTATATATCGCACACTAGGTATAAATACCAATCCCAACAGCTGGAACACAATGATAAACAATGGGGTTTGCTGAGTGTGCAATCGTTGTCGCCGTAGACACGCATATGCACCCACGTACAGTGGGGTCAGCGTGTAAGTGCACACACGAACGAACACGACAGGTTGGTTCCAACCTGTCGTGTTCGTTCGTGTGTGCACTTACACGCTGACCCCACTGTACATGTCGTGTATGGAACGTCACGTAATCATAAACTCAAACAATTAGAGCTAGCATTAAATATTTAGAGCTAGCATTAATTATTTAGAGCCAGCATTAATTATTTGAGTTTATGTAGGTTTGGCGTTCCTGGTGGAACGCCAAATCTACATAAACTGAAATAAGTATTGCTAGCTCTAAGAGCTAGAATTACATATTTAGAGTTAGCTCCAAATAATTTAGAGAGCTTTTTCAAATGATTTGAAGCTAGCTCTAAATATAGCTAGCATTAATTATTTGATATTATGTAGATTTGGCGTTCAATGGATATCACCATGACATGTCATGTTGTGTTCGCTATTGGGGGTAGGAAAACCCTTTTTGTTACCTCTAAAGACATCTGACCCATTTTGAACATTTCTGATATCAACACGCCTCCACATGATGATTAACAAGCATAATATATCTACGTATGCATTTTTTTCGACTATATAGCAAGGCAAAAACTTGTTTTAGATAATATTAAACATTATCCAAATTTGAGAATGAGCTTACTTTTTATTTCGTGAAATTTGGTTGAATATTGATTGAATTACGAAAAAAAAAAAAAAATTCAAAATTTAACTTCTGTGTTCTTAATTACATCATTTCTAAGCTATCTAGCCAGGATTCGGAGTCAATTTACATTTTATTTACTCCTCTCCCAGCTCCTCCGCCTCATGTTAAATTCCTATATTTTCCTAACAAAATCAATATTTGACAAAATTTCACGAAATGCAAAGAATGCTCAAATTTAGCTATAATTTAATATTAACGAAATAAATATTGTGTGTGCATTGTTTATATAGCCGTAAACAGACAGTAGTAATTGAGCAAGCAACGTGTAACAGACAGACAGTAGTAATTGAGCAAGCAACGTGTAACAGACAGACAGTAGTAATTGAGCAAGCAACGTGTAACAGACAGACAGTAGTAATTGAGCAAGCAACGTGTAACAGACAGACAGTAGTAATTGAGCAAGCAACGTGTAACGGACGGACAGTAGTAATTGAGCAAGCAACGTGTAACGGACGGACAGTAAGGAGGACAGACAGGTGTGAATTATATTATCTATAATTCCAGCCCAAAACTATTTACACAATTCCCTAACATTTGATTGGTCCGTAACAAGTCTCTGTCCAAAATTTATATCCCAGTAAACTCCATGCCGAACTACTTTCCGTAACCGTCAGGCGCAGTTAAAATAATTCTTATGAAAACGGAAAATAAACACATTTTCTTGATGAATTTATTTCAAATGCTGGAATTATAAGGAATGTATGGCCTTTTCGTGGAATTTATCGGGGAATAAACTTGGAAAAGACGCGGGAATACTGGACGAGGCCTTAAAAAATTACAATTTTCGAACTTTTTTTCGAAAATTGTAATTTTTTATCGCTTCGTCCAGTATTCCCGCGACTTTTCCAAGTTTATACCCCGATAAATTCCACAAAAAGTCCATTCATTCCTATAATAAACTACTGGATATGGAGGCGTTAACGCTGCAATTTGCACACGAACATCATTAGTTTTGCAAATGACAAATCTTATGCAGACATTTCGTTTACTTTCGTATGAAAACTTGCATTTAAGTTTCATTCTGAGCAAATTGCCGTTGTTTGCGTATGACACAAGAGGGCTAACTCCCATGTGAAGCTAACCCCCTTATTGCACGGATCCCTTCGATTCATACGTAAATGCTATGTATTTCATACTGAGTGAATCACTATTGCTTGCACATAACAATGTTAATATTAAATTGAAGCTGTCAGCGGAATAAGAGTGTTTTCTTTCTTATATCATGGCGAGAGAGAGAGAGAGGCAGAAAGAGAGAAAGGGAGAGAGAGATAAATAGATAGATAAATAAATAGATATATAGAGAGATAGATTTGTGGACTCCATATTGTCTGGATCAAATATGTAAATGACATCCTATCTGTCATATATTGCATCAGGGTGAATTTTAAACTAGACCAACGGACAAATCTAGGTCAATGAGGTGTCTGTTCTTTCTCCATTAGCAGCCTCATTTTTATAGACAACGTCGACTCGAGGGTCCTTGTGTTGAAGTACCGTTGTCATTCTTTGGTTTAGCACGAGGCGGAAAACGAGGTTCGGCTAATATGGACGATCTTACATGAATGACGGTTACATTTTTGTAGGACATTATGAAATCTCAGTTTGTGTAACAAGTAATACATGTAGTTATAATTACATATTGAATTTTTAATAAATTAGGTTATTAAAAAAGCAACTACTACAATTATTCAAAATGCGATACTACGACGTTATTGACGGTTTGACACTGAATCGATGGAGCCCATGATGTGACCTGGTTCCCGTAAGGGGTAACTTATATAAACACGGTGGAGCCCCTGGTTCTAAATATAGCTTTCTACGTGTTGAAACGTTTAATTAATTATTTAATACATTTTGGCGAATGCGTCGCAATATGCGATTAATTGACTGTTGTGCTTTCATTGGTCGAGACACTAGGCCAAACACTAAATATACATTTGCCGCTGACTGAGAAAATGAAATGCAAAATGTGTATACTGATCAAAGTCTACAATGTTCACAAAATGCATACTCCCCTTTTTGTCAGACTGTATTGATATTGTACTTTCAGAGGACGTTATTATCTGTCTATGCACTATATGAACAACATTACACGTACATGTTTATCCACTGATGAACGGCTAGTAGCTTTTTCAAAAATTAATACAGAGCAGGGGCGGATCTGGAGGGGGGGGGATTCCGGGGTTGCACCCTTCATCCACGAAATTTACATAAATCACAGTTTACTACCAGTTGGAGTCTGAATTTAAATGCCATAAAACACAGGAAAGAGCATTTCGAAGAGCTCAACAATTGGACAACCCCCTAGTTGCGAACGGTAACTCTTGAAATTACTCCCTCAACGTTTCAGATATAAAAGTTTATGTTTGGAGATACAGTGGAATCTCTTTAAACCGGACACCCTGGTAGGTCCCAATGGTGTCCTGTTTAGAGAGGTTTCACTGCAAAATAGATACGGTGGGGTCAGCGTGTAAGTGCACACACGAACGAACACGACAGGTTGGTTCCAACCTGTCGTGTTCGTTCGTGTGTGCACTTACACGCTGACCCCACTGTATATAGCTGACTACTTCAAGACACGTGTGGGTGCTTTGCGACCATGAACAGACATTATCCTGCCAGACAAATGGCAACGAACCCGATCGAAATAAAGCTGAACATTCTCTTTGTCCGGTTTGGAGAGGGGTTAAAATTGTACACCCATTCTGATCGTGGTTAGTAAAAACCGGATTTGGGAACAAGTCTGTGTTCCGGTTATGTGATTAAGATACACTGCAACCTCCCTAAACCTGGCACACTGGGAGTTCCCCAGGGTGACCAGTTTCCACTGCAAAACAGACCGGTGACTATTTAAAGACATATGTGGGTGCTTTGCGATCATGAACATATAGTATCATCAAAGTTAAATGGCAACGAATCTGGTAAAAGTTAAGCTGAACTAACTTTTCCGTTTTTCCGGTTTAGACAACTTCGACTGTACACGCATTTCAAAGGAACGCCAAATCAACATTAAACCTCAACTAATGATTGCTACATCGCCGAATCTACATAAATTCAAATAATTGTTGCTAGCTCTAAGCTAGCATTAACTATTTAGAGCCAACTCCAAATGATTTAGATAGCTCTTCAAATGATTTCGAGCTAGCTCTAAATATGTAATGCTAGCTCTAATTATTGAAGGCTAGCATTCTTATTCGGTTTATATTTAAGGGTGGGAATTGGCTCGAACACCTTCCATACCCGGTAGAGCTAGCATTAATTATTTGTGTTTAAGTAGATTTGGCGTCCATACATTTCGATTGTCGTCAGTGCAAACCGGATTTTCCGGTGGAGCATTATTCGTGATACCACGTCTGTGTTCCGGCGGCACCAGAGCGATGGTTATGTAATTGCGACTCGGCGGTTGCGTGATAGGCTTTTGTCGAGGAATAATTACATCAATTTCATTGTCGCCAAATCTCTACATTTTCTGCTCGATGCTGGTTTCTTGAGTGGCAAGTGGAAACCAGGTTTATCAGACGTATAATTCACAAGAAACCACAATTAGTCGGCCAACGTAAACTCTAGAAAATTAGGGCTAGCCTACAAAAAATGGTTATTGGAAATGTATATCAAATCAAGGATATCAGTTAACCCTTTGAACCCGAAAGCCCGCTATAGCGGTTTATGCAAACAGTGCAGATCCAGATGAGCCGGCTCGTAACGAGCCGTCTCATCAGGATCTGCACTTTATGCAAGTCATTTTCATATTTCTTAGAACAAAAACACCCTCTTTTCGTAAATGGACGAATCTGAAAATCATTTTGTGACCATTGGATTGGTGGTCGGAACATTAGCATATCACAGTCCATTCAAGTTCCTTAGGGTCGAAAGGGTTAATCCTTTCATCCCAAAGTAATTGGAATGGAATGGTCCATTTAATTGTTCAGACTGTTTCATTAACCAGAAAAGGAAGACTTTTATAAAAGAAAATAACCCCAAGTGGTGCATATCCTGAAGAGACGGTAATTTGTTTCTTGCTTCATGCAAGAACGACAACTCTCACCTTACTAACATGTTGGTTATCTCCCTTTATTATGCTATGTTTTTAAGTGTAGGTGGCTGGAGGATAAAGGTGCATGTGGACAATGGTCAATTTCAACTTTACATATGATTTATATGATGATTTAATACATAGAGAATATCAGGCTAGTGTCTTTTCATATTATGTTTGTCAGGCAAGGCTAGGAAACGAGTAGGAATTCCGAGGCTCGCCGAGGAATTCCAACCGTTCCTGACTACAGCCTGATAAACTTGATATCAAAATACAATAACCAGGTATTCTATTTATCAAGTAAGGTTTTATGCTCGAAAATGACCAAAAATGACGTAGTTATATATGGACAGAACGCGGACTTGTTTATGTTGCTTCATTACCCTGACGTCATTCGGTAACTTCACGTGACGTCATCCGACCAATAGAACGTCAGTTTTCACTTCGTTGTAACCTGGATGTTGCCTGACACAACACTATGTTATCAGTCAGTACGTATTCGGTCAATACAGGGTCGGTTACCTGATAAATTGTGTTATTGCACTGTGACCGCCGATTTATGTAAAACAAGTCTTATTTATGTTATTCACAATGTGGATATACAATGTACATCAAGGTGTATGATCACGTGGTACTAACAACAACAACAAGTACTGAAACTTCCAGAATCCAGAACGGATTTTGATGAAATATGGCGCATCAAACGCGTCTTGTTAAGCTGTATTTGGTGGTCTCTGTATTTTCACCCAAACTTCTGTCAACACGGAAATCGATTCTTTGCGAAAACGACACAATAAGTCTGTGCCAAACTCCATGGACCACCAAATGCATCTCATGAAGACGCGTTTGTTGCGCCATAGTTCATCAAAATCCGTTGCATATTAATGAAAGTATCAAATGATACTTACTTTGGAGTGGGCGACGTTGTTGTTGTTGTAACCATGTGATCATGCACTTTGTACATGTGTTCAGGAGAGAGCCGATTCATAGCAAGCCATGTAAAGCTCTTAGAATTCTCATCTCTTTATACGAATTTCACATTGTCAATTGTTGTTACGTCAGCGCTTTGACAAATAGAGCCTACTGTCTGTTGCACGTTTTGCTGCCGACGAACTTTTGGCTACTAAACACATTAAATCTAAAAAATATTTAAAAGTAAGTACTTTTTTATCAATAACAAAAAAGTCAGCCTCCCTGAAAAATTTTTTTTTATTAAATTCCATCAAATATTGATTTTATTGCGATTTTCCAATGGGAATTTAACATGCGGGCTAAAAATATATTTTTTTTAAATAATTTTATTATTTGTGGACCGATTTTTAAAATCTAACTTTTGTTTTCTTAGTTACATCATTTTCAAGCTATCTCGCCAGGTTTCGGAGTCAATTTCCAACATTTTTGGAAATTGATTCCCCATGTTAAATTCCCATAGGAAAATCGTTTTTTCGCAATAAAATCAATATTTGATTAATTTTAACAATCAATTTTTTTTTGGGGAAGGTGACTTTTTTGTTATATTTTTTAGATTTAATGTGTTTAATGGCCAAATGTTCGTCGGCAGAAAAACGTGGAACAGACAGTAGTTAAATTAAAACGTGCGTGATTTTCATCTAAGTTAAGTTGATTGAGCTATTGATGTGCCTAATATAGCGCATATTCAATCTATTTGTGTAACTAGAAGACAGCAAGTGCATTCTTTGATAGGAGATACATTATTCATTGTCAACGATTGTAAGTGGTTGCATAATTTCAGAGCAGTCTCCGGTCGTATTCACGGATGGAAGCGTCCTGATACCAATGCTAACATATTGTTATCTCCTAAATAGGAGTTAGTATATCCTAATTAGGACTTACTATCTCTTAATTAGGACTTAATATCTCATAATTATGACTTAATATCTCCTAATTAGGACCTACTATCTCTTAATTAGGACTTAATATCTCCTAATTATGACTTAATATCTCCTAATTATGACTTAATATCTCCTAATTAGGACTTACTATCTCTTAATTAGGACTTACTATCTCCTAATTATGACTTACTATCTCCTAATTATGACTTAATATCTCCTAATTATCACTTAATATCTCCTAATTATCACTTAATATCTCCTAATTATGACTTAATATCTCCTAATTACGACTTAATATCTCCTAATTATAACATAATATCTCCTAATTACGACTTAATATCTCCTAATTATGACTTAATATCTCCTAATTATGACTTAATATCTCCTAATTATGACTTAATATCTCCTAATTAGGACTTATATCTCTTAATTAGGACATACTATCTCCTAATTATGACTTAATATCTCCTAATTATGACTTAATATCTCCTAATTATGACTTAATATCTCCTAATCATGACTTAATATCTCCTAATTAGGACTTACTATCTCTTAATTAGGGACTTACTATCTCCTAATTATGACTTAAGATCTCCTAATTAGGACTTACTATCTCTTAGTTAGGACTTACTATCTCCTAATTAGGACTTACTTTCTCCTAATTAGGACTTACAGTCTGTGTCAATGCTAAACAATGTTTTATCTCCTAACTCCTAAATATCTCTTAATTAGGAGTAACTTTCTCCTAATTAGGACTTAGTATCTCCTAATTAGGAGATACATATAGTGTACCATTGGCACCAGGACGCTTCCATATTCGTGTCTGTGATGTTCACGACTACTTTCATGAGTATCATTTCACAATGGCATTAACCATTTAAATACTATATTTCAACACTACATACATCTATCGCAAATTTTGCACACAGTGTATATCCAAATGAGCCGGCTCGTAACGAGCCGTCTCATCTGGATATTCACCGTTTGCAAGTACATTATACAACAACACCCTCTCTATAAC
Organism: Conchocele bisecta; assembly: GCA_029237695.1. NCBI lineage: Eukaryota > Metazoa > Mollusca > Bivalvia > Lucinida > Thyasiridae > Conchocele > Conchocele bisecta. The sequence continues at coordinate 22,799,858 of CM055274.1, read as the reverse complement.
AGCCGCTATTTTATATCCCAAATGGATGATTTCCTCTGTATCTAACCCTTAGACTGCTGAGCTGGAAAATTGTTGTCTGCTGTTGTTGTTGCCTTCTTTCTCAATAAAAACATGTTTTGACTGTATTTTAGAATCATTTACATTGGAAATGATTCTAAAATGTTGCCAAAGCATGTTTTGATGAGAATTAAGGAAGAAAATAAATAAACAGTGGACGGCAAAATTTAATTCAGCATCAACTTCCCTGCAACAGCCACCTCTCTATAACAGTCAGTTTTGCGTCTTCCCATGGGTGGCTGTTGTAGAGAGGTTGCACTGTATTATTTCAAGAACTTAGAAATAATGATAAAAACTGTAGATCCTGACGAGACTGCTCGTTACGATCAGCCTCAACTGGATCCACAATGGTTGCAATGTTTGTCTTATAGCCGGCATGGTTGAAATGGTTACATATTACCATTATTTGTATCAACTGTATTTAAAGATCAGTAGCCGATTTCATCAAAATTGCAAAGTATACTTATCTAGCAAAGTCTACTTTGAGGAAGTAATCATTTATTTTTCCCGAAATGCATCATATCTTTAAAAAATTAATGACTGCATATATTGATGATTAAAAGTATGCAGAATTATTAAACTGAATGTATTACATTATCACAGCCAAAATGGCTGTGATAATGGCACAGACAGTAAGTCCTAATTAGGAGATAGTAAGTCCTAATTAGGAGATAGTAAGTCCTAATCTAATTAGGAGATAGTAAGTCCTAATTAAGAGATAGTAAGTCCTAATTAGGAGATATTAAGTCATAATTAGGATACATATATTACATATAAATTAAGTGTAATAAAAAAGAATAAATTTATCCTAAAATTTGAAATTTCTCTCTCAAAGTATACTTTGCTAGATAAGTATACTTAGCAAATGTTGGTGAAATAGGCTACAGATCCAGCAGTGGCATCCACAGGTTAATAATGCGTAGCATGAGATGGTAAATTAGTCACACTTCAGTTCATGTATTAATTTTGGAAACATGCAAAAATACAGAGAACTGAAAATAGCCTTGACAACAAAAACAAACGACACTATAGGCATAGAGTTCTGGGCTATTATATGTTCAGTTTATGTTCAACTCTTTTCTAAAGAGAATTAGGGAAAATTTAACCATTTCACCATCCCTGTTCACTGTAAATTGGTTCCATTGTAATTGAGCTATAACGATAACGATAATGAGCTTGTTGATGTTTAATAAACATAAACACGCATATGTGTCACGGAATGTTTAGTGAAAGGGCCCACACACGTCTATTGCTTGTTTCAATGTTTGATATTATGCGCGCACACAGTAATACTAGGATGTAAACATTTTGCTGATTCAGAAGTTATACGGCTACTATAGTGCCGTAATGGCGACCAGCTTATCTGGTTGCAAACATCTTAATGTATATGTTCGCATATGAATGTATATAGTTTTATATTTTCAGATCACCCACAGAGTGACAGGCGCCTTTGAGATGCCGATATGGCCCACCGCCTCGCCTTCGTTTTCTACCTCATCCACACACTCTCGTCAGGTATACTATGAGTTAACAAAAATAGACATATCATTGTTATAAATAAGTGACCGAACTTGTAAAATCACAAGTAACGTCCCTTAGAACTTCTTCTCGGTCCATTATCAGCATTAGCATTGACTGGGTTTTGCTGATTTGGCGCCACGTTGCTTACAGTGGGTATTTGTTCCTTGGTACACACGCTTAAATCAACGAAAACATATTTTTTGTAATTAAAAAAATGAAAGCGGTGTCAAAGCGATGTGTGAACGACACGATATGCATTGAAAAACAACGACACCACATGCATTGAAAGAAACGATGCGTTTAAATAGTTGGGAGCCGGGTATTTAACCCTTTCCCTGATAGAAACGACTTTTCACGCCTCTGCAGAAGATGTCTTTTAAAAACATTGTGGAAAAAGGAGAAATTGCTTGTAACAAGCAATTTCTCCTTTTCCCACAATGTTTTCTACTCTAGCAGATAATTTATCCATCATTTGACCCAGCATTTGATTCTTTTATTCAGATGTTTTGGATTTGTAAGAGTCGAAATATCGCAAAACAGGGAAAGGGTTAAAGGAGCTGCTTGACAATTCAAGCCCCGAGACAGCTTAGAAAAGTGCACATTGACAAATTATATCAAATAAAAAATTAAAATTTCAAAACATGGTTGGAAAACCTACCAAAAATGAGTTTTGATGCAACTTTTGAAAGTGAATGTAGAATTTCTGTTCAATATTAAGGGAATCCATGTCAGAACATACGCGGTCAGGTGATTACCATGATGATCGTTTTAACTTTGTTTTCGATTTGTTTTCGCTTGGGAACATTCAATATATCTTCGCTGTAGTTCAACATACAGATGATGGAAAACAATCCACTGACAGTGTCTTCGAGTAAAGTATATTTATTTAATTTAACTATATCATCATTTATTGTTATAGTGTTTGGGGTTTTACACGTATTATATTACAGGCGGAGGGATCGGGTGCTAATTCAGGTTGTTGTTGTTCACTCTTTCATCCATGGATATTTTATAATAACATGATAGTTTGCATGTTTATTTCTTTGGACTATTCCATTCAAGAACATAAAGGGTGTTAATTTAAAATCTTAGAAATAATGATAAACACTGCAGATTCAGATGAGACGGCTCGTTAGGAGCCGACTCATCTGAATCTGCAGAATTTGCGACTGTAGACGTTTGCTCTGTAAAGAGATAAACGGGTTAACTTTGATCAGAAACGTTTCTTGCCTATTGCATATTTGAATTGTCAGTTCAATTTATTTGCAGTCTACGTGGTGATATCCGATGATGTGTCCATAGTAACACGAGGGCACATAGAACCATCTAGCTCCGTTGGGATACAGTCCATCCGCACCATCCAGCCTTCGTTTACCGCGGGACTACAGTCCGCCAGCTCACTCGGCTCCGCTATAACAGAGACACCATCTGGCATTGCTGGACTGTCGCGGGTAACTACCCAACTCGCAACGGCTTCTGTGACAGTTGCTGTATTTTCTACTACACCGTCCATGACAATACGATCGGATTCAGCTGTTACCCCCACGCGTAGTGATGTGCCGTTTGCGACAACAGCAAGGATGGATGTTATACAGAACACCATGTTAATCAGTGAAGTTACTCCGACACGAACATTATTACCGGATACACAGTTTCATGTAGACACATCTACAGTAAATGTATCCATGATATCAAGTTTGTCAACTTCGCTAACAAACATATCACATACCAGTATAGTGATGGAACATGCGACATCGACATCGAATATACAGCCATCTTCTAGACATATCTATAGCAGTGCATCTGTGCATCACGTGTCGTCTCCAGCCAACACCAGTTACGAAGTTGAAGCTACACAATCACTGCCACAACGTACTATATCGGCGCAGTTGTATCAATCATATTTACAGATTCATTCGACTAATCATAGGACACATATACATGTCTCTAATAAATCCACTTCACATGTCATAGGCATAACCGGTTCATTAACTCTGATAGCAACTGACAGACTAACGCAACATTACGGGTATACAGTGACAACACTGACAACTGGTGATGCAGCTACATCTAATGAAGCTGGATCATATACACTGGCAATGAACTGTTCTATTAGCTGCATCTCCCTTTTGAATTTAAGTCAAATGATTTTTGCCACACGATCGGCAATATTAACAACGATCTCACCATCTATAACACCAACGCTGTATCATACAGCTTCCGTACAAGGTGTAGTGTTATCGACATCAGTATTCCCTGCTGCGACGTTGATCGATGTTCACTCTACAGCGACGACTCATTTAGACATGCCAATAGTCATTGAAAAACGAACCCAGTTTACAGCCACACGTACTATATCGAGCAGCTCAGAGACGCCAGTCGCCGGTGATGTTTCAGTAATGACGGTCGACACGACCGTCATCCCTGAAACATCGCCGTCGACTTTTCCAGACGATACCGGGGAAGAAGGAACGGAAGTAACGACGCCGAGTTTTAAAGACATTAGAATAAAAATAGTTTTTGAAGGAAACTGTCATAGATTAAGAGCTAGCGTGCAGCTTCAAATGGAATTTTGGCAATCGCTGTTATCGGTTATAGCACTGAAAACACAAACGACGATGTTGCGACTGTCGACAAGCGACTTAAAACCATTCGACATGAGCTGTTATCCGTTCTCTGTAGTATTTGAGGTGAAGAATATCGTGTATGACAATCTGATAAATGTCATCAATGACAGTATTATCGATTCGCATTTCACTGTGCCGATTCTCGACGAAATGACGCTTGTGGAATATGACGCGATTTCTGTATACGACGTAACCCACATTGATATACACCGTCATAAGGAGGCAACCGTAAAACCCGACGTGAAGCACGTAGACGTGGTCGTCATGGTGATAGCTGCTGTGATGTTCGCTCTCATGCTGTGTCTGGGCGCCATAATCTGCTGCAGAGAATGTTACAAACGTAAACGGGCGGCGTCATTTAACCTTCTAGACGTGCCGCCAGCCAACATTAAATTCGAGGATTACGCTCTGACAAGAATACCGCGTTCTAGAATGATATACCATGATCATAACGCGTCCTCGCATGACACAAACGCGTCAAACTCATCAAAAACAAACGGTCGCTCACTTAACATCCCACTGAAAGATTTCACCGGAAGACGAAAACAACGCGACCAAGTTGATACACCAGTACACGCTGGTGATATTCATATCCGAACACATTCAGTTGCCGACGGGCTGATGGTCGGTGTAACGTGCACGCCGCCGTCGAGTCCGGTGAATGACAAGTCGACGTCAGGCTCAACGTCTCCCGACAGTGAAGGCGTGGACCCGTCAACGCAACATTTACTGGGCAGTGCGCATTCTGACCATGGCACGTCCAACCCCAACTTTCGGTCTGAGGACGGACAACAGCGAGTCAGTCGCATGTATCTGATCCGGGAAGATGAAATGGAACAAATGTTGTAGCGAAATATTGTGACATTTTATTTGTACTGGCACTTGATATGATAAATCAAATATATTGTATTTCCATATCAGCTGTGGCATGCGGGATATCATGTCTGTATTTATTTGAATGGGTCGGTCATATGGGCTTTGCCGTCGTCTTCCAATGATCCTTAAATTGTCGATGCTACATGTAGGTTTGACAAACACTCATGTTTTCTGTTAATGTAGTGAATTGTTGATATCATTCAACGTTCAGGTGGCACTATTCGGAATTGACGCATGGGCCGGAGATGTATGTCAGTTTCCGGACAACATCTAGTACATCACATCATTTGGTGCATCAACATGTATACCCGGGTGTTGCTTAAGTCAAATGACAGTTGGGAATACGTTCGCCGTATTTTGATTAGAACATACACTGTTAGTCACACGACGCATATGACTTTGAATTACGAGCATATACGAGAGTTAGTGTCACCAAACGCACCGAACATTGGCTACTTATCTTTCATTGTCTATGCCATTCAATATATCCCTTTCTGTCAGTCCAATGTCACCTGTTCTGTTGACATTTGATCTGGATATTCATGAGGATATGATATATTATTAAAAATATATGGGCGATTGTTAGTGTCAATTGTTTGAAGTACAAGGTACTGTGGGATCAGCGTGTAAGTGCACACACGAACGAACACGACAGGTTGGTTCCAACCTGTCGTGTTCGTTCGTGTGTGCACTTACACGCTGACCCCACTGTATGCTATATATGCCGTGTGATCTAAATCAGCTTTGATGCCCAAACATATATTTTTGTTATTTGCTACTTTACGTTTTGGCATGGCTGTTATTTAAACTATTTTCCTATAATCTGCACTCAATCAGCCCTGGATGTACTCCAATTAAAAAATAGGTTTAGGTATTGTTCAGAAATATACATTATATAATCATGTTACCACCTTGGTGGTAGCCTACAGTTTCAGCGGCTGATATTTACATCCTGATATCCCGTTATAAACATGTTCAGATTTCATTTCCTTGAAAAATCAAAATGTATCCCTGAAAATAATGTCAAAGATACAGAACACTGAACTATGTGAATTGGATTGTTATGCCAATTACTCAGTTTCTGCATGCAAGCTGTGTCTATGACAACACATCTATGGCCTGTTTCACCAACATTGCAAAGAATACATTTCTAGCAAAGTATACTTTGAGGGAGTAATCATTTATTTTTTCCGAAATGCATTATGTCATATAGAACTAACGACTGCATATATTTGATGATTACAAGTATGCAGAATTATTATACTGAATGTATTACATTATCACAGCCAAAATGGCTGTGATAATGTAATAAATTCAGTATAATAAAAATTAATAAATTTATCCTGAAATTGAAAATTTCTCCCTAAAAGTATACTTTGCTAGAAATGTATACTTTGCAATGTTGGTGAAATAGGCTACAGGATTATTTGTTTTAGACTACTTTAGTGTGATTTAATCTATTTCACAGTGGATTACCTACACATATGTCTGTCAAATGTGCTAGCCATAAACCACTGACAAATGTTGCTGATTTTCATGTATATGCTAATCTGAGAATATAACGGCATGGGTTCGGTTATCACCCGCCTAAGTAAATAAAAGACATGTTCTCATTTACGCAAATACTTAGCTTGATATATACCATATGGTGTTAAGTGCTGACGTTGTTTGATAGATCGTTCAGCAATTATTTACTGTCAACTGATGGCGGTAGGTCATATGTACATGCATCATATTGAAACTATAAATAAACACATGAATGTGTCAGATTGTGTATCAATGCGGATAGGTACATTTACATGTACATGTAGTTGAATTTATCCCGCTTCATCCATAACCTTGTGTTTTGTCTCCATTTTATTAGGTGAACCACACATTCTCTTGATGACTACAACATGTAGCGGATAAAAGTAAGTGTACACTGTTACTGTATTTGTGAAACTGTAATATCATGGCATATGGGGTCAGCGTGTAAGTGCACGCACGAACGAACACGACAGGTTGGTTCGCTACCCACCCAAAGTATATGTTGTTACCACTCAGTTGAACCGTCTCGCCGAGACGGTCCAACTGAGTGGTAACAACATACACTTTTGATGCGAAATGAGAAAAAAAGCTGAAAAATATTTACATTTTTTTATACATGAATTACAGTGGGGTCAGCGTGTAAGTGCACACACGAACGAACACGACACGAACACTTTTCCCTTTATATTTAAGGTGTGGGAAATGGATCGAAGACCTTCCATACCCGGGGATTCCGTTTTTGTCATGAACTACTTTTAACACCTGAACCAAAAACCAAGCAGCTTGATTGGCTGTGTCTCAGTTGTGTTGCAGCCCAGACTATGTTAATCAACGTGCTTAATTGCGATAGATGTTCAGAAACGTTGATAATCTTAGAACGATTAACGTAGGCGGTTGTGTAGTAGAAGTATGATCTGTGAAAGACCAGAGGAGACATTCAGCCACACATAACCGGTCTGGTGCACGGCTATTTCTCTCAACACAACGGCGATGCATTATCTGACATTGCTATCCAAAATCGTTATGGGACGTCGTTGTCGCTGCGCAAATTGGACAAACGTTATGTCCACTGAACCGTCGGGCGGCTCTACATGGCGACGGTCACCGTCTTTTTTTCCAGATAAAGGGAGACAATTAATGTATTAAGTCTCATCATTCAATCATATATATACGCGTCTACTAAACAGTATTGATGCAGATCAGGTTATAATATCGTATGGGCTAGGCTGGCTATAAATGGGCCGCAGTATGCGAATGTGTACTAATGGTATTTGCAATAATTGGACACATTGTTCATCTTGTACGAACACTTAGTACCTAAATTAAAATCGTATAGCTATGCTAAGTAATTAGCCTTCTTCAGCAATTGCATGCCCGATACGCAGTCTGATCAGCGCCACGCTCGTCGGCAACGTCGTAACGTCTCTTTTTGCAGGTGGTGGCACACATGTTATAGTTACAATTTCGTCAGACACAGTGATTATTCGTCTTCCAGACGAACCAACCAACCAACATTTCGTGCTCCTGATCAAATAGCACACTCATGCAGCCTGATAGTGACCTACATTGTATATTGCGTGTGTGTTAGAAGTACGACGACTGTTTCATTGATGGAATGGCGAACAGTGCTGATCTGGATCAGACTGTGCGGATGCACAGTCTGATCTAGACCTGCACTGGTCGCAAAACCCATACGCCCCATTTCTCCAGTCACAGCCGCATATCATGAATGCCAAACATAATTTTTGTTATCATAATGCATTGCTGCTCACGCTAATCTGGATCACAAACGACATAAACGCGTGTGTTATCATTGATAATGACATACCATCCATGCCACTGGTGGCATATAACAGCCATATATACACAATTAAAGGTACATGCCCACTCAGCAGGCACCACAACGTTATTTATATCAGAGACATTTTCTGGCAAAATAAACATCCATTCACCACCACCCCACATATTGATTGGCATTATTATACATTTCATATCGGACGTAAGTTTCCGTCTAATGTTAACGGACATTACTATTTATTGTCTGTGTTTATTTATTGATGTGTATTGATCTTACTTTATAATCTGTCGAACATATTATTTTTCAGGTGACGCATTTAATTAGTATAAATAATTAAAATGTATCATACCTCATTTGCATATGAAAATAGTCTGATACCACCGCGAGTCACTATCAGTAAAATAGTGACACACTTATACACTTATTTCATTTATATACAGACCAAGTCGTGCCTACTGAGTGGGCCTGTACCTTTCAAATACAGCCGCATGCACAACCAGTCATGTTTTACATTGACTATGACAAACGTGATTGGTTGTGAATGCGGTTGTAGCTTATCGTGCCCTATCAGGCAACGAGAGTGGCATGGGGTTTATAATACTAACTGATAACAATGCCAATAGCAAATGTGATTGGTTGTGCATGTAGTTGTATAATTATTATCGTACACTATCAGTAGCCTATTTCACCAACATTGCAAAGTATACTTTCAGGGAGAAATTTTCAATTTATTAATTTTTATTATACTGAATTTATTACATTATCACAGCCATTTTGGCTGTGATAATGTAATAAATTCAGTATAATAATTCTGCATACTTTTAGTCATCAAATATATGCAGTCGTTAGTTCTATATGACATAATGCATTTCGGGAAAAATAAATGATTACTCCCTCAAAATATACGTTGCTATAAAAGTATACTTTGCAATTTTGATGAAATCGTCTACAGGTAACGAGATTGGCAAGGAGCTGATAATACCAACTGATAACAATGCCAATGACAAACGTGATTGGTTGTGCACGCGGTTAATATCATCGTACACTGTCATGTAACGAGATTTGCATGCAGCTGATAATACCAACTGATAACAATGCCAATGGCAAACGTGAATGGTTGTGCATGCGGATGTATATTATCGTATACCATCGTGTAACGATATTGGCATTCAGTTGATAATACTAACTGATAACAATGCTAATGGCAGACGTGATTGATTGTGCATGCGGTTGTATATTACCGTACACTATTATTTATAGTGTCTCGATCAATGAATGAACACTATTTCGTCTCAATTAGTAGCATATTGCGACGGTGTCGTCGATATATATTCAATTAATCATTAAGATGTTTCAATATGTTCAGCGCTATATTTAGAACTGACTTTACGCCTTGTTGTCATCAGTCAACGAGACGCAAAGCATATTACCACCCACACACGCGCTCACTTCGTGTCACACCACCAATCACATAGTTACTAGTATCGCGATTATAGGGGCGGAACTTCGCGACTGGGCTGGGTAAGCAATAAGTAAGCTATAGTTCACATATTTAATGTTTATTAAACTAATTTCTTGCTCAATGGCGCTCGCTCGAAATTAATGTATTAAACCTTTAATATGTGAACTATAACTATTAAGTAACGAGATTGGTATAGAGCTGATGAATACTAACTGATAACAAATTGGTATCCTGCATTCACTAGATACGAATGTTATTGTCGCCCTGGATTAAACACTACATGAGTGCACGTTCTCGTCTGTATATGGCTTTGTTGTTGAACGGACGTGAAACCCCGATATATGGAACAGTATCAATGGATGATGTACATGTATGTATGTACGTGATGTATTGTAGGTACATTGTACATGTATGTCACATCGAGACACGTTTCTGCATTCGTCTGATTTGTAATGAGTTATACAGAAATAAGAACCATTACGGATACCTAGATGTGGCTGTCACTGGAGAAATGGGGCTTGTGGAACTTGCGACCAGTGTAGATCCAGATCAGGATCTTCACTGTTCGCCATTCCACTAATGAGGTACCCGTCATGCCTGTAACAAATAATGAATATCGCTGTCAGGTTACGGAACTGTGTTATCCGATCAGGAGCGAAACTGGTCACATATCCTGTAATCCCCATTTCTCTAGTCGCAGCCGCATACTGGCAGTTCAATGAAACACGAATCAAAGGTCGTCAACAGTTGGACCTGCCTATATAGCCTATTTCACCAACATTGCAAAGATACTTTTCTAGCAAAGTAAACTTTGAGGCAGAAAATTTCAATTTTAGGATAAATTTATTAATTTTTATTATACTGAATTTATTACATTATCACAGCCAATTTGGCTGTGATAATGCAATAAATTCAATGTAATAAGTCGGCATACTTTTAATCATCAACTATATGCAGTCGTTAGTTCTATATGAAATAATGCATTTCGGGAAAAATAAATGATTACTCCCTCAAAGTGCACTTTGCTAGAAAAGTATACTTTGCAATTTTGATGAAATCGGCTACTGGTGTTACCCCCTTTATAGCGTTCCTATGTATATGACAAACCAGCGAATCAATACATTACACTCAATAAGACAAACGTCGTCGTCAATTTTTCGTTAATGTCATTCTGAAATTAAGTTTTCGTTTTCTGAGTTACCAATTAGGGGACATTGCTGTTCGTGCTGTTAGTGTGTTCGAGTGTGTTCGTGCGTTATTATTGAATTATAAAATTACTATGATCGATTCATGGTACAGTGTGGACACAGCATGTGTGAACCACGACACATTTCGTGTGGATTTATCAGGGTCTACGCTGTTGGTCATTATCAAAACAGCTGTATGTTCATTTAACCAGTAACATGAGTGTACACGTACCAGATCTACATGTATTACAATGTTCCTGTAAGTCGACTGATTTTATCTCTAATTGCGAATCTAGATCAGTCAGCGCATTCGCAAATCGTGGTCCGATTCTTCGTTGTTCGCCATTCAACCAATTAAGCATCACTCTATAAAACAGGATAGATCTGTCCGGTGATGTGTGAATGCGCTATCAGATTAGGACCGGTTGGCGTATCCTAGTGGATGGGGCATCCGTCTCGCAACTGGGGGGTTGTAGGTTCGAACTTCTATGACAGGTTGGTGAGATGTCAATTAGTAACTAAATGGGACCTGGGGGCCGTTTCACTAAACTTCGTACGGCTAAAATGTTCGTAAGTGCAAATTTAGAATCGTCTGTAACTGGCACATCAACATTGTTTGCTTGTAAAGAATTATTGTATTTACATTTATTGAGCATAGGCTGCACATGCAGCCTATGCTCAATAAATGTAAATCCATAAATTGAAATTTCTAGACGATCCTAAATTCGCACTTACGAACATTTTAATCGTACGAAGTTTAGTGAAACGGTCCCCAGTTGCCTGCCTGCCTGAGGCCCGTTTCACTAAACGTCGTACGACTAAAATGTTCGTAAGTGCAAATTTAGGATTGTCTGTAAATTTCAATTGATGGATTTACATGTATTGAGCATAGGCTGCATATGTAGCCTATGCTCAATAAATGTAAATCCAATAATTGTTTACAAGAAAACACTGTTAATGTCAAATTTACAGACTATCATAATTTTGCACTTACGAACATTTTAGTCTTACGAAGTTTAGTGAAACGGGCCCCTGATGCCTGGCATATAGGACAGGACTTCGGGAGCAGCTGGTGCTCAGCGGTTTGAGTGCCAAATAAATGAAAACTGGCTGGCCAAGTCAATAGAGCTGACACTACAATAAACAACACTTTACATCACTGGTCGCACATGGCATAGACACAATTTGCGCATTCACAGATCGGGAGCCTATTTCACAAAAATTGCTAAGTACACTTAACTACCTAAGTACCATTTGTGGGAGAAATTATTTATTTGCATCGAAATACATTATTTCATATAGAACTAATGACTGTTTATATCTGATACTGTATTTATTCCAAATTATCACAGCCATTTCTATGGTTAGAAACTTTTTTATTTCATTAATTAAACAATTAATTGATGTACATGTATGCATATATTGAAAAAAGGTCCCTTATAGTACACTTAGCGAGATGCGTGTACTTAGCAATGTTGGTGAAATCGGCTACAGGACCTAGTCTGCACAGATTGTATGTGTAATGTTGCCTGGAATTGAATGAGTGAGCGGGAGGAGGGTGATAACAGGGAGTTAGCCCCCTTCTTCCACTCACCATTTCAATTGTTTTCATTCGGTCCGTAAATGTAGCTGCGTAATTTCTCTATTGCGTCATGAGTCACGTTCTCCGTATGAGATTACAATATTATCGCATTACATTGCAATATACGAATGTTGTCATTTTCTGTCCAATTGACGTCACTCATTTGCGGATACCGTTGCTACGGAGCCCCGCAGGGGACGTAGAATTATTCATTTGTATTAATCCGTTCCCACGAAATAACAATTAGTTCTCTCAATTTAACAACTCGTTCCCACGAATTAACAATTCGTTCCCACGAATTAACAATTCGTTCCCTCGAATTAACAATTCTTTCCCACGAAATAACTATTCGTTCCCACGGGAACGAAGAATTAACAATTCGTTCCCACGGGAACGAATTGTTATATCGTGGGAACGAAATGTTATATCGTTGGAACGAATTGTTAATTCGAGGGAACGAATTGTTAAATTGAGGGAACGAATTGTTATTTCGTGGGAACGAATTAATAACAAAAAATCCATGTCCCCTGCGAGGCTCCGTAACATTGCAAGATACGACATGCGTAATTGTCTGACAAATTGACATCACTCATATGCGGATACCGTTGCAGCTCTTATGCAAAAGTTCATGTTTTACATACATTCCTACATTGCATGTGGTCAGGTTAACCACTGCATATCCGGTAATCGTAATAGGCAGGTTTGCGTATTCGACGCTGTGTATGACGTTGATTGTCTTTCATGACACGTCACGTGGTTTTGACCAGACTGAGTGTAACTCCTGATCAGCTAACACGCTCGTGCAACCTGATAAAATAATGATTTTACTACCATTTATTCCACATTTTCTGGCGACCCATTTTCGGCTATTAAACACACTAAATATAAACAAATTAAATGTAATTACAGCTTCAACAATAACAAAACGGTAGCTTTCTCAGACTTCAGAAAAAACGATACAATATACAGTGAAACCTCTCTAAACCGGACACCCTGGGGCGTCCCCAGGGTGTCAGGTTTAGAGTGGTTCCACTGTAAATCAGACATATGACTATGCCAATGCACACCCTGTGCCATCCGATTCAAGAAACACGAGTCATCCGAGTGTCCGGCTTCCAGAGGTTTCACTATAAATCCGGCATTTTATTATTCTCAGCCATAGTCGTGTGCTATGCGATCATGAACATACATTATCACCTGAGATAAATGACCAATAAACTCATAACAAATGAGATCACATGTGTTTTCTTGGTGTCCGGTTTAGAGAGGTTCCGCTGTACAAATACTTTATTTGTTTATATTTATTTCGTCACTGTCTACATGTCCATATCCCCCATATTGCCCAGCGAAAAAAAAAGAAAGCCAGGGGTGATAATTAACTTAAACTTAGTATTAATAATCAAGTAAGACAACTCACAATTTAGTCAGCTAGAGTTGTATTCGGCCTTTATGAATTAAACAACCAGCATATGACAAGGTGCATGATCACGTGGTTACAACAACAACAACATCGCCCGCTCCAAAGGAAGTATTATTTGATATTTTCCTTAATATGCAACGGATTTTGATGAAATATGGCGCGGTAAACGCGTCTTCATGAGCTGCATTTAGTGGTCTAGGTAGTTTGGAACAGACTTATGTCGTTTTTGCGAAGAATCGATTTCCGTGTCGGAGACACGGAAATCGATTCTTCGCAAAAAAACGACAGAAGTTTGGTCGAAAATACAGAGACCACCAAATGCAGCTCACGAAGACGCGTTTGCTGCGCCATATTTCATCGAAATCCGTTACGTAATAAGGAAAATATCAAATAATACGTACTTTGAATCGGTACTTGTTGTTGTTGTTAGTACCACGTGATCGTACACCTTGATATGAACTGAATTACGAGTAAAGATTATTGATTGTCTGTTTGAGGAGTCTGTGGTAGCAGGCTATAGAAAAGCATATTTTGAAACATGTTTGTACCAAACGCTGGCATCACATTTTTTAACATTGTTATAAATTTTGCTACCATTCCAAAAATATTTAACCAATTTGGCTAGATTATGGACCAAATATGTATAATAGACATGGGATGAGATGTGCAAAATATCATGTTAATGGTGAAACTATTGTTTTAGTTATTCACATTTCAAGTGTGTATAAGTTTATGCTGGGCCACCCGATATATCCGAGAAACATGTAGCATCCAACCACGTCAAAATGACGTTAACCCATTTCTTTCGGAATACACCTTTACGGGTATGAAATTTATTAAATAAGTTATTTTTATTTTTGTTATTTCTCAATGAAAGTATATGTTGGGACCACTCATTTGAACCGTCTCAAGTGGCGTCAGACTAGGGCCGGTGTTCATACTGAAATCTTGTCCTACCACGATCTCAACATTCGAACTCGAAATCACGCAGTTATTTGGCCGAGACTGAGCACACGTCCTCATTTCTAACAAGCGAGCAGAGTACGTGCCCACAACGTAGCACGGACCCAGCACGTGATCAGCTATTTTATTTTATCCCGTCAACACAGTGCGTATGTGCTGTGAAACACGGTGCCGTGAAATATTTTTGATATCCTGTCAATACGACCTAATCACTGCGTATGAATATGTGCGGTGGCTGGGGTTAATTTTATTGCATTTTAAATCTATGTGTAGGTGTTGACGGGATAAATAGAATAGTAGGTTAGTGCCGTGAATGGGAAAATATCTGGCGCGGCACGGAAACGGGATGTGCTCGGCACTCATTTGAACCGTCTCGCCCTCATTTGAACCGTCTCGGCGAGACGGTTCAAATGAGTGGTCACAACATATACTTCTGATGAGAAATAAAGAAATTCCTGAGCTTTGCCGGATATTTTTCCCAGTCACGGCACTAACCTACTATTCTCTATACTTTCGGGCTACATGTACATGACAGTATTATTGGTACCTTTAACGAAGGCGCTACATTGGAATCGGACTGTAGGTGTTTTTCAAGCTTATAGCGAATAGTAGGTTAGTGCCGTGAATGGGAAAAAATATCCGGCAACGCTCAAGAATTTCTTTATTTCTCATCAGAAGTATATGTTGTGACCACTCATTTGAACCGTCTCGCCGAGACGGTTCAAATGAGTGGTCACAAAATATATTTTGGTTCAGAAATAAGGAAAATAGATAGAGAATAGTAGGTTAGTGCCGTGAATGGGAAAACATATCTGGCGAGGCTCAGGAAACTGGATGGGCTCGGCCGAACCGGATATTTTTCCCATTCACGGCACTAACCTACTATTCTATTTATCCCGTCAACACCTACAACTAACTAGCTTTAAAATGCAATACAAATAACCCCAGCCACCGCATATATTTATACGCAGTGATTAGGTCGTATTGACAGGATATCAAAAACGTTTCACGGCACCGTGTTTCACGGCACATACGCACTGTGTTGACGAGATAAATTATGATATAACTACATCGGTCGAAAATGTAACAAGCCCTGTTTTGTTGTGGGGAGACTCATCTACCAGTTCAATGTCCTGTATGAACAGCCCTAGTATAGCCGACCCACACTTTGATAGAAAGCATATTTAAAAAGCTAAATTGTTTTTTTTTAATTTAGAAGTAATAAGTAATAACCTTAACAAAAGGCATAGCCTTTAAAATCTAGAAGACATTCTGTGACGAACGCAACTATTTAGCATTTTGATGCACGTTGATGTTAACCCTTAGAAAGCGGGAAACGAAATGTCGTCTGCTTTTGCTTAATATTACGTTTTTTCCATAAAACATGGTTTGTCAGCAATTTAGAATCATTTCCATCGGAAATGATTCTAAATTGCTGCCAAGCTATGTTTTGTTGATAGAAATGGAAAATAAAAAATAATCACCAGACGACAAAATTTATTTCAGCAGTGTATGGGTGAAACACGTTGAAACGTTACCTTAACGTCTCGCTGGCGTAGGTACATATACATGTACAGGTAACACATCATTGGACGGCGCGAAGACAAATCGACTAAGAGGTATTTAGAGAGAAATTACCCTCAAGCCATTTTATCATCAGCGATTTTGAAATTTACGCGTTTTGCGGTCTAAATTCAAGGCTCCGTTGCCCCTCCCACTAGAGTGCACATCATTGACGTTAAAGGAAACACCGTTAGTCAGATGCATTTCAAATGTAAAACAGTGCACTCATTTGGATATCAATGGACAGTTTTATTTCGTTACCGGATTAATACATATATCAAATATGTCAGTGTGATAATGACAGACGTGTTTAATGTAAAAAAAATAAGAAGTTAAATTTTTTTGTAGGCATTACCTGACGGAACCTGAGTACTGCCGATTCTACTGGCTGGTTCAATGACGTCAGTTTCTTGTTCATGGCTATATATACATACACGCCGTAAATTCTAAATTTTACAACACAGTTACTGTTTAATATGATAACACTGTTTTTGCGATCATTGGATTTTGTTAATAGACTAGTAATGTGAACTACGGTTGCATAGAAATGAGAAGCTAGATTAGAAAGTACAAACATAATTGAAGGCTTCAATAAAAGGATTTAGGGTATAGGACCACAAAATATTTGTATCGTGAATGTTAACCATTTGGACCCGAAAGCCCGCTATAGCGGTTTATGCAAACAGTGTAGATCCAGATGAGCCGGCTCGTAACGAGCCGGCTCATCTGGATCTGCACTTTTTGAAAGTAATTTTCATATTTTTGAGAACAAAAATACCACCTTTTCATAAATGGTCTAGTCTGAACACCATTTTGTGACAGTTTGATTGGTTGCACAATTAACATATCAAAATCCATTCCAGTTACTTAGGGGTGAAAGGGTACGATGTTGATGATCTTACATCAGAGATGATTTAATATAATGCATTTATGTATTTATTAAATCATTTTACGGATTTATTAAGGAACTATGTCATAAAAATATAGTTTTAACGTTTCACATAAATGTTTTGCAAGTTGGTATAGCCATGGCACGTGATATAGAAATAGCAATCTATCAATTTATTTAATGCAATAATCATGTACATATAGAGTTCATGGTTGGATGTGTTCGTTGTTTTGAAAAACATTTGAGAAAATCCAGTTTTCGAATAACTTTTATCGAAATTCCGACGAGTCACTTATTATCTGCATACCACCATTGAATCATAAATGATATACAATCTGCGGCTTTCAAACGCACTGACATATAATATGTACGATAGCACTACTTTCGTTACTAATTAAACAACGAACAGTGTATACCATAATCAGACTGCGCGGATGCGCAGTCTGATTATGGTCTTCTCTGTTCGTAATCGCGATGACTATGCCGTTGACAAAACGATGCATATATATTCGACTACATTAAATACGCAAGTTGTGATTATACATATCTGGCTGGAAGAAATATGTTTATAAATGGAATATGTGACCAAACACATTTTTCACTGGAGGAATCATATTAATAAAATGAAATGCGTAGGCGGTCTAGCATGTGATCTGCTAGCATGTGATCTACGATGGGATAAATAATTATATTATTTTGTCCATGTTTTATTAGCGGCCAGTCTAGCACCAACGGTCCGTTTCACTAAACTTCACATGACTAAGACGTTCGTAAATGCAAAACTCAATTTGACAGCAACATTGGTATTACTAGCCGATTTGAGGATAGCTTCGGTGGAATAGTTCCGACTAGTTGATATGTTGATATTTGTATGTAGGTGGACAGATGTAGCATTAATAAATTACATTAATGTCTAAAGTCTGGTAAAACGGGTCTCTGGTCTAGTCACAAAGTATCGTTCCGCCAACCGTCCAGCCAAATCACAACTTGCAGTACAGTTAGCTTATATTAAAGATGGAAGTTGGCTCAACAACCATCCATATCCGGTTATCCGTATCCGATATACGTTGCTGCGTTTTTAATGTCGCTCATTGTATTTTTTAGTTGACGAACATTTTCGAATCTTCGCATTTCGCAAGGTATATGATTCTATCAACGTAGTCGTCGAAAAAGGTGACGTCACAGACTTTCGGAAAACTGGCACTAAATGGGCATACACTATTCAAGAAATCTTATAACCGCATTTTCTGTCGTTACCATTCGCAAATAGTCGGACTACCTTGAGACTACCTTGAGACAAAACTTGTGTTTGTTTATAAAACGTCAGTGGTAATTTAAAGTATCACATGTCACCAAGATTGGACAGTGACACCGAAGATAAATAATACGCAAAACTAAAAGGAAATAATTAAAGGTATTCATACGGAACATACAATACTACGACGCTTATTGGATTATACTGCTATTCTGCGACGTGAGATGCGTACATGTACTTAGGGTGAGTATACACGTATACACAACCGCCTGCGTTAATCTTGTCCACATTATCAACGTTTCTGAACATATATTGGCGATGATAGCTCGCAATCAAGCAACTTGATTGTCTGAGCCTGAGCTGTGCCATCAAGCAACTTGATTGTCTGAGCCTGAGCCACAGCTCAGGCTCAGACAATCAAGCTGCTTAATTTCGAACACAGTATTTCAAGTATTTTCAAATAAAGAAACTGAGAAATATTGACAATATTAGCGCAAGCTATAGTGTAGGCTTGTCCGTCGTCTCTGGACCTGTCTCCCTTGTCGCTATTATATTACTAATCAACGTCACTTTAATTGTCCATAATTCAGGGTATGGAATCACTTGGTCTATTGTTTTGTCTGGGGTAATGGCGGCGCCCATGAAGTCCCAGGTAAATCTTATTTTTCATCAATACGACTGCGGTTTCTTCCTTTTAGTGATGACCATGTTCCAGCCGTTAACACTATGAGTCTGCCAATACCAAATGTAGCAGCATTACTTATGTAGTTAGTCTGAACATACTGCAGAGAAGTTTGAATCTGACCAAGTTTAAAGTTCGAGTTCGTCCGTCACAATCACCGAACAGGAGGTAATACAAATATTGAATTGAATTGGATAAAACTTGCTTTGGGGTGGGGAGGGGGGGGGGGGGTGGGGGGGGGGGGGGGGGGGGGGGTGAATGCATCTGCAAGAAAATGCTAGTATTCAACGTTATGCAACGCACCTGACATATTGTAACCCGATGCACATTTTTTGACGATCATGTACTACGAAATTATTGGAATATCTCAGCAAATACCGGAGCAATAGATTTCAACCATGATCTGATGACAAAACCGGGCTTACTGCATTCGAATGTTTGCGTTAGCGAAATATGATATCCCGATTTTACCTACAGTTTTTCAGAATATTTTTGTAATTTCTGGAGAAACTTTGATGCGATTATCGCATATCTATGACGCCGTCCTGGTAACTGTATCTGTTTCGAAGTTATTTCGAGAAAACTTACATAAAAGTAAGTTTTCTCGAAATAACTTCGAAATTTATGTAAGTTTTCTCGAAATAACTTCGAAACAAGTACAGTTACGAAGACGACGTCATCGTCGGGTTACACTGTGCATGTTTTCGGGATGCATGAACATGCACGCTATTGTATTAACAGCGTTACAGTAGGTGGTGAAATAATTAGGGAAATGTGTAGGGAAGAGGGTCAGCATAGCAGGTGAATATGTCGTATATTGACCACGGTGTGAATGGTTCACTTACTCAAGAGTGAATAGTGTTTGGTCAGGATTGCCCGGATGATCTGGTACTAATCTGAAAATAAATTGATATGCGCCATTTTGTCCGACGAATCGCATTTATCTAAATGTACTTTTTTTCGGCAGGGGAAAAGTTCGGTGAGTTGACGGTATTTACAATTGTCCAAGTATTCCTTGCGTATGTTTGCATAATTTAGGGTCTAGCACTTGTGTTGTTGGTATCAGTACGGATATTTCAAAACTACATGTAGCTACATGACGAACTGAGTATGTCATTATCAGACTATTCGAGGATATGCAGGCTGATCAATGACAACGCCAGTTTGCCAGTTGTTCTAATTACATGTACTGTACTCATATCATTTGGAATTACAGTGAAACCTCTCTAAACCGGACACCATGGGGACTGGGGACCTCCCAGGGTGTCCGGTTGAGAGAGGTTTCACTGTAAATCAGGCATATGACCATTCCGGGACATACTTGTGTCTTTTGCAATCATGAACATGCATCATTATCTGTGATGCGTTACCAAGAAACCTCTCAAAACGAGATTACATATAGTTTATTGGTGTCCGGTTTAGAGAGGTCCCACTGTATTGCATTGCAGAACCGCCTACTGTTCACTTCTAGTGTAACGCCAAAGAAAGGAACAATAGGCTGTTCTACCATGCGTGTTTAAGAATTCGATACCATTATTGGAATAGGCAAATAATCCAGCATATTTCATCAAAATCAGTTGCCCATTAAGGAAATTATCAAATAATACTTACTTTGGAGTGGGCGCGCTTTCAACACGTTTAGCCATTGTTGTTGTAACCACGTGATCATGCACCTTGGTATAGCCGTTGATCAGCTTGTATTCATCTCGTCTAACAGTGGAACATACGAATACATTGCATCCATTGCATACATCCATTGCTCGTCATATATAACGTATACCTGCATTGTGTACATGTATTGCACCGACATTAAACGATGCAAAGTTATTATATGCATACTAGTGTTGTCAATGGTGCTAGGATATTTCCTTTTGCTCATGTTTTCTCCGTTAGGTTTTTTTTAGTAATTTCTTTTCAAACCCATGTTTTGGAATCACAATGAGAATCATCTCCACCCACATGTGCTCGACATACGTTTTGCGACAAAATTAAGCTAAAACTGAAATAAAACACAAACAAAAAACAAATAGTCACGCTTTAACGCAGTTATACTTTAAACATTTGATGTATGCCTAGGTTTTCCGTGGGCGCCACATTGTCCATCGACGTAATAGCGGCTGATCAAATACCATACTATACGTAGAACTGGGACGTATGCAATTTGTGACCAGTGTAGCTCCTGATCAAATAGCTCACTCCTGTATCATGATAAAGATCTGAATTCCTTACCAGAAAGATGACGGGTGTTTCATTGATGAAATGGCGAACAGTGTGGATCCTGATCAACCTGTGCGGACGCACAGGTTGATCATGATCTACACTGCTCGCAAAACCGACAAGTCCCATTTGTCCATCACAGCCGCCGTTGGATCCCAAACTATGTGTGTTATGTTTTGCCGTTACCTGGGCAATGGTGATTATTTACGCCCCGTGTATCGATACGTCACACGTTCACTGTTCCGTAACTCGTGGATACGATGTCGGGACGAAATAACTCTCATTACGGTCAGTCCGATCCCAATTCATCATTGATTCATTGACCTGAAAACTTACACGCAGGTAAAATGATGACCCACTACCAGCACAAGTTGGAGTAACGAACCACAGTCTAGAAATGCATTAAATATACATAAACGTATCAGTCGGTGAAAACAAATATTTAGTCAATGGATGTGTTTTGTTATAACACATTATTTATATTAATGTGCTATAACAGGGAGCAAAAACACATTAATTAACTCATTATTGTTCACTTACTGATATGTTTAGTCATATTTAACGCATGTATAGACCTACTGTCTGTTTCTCGAAATCTGCCCACATTTTATGGCCATATAAACAATGCAAAAAAAGTATTTTTTTTCATAATATTAAATTTTATCAAAATTTAATAATAAGCCTTCTTTTCATTTCGTGAATTTTGTTGAAATATTGATTTTATTACAAAATATTTATTTCTCTATGGGAATTTAACATGGGGGACAATGAGGTGGAGGAGCTGTGTCAGAAAACAAACAAAATCGGAAATTGACTCCGAAAGTTGGCTAGATAGCTTGGAAATGATCTAACTAAGAAAACAAAAGTTAAATTTTGAAAATCGGTACAGTATTTCTAAAATTCTAAAAATTTCAACATGTTAAATCCCCATAGACATATTCACTCTGTGAAGATGTCTATGGGGATTTAACACGGGTAAATTGTCTTTTTGCAATAAAATCAATATTTTGACAAAATTTCACGAAATAAAAAGAAGGCTCATTCTTAAATTTTTATAAAATTTAATATGATCGAAAGAAATATTGGTTTTGCATTGTTTATGTGGCCGCAAAATTTGGGCAGGTTTCGTGAAACAGACAGTAGACCCACTGCTTCACCATGTGACTACCAGTCCATAAATATGGTCCCATCGCTCCCTCGTTTCTATACCTCATAGAAATGAATACTCAAATCCTTAACTTGTTCCATCGCTACTATACCGCACGAAACTGGGGGCCGTTTCACTAAACTTCGTAAGACTAAAATGTTCGTAAGTGCAAAATTATGATAGTCTGTAAATTTCACATTTACAATGTTTTTTTGTAAATAATTAATGGATTTACATTTATGCAGCCTATGCTCAATACATGTAAATCCATCAATTTAAATTTACAGATGATCTTAAATTTGCTCTTACGAACATTTTAGTCGTAAGAAGTTTAGTGAAACGGGCCCCTGAACTTTAAGAACTTACATTTCGTTCCCTCGCTTCTAGGCCACGCAGAGACTAAACGTAAGAACCAGACATTTCAGTCGTTCATTCCTACACGATGTAAAGATGCAAATGGAAGGCACTGGGTGTCGGATATGCCTAGGAAGTGATGAAACATATTTTCAAAGACTACAGTGGTACCTCTCTAAGCCGGACACCCTGGGAGGTCCCCAGGGTGTCCGCCTTTGAGATGTTTCACTGTAAATCAGGCCGTTAATCATTCTGAGCCGTAGCTGCTGTGTGTTATTCGATCATGAATAGAAAGTGTCACTTGAGATAAATGACCAAGAAATTCATCAAACATATTATCACAGATATTCTCTTGGTGTCCGGTTTAGAGAGGTTCCACTGGTGTTTGTTTGTAGATTTGTATCGTATTTCTGAATCCAAATGCACCTATAAGTGGCCTGGAAAACAATTTGGGATCGGTAAAATGTTTAAACGTTGTAATACTGAAAAATAACTAGCGTTTACAACATCAGTTATCTTTCAATATTATAAACATGCTTTGCAATCGATGGTTACTAATTTATTGTACAGTGCAACCTCTCTACAACAGCCATCCATGGGAAGACGCAAAACTGGCTGTTGTAGAGAAGTGGCTATTGTAGGGAGGTTAATGCTGAATTATATTTTGTCGTCCGCTGTTTATTTATTTTCTTCGATAATTCGCATCAAAAACATGTTTTGGCAACAAAATGCTGGCAAAACATGTTTTTATTGAGAAAGAAGGCAAAGCAACAACAGACGACAATTTTCGTGCTCAGCTGTCTAAAGGTTAGATACAGAGGAAATCATCCATTTGGGATATAACATAGCGGCTGTTATAGAGAGGATGGTGTTGTAGCGAGGTGGCTGTTCGGGGAGGTTCGACTGTATTCACATTAATTACAATATATAATGCATGGAACCTTATTTATTCCGTCAACACAGTGCGTATGTGCCATGAAACACGGTGCCGTGAAACATTTTTGATATCCAGTGAATACTATTTTTGCATTTTACAGCTATTTGTAGGTGTTGACGGGATAAATAGAATAGTAGGTTAGTGCCGTGAATGGGAAACATATCTGACGCGGCACGGAAACGGGATGTGCTCGGCAGAGCCTCGCCCATCCCGTTTCCTGAGCCTTGCCAGATATTTTTTCCCATTCACGACACTACTATTCTCTATTTCTAAATGTGAATAGTATGATCAATGCACCAATGGGCAACGATACGTACATGTATCAGTGAAACAGTGGTGGTCAGTATCATATGTTGACATACTTCATACTACCTTTCTCAATGAGTATGATCACGTGGTACTCACAACAACAACAAGTACTGAAATTTCCAGAATCCATCTGATTCAAAGTACGTATTCTTTTATAGTATCCTTATTCCTTATTACGTAACGGATTTTGATGAAATATGGCGCATCAAACGCGTCTTGTTAAGCTGCATTTGGTGGTCTCTGTATTTCCGCCCAAGCCGTCGTACTATTACCACAGCCATCACCACCACCGCCGCCACCACCACAACCGCAACCATGATAACCACAACGCAAACCACATTCACAAACATTTTGATGCGATAAGTGCACGCATGAAGGTCTGATCAAACAAAATATGACGAGTATAATTGTTATAATATGTCATATTTAATAACAATTTCAGAAGAGACCATGTCACAATTGTCGCCAATGTTTGCAAAAATGTATCAAGGTTGCGTAATAAACCGTCTCACCAGTGTTTGAACTCGTTGCGAATTATGGCTGTCACTGGAGAGGTGAGTTTTTTGGATTTATTGCAAGTCTAGATCTTGATCGAATAGAACACTCCTGCAGCCGGATAACGATTTACAATACATGTACTTGCTTGTTAGAAGCATGATGGGTGGTTCATTGATGGAATGGTGAACAGTGCAGATCCTGATCAGACTGTGCGGATGCACAGGCTGATCGGGATCTACACTGGTCGCAAAACACACGACCCCCATGTCTCTAATCACAGCCACAATTGTATTTGTATTACATGTAATAACATAATCACCCCATTTTATTAAATGAATTGTCAGAAAATTAAGATGAATGATCCATTCATTAGATGAAAGTGAATTTGCGTATTCACATTCATAAAATGCAAGTAATACGTATAAATTACCGTATATTATAAAATATAGATTACACGAGCAATTATTATTGGCTTCACAGTCCACGCCACAAACTCTTCCTCAGCACCGACTTAAGCGAAACTCGGTGAAAAAAATGAGGGCAGGCCAAAAGAGGCAAACAGTGCACAATTGTCGAAAATACCGCGTTAAAATACACAACCAAAAATCAGAAAATAATAACTGACATGATGAACCACGGATTTAGGGTGTCTGGGTGAATGGACGACGATTTAGGGTGTCTGGGTGAATGGACGACGAGCCGTTTATTACGGAGCCCCGCAGGGAAAGTAGAATTTTTTTTTTTATTAATTCATTCCCACGAAATAACAATTCGTTCCCACGAAATAACAATTTGTTCCCTCAATTTAACAATTCGTTCCCACGAATTAACAATTCATTACCCCGAAATAACAATTCGTTCCCTCAATTTAACAATTCGTTCCCACGAATTAACAATTCCTTCCCATAAAATAACAATTCGTTCCATGAGTTTAACAATTAGTTTCAAGAATTAACAATTCGTTCCCACGAATTAGCAATTCGTTCCATCAATTTAACAATACGTTACCACAAAATAACAATTCGTTCCCACGGGCACGAATTGTTAATTCGTGGGAACGAATTGTTATATCGTGGGAACGAATTTTTAATTCGAGGAAACTACTTGTTAATTTCAGGGAACGAATTGTCATTTCGTGGGAACGAATTGTGAATTCGAGGGAACGAATTGTTATATCGTGGGAACGAATTGTTAATTCGAGGGAAAAATTGTTAAATTGAGGGAATGAATTGTTATTTCGTGAGAACGAATTAATAAACATAAATCCATGTCCTCTGCCGGGCTCCGTAGTTTACAACCCGACCGACCCTATTTTGTCCCGCCGACCCTACACTTCCATTCGTCATATCGGTAATTGTTTTGATAAAAACAGTATATTTTCACTAACCCATAGTGGGTTAACCCTTCCTACGCTGTTGACGGAAATTGCCGTCTGCTGTTTTTCATTTTTGCTTTAATTCTTAACAAAAAACTGGTTTTGACAGTACATAAGAATCGTCTCCACTGGAGACGATTCTCATGTGCTGTCAAAACCATGTTTTTGTCGAGAAATATTGAAGAAAAAAAACATTTCCAGCAGACGACAACATTTAATTCAGCGTAGTAAGGGTTAACATATACAGTACAAAAAGTGTGTCGTGAATGGAAAAAAAATTCGAGAAAAAAAAAAAGTTTCGCCTACCTACCTACCCTATTTTTTTTCCATGTGTTAGCGGAAACAAATTTTTTATTTTGTTTACCTTATTTCGCCTATGACAAGCTTGGAACAAAATACTGTGCCGACCCTATTTTTTGGTTTCAGTGTTACTTTTTGAAAAGCAAAATTAATTCAATAGTTTGTACCCGGATTCCAACTGCACTATTTTAGATGCGTGTGCCTTATTGTTTATGTTTGTAATCTTGGAGCACTCAAATCAAGTTTAGGAGCAAGAACAAACCATAGTGTCATGTAAAACGCGTTGTATTTGAAAAGTAGACATTATTTAGTGCCGTACGCGTCCTTAAAGGTATATGCCCACTCAGTAGGCACAAACTGTTCTTATATCAGAGACATCATCTGAGACATTTTCTGGCAAACTATACATTCATTCAGCCTTACCCCCCACGTATTGATTGGCAGTATTATACATTTTATATCAGACGTAACTTTCCACACTGATATCTGGAGTGATAACCATGTTTCCTTAACATGTTAATAGACATTATTTATACTCTGTATTTGTTTTTCTTCATGTGCAATCATCATACTTTATAATCTGTCGAAATTGTTATGTTTTCAGGTGATGCATTTTATTAGTATAAGTAGTTAAAAAAAGACCGTGCCTCATTTGCATATGAAAATAGCCTGTTACCAACGCGCATCAATATCAGTAAATTAAATATTACTAAATGATTATATCTGTATACCGGCCACTCGTAATCTTTAGAACTGGTGGAATAGTGACACAATTATACACTTATTTAATACCTATAAAGAACATGTTGTGCCTACTGATTGGGCATGTACCTTTAAACTCAAATTTATGTAATGACAGCTTTCAGAGGTTCATAGTTTCAATAGCAAGTGAAATGGCGAACTGTGCAGTCTGACCTTGGTCAACACTGGTTGTAATTGCGGTGATGCTTTATATACACAGGAGAGTGAGGAAAACTTATCCTTTCCTAAATATGAGCCATAGGATGACATTTTCTTTTCACTTCTTCATGTAGCTCTGAAGGTCCGTGGAGACATAATGGAAACTCCAGGACACAAAAGGGTTCTCTGTCAGTGAAACAGATGCTTCCAGATAGTTTATATATGCTACTGAGACTGCTAGTCGGTGGCCAAGCATCCCTTGAAGATGATAGCCCTGGGAACAATGAAGAACATGTCCGGAGCAGAGTTCTGATTGTGGCACAAGATCTAGTCTACTGCGTCAGTGGTGGCAAGAAATGGACTCCAAAACATGTTGGTCTTGCAAGTATTCTTCATCAAGCTACACTGTCAAAAGACCTAGTACGATTAATCAACAAGGCAGGGCACAGGTGTTGCAAGTATACCCTTCCTTTGCTGAGAGCACTCTCAAACCAAGCAACTGGTGCCGTCATTCCACCAAACATTGTGGCAAATAAATGCATATACTACACCTGTGATAACATTGACATCGTTGATGAAACACTTGACGGAAAGAATACTTTCCATGGAACTCAAATGGCAGCATGGCAACGAGGCCAAACAACTGGTGTTTCTCTTAAAAATCTCGAGCTATCCACAAGACATACTTAAATTGTGCCAAATGCCCTGGAGGAGCTGCATCATATCAGTATAGATCATGGAACATGCAAGCCAATATTCACAGCACCCATCGACGAAGCATGTTTCAGCAAATCTGAGGAGGACAATGAGTATGCAAGAAAAGCAAAAGCTACAGAACTAGCTTTCTTCTTGCGCCGTCAAAATTCAGAGATAAAATCTTCTTGGACAGTATTCAATCAGTCATTGCCATCAGAGGAACCAGAACAGACAGCAGTAGGATATTTGCCTATAATCTTTGCTCCCGCTCATGAATTTGGATACTTTGAATACCAACGTGAAGAGATGCATGACAATATCTTGGACAGGAACATACAGTCCTCACAGTCAATCAAGCGCTATACTGCAGACTTATGGAGCTAAATTGGTCTATTCCAGAATACCAGGATAAATGAATACCTCGCCTTGGTGGCCTTCACATATCGAAGAACTTCCTCAAGGCGATAGGAGATCATATGAATGGTTCCGGATTAGCCAAAGTGTGGGTGGAAAGTGGACTACTCGGACAAGGCACTGTAGAACGTGTTTTGACAGGAAAGGCACACAACGAAGCTTTGAGGGCACACAAACAGACTTTGCAAACTCTGTGGCGTCTCCTGATGCATTCTCTCCTTTGTTGCAAAGGCGGACGAGGACTGCCATGTTTGCATTTCCAGGATGGCTGCTGATGACGACCCGCAGAATATTCCTGAACTGATAACATTTCTGGATCAGGAAAAGTTCCGGAAGTTCCTGGATGAATTTGTTGAGAGTAGATCTGATGATGTGAACTTCAGCTTCTGGTGGCAATATATGGGCATGGTCGCAATACTACTGTAATACACTCGAGCTCAGCGTGATGGCATCTGGAATCTCCATCTTTACTCGTTCAGACTGATGTTGCCCTACTTCCAGCGGTATGACCACCTGAACTATGCACGATGGGGACCAGTTTTAACAGAGTTCCAAAGAGGCATTTTGTTATCAAGAGATCTGCTCACAAGTTCAACCAAGTAGATCCTGACCAGGCCATGGAATGTATAAACCGCACAGGCAAAAGGTGGTATCATTGGTATCACCAAGATGACATCAGCTCTGTGCAGGTGGACACTCTCCTTTAACCTGAGACAGTACATAGCAGAACAAACCCACGGAATGTACAGTCTCCACCGTGGGAGTACAACCCTTCACAACGAAGCAACCAAATCACGACAAACGAGAGACAATGATGACGAGAGTTCTTTACTTTCCACTTTCCAAGGATTCAGTGTGTTCTCATATGTAGCACATCCAGGTATGTTGCAAAACATTGCTACGAACGACCTAGCAACAGAGTCAATTCAAGAATCACTACTACGTGCCAAGGAGCTTGGGAAAGAAGAAGTCAAGACATTTGTTCAGGACAGGTTGATCGTGGCTGAGCAATGTGATAAGCCAGATGTTTCATTCCATGAACCTCTGCGCATGGAGAAATGCCCATTGCCCCACACCTGAGCTCCCTGCATCGTCTGAAATGGGATGGAGACTTGGGGAATTATAGTCTGTTTCACGAAAGCTGCCCAAATTTTACGGCCATATAAACAATTAAAAAACCATATTTTTTTCGATAATATTAAATTAAAGCAAAATTTAAGAATGAGCCTTCTTTTTATTTCGTGAAATTTGGTCAAATATTGATTTTATTGCGAAAACAAAATTTCCCCATGTTAAATCCCCATAGACATCTTCACGGAGTGAAGATGTCTATGGGGATTTAACATGGGGACATTTTTTTTAATTTCAGAAATACTGGACCGATTTTTAAAATTTAACCTTTGTTTTCTTAGTTAGATCATATCCAAGCTATCTAGCTAGGTTTCGGAGTCAATATCCAAAAAAAATAGTTTTTTAACTCCTCCCACAAGTCCTCTACCTCTTTTCCCCCCATGTTAAATTCCCATAGAGAAATAAATTTTTCGTAATAAAACCACTATTTGACCAAATTTCACGAAATAAAAAGAAGGCTCATTCTTAAATTTTGCTTTAATTTAATATTATCGAAAATGATATTGTTTTTGCATTGTTTATATAGCCGTAAAATTGGGGTAGGTTTCGTGAAACAGACTATAGGACTGCAGCCCATACTGATGGCATAAAGTCCCATTCCAGACAGTTGCCTCGAGATGGTAGCCTGTGCATGTCGGAAACAATGCAAGACTCAACGCTGCAAATGCCGGAAATCAGGCTTACGATGCACGTCAATGTGTACATGCCAGCAACAGATTGATGATCAGATTCATTGCATGAATACAATGTTAGGCATTCCTGAAAACTGTTTATGCTAACTGAAATGTGTTCACGTAGCAGCATGATAGAACTTTGTATAGTAGGACAAAAATCAGACCGGATGGAATCGTGTATATAATTGACACTTTGACGATAGCTTTTTGTTGTCTTAAATGAAAATGACTATTTCTCATATTTAAAAAAATAGCAGACCACAGATCAGCGTGAAAATTTAACTTTAACTTGCTTAGAACTAGAGATGGATTCTGGATGAGCATATTTATGATTACAGACTAGCAACTTTAACTTCTATATGTACTAATAAACATCTGTAACCCTGTAAACCTTAAAGAAAGTGCTTCAAATATGTCTTAATCATTTGTCTTGACCCTCAAAACATAGGTCTAGACATCTCATTTGTCAAGTTTGCCTGCATAATAATAAAGTTACAGCAGAAAATATATTTTTTGGTAATCATGGTAATGGCGGTAGCTAATTATCATAATAATAGATTTTTAACATTTTACAAATTTCATTAGCCTGTACCTTTCATCTATTGCTCAAGGGACATTTCTAAGATGCATACATGTGAACAATGTACATTTATTTAGATGGTATAGTAGTGCCTGTCCCAAGAAAGTGCCCAAAATTGTCAATTTGGCAGCCATTTTGTTTATGCTAATTAGATGATAAAAAACTCAAAATTCAGCTTGGGAACAGGACTAGTCGAATTTGGCATCCATTAATTATGTTAAAAAGTCAGGTTCCCAACTTTTACTAAAAAATGCTTCTAGGATGCACATTTCTAAGAAATACGTCTAGTCTAAAAGTTTATAACATTTTAATACATGTACATGTCTGAACGGAATGACAGAACCATTCACATGGAAAATTTATAGTCTCTCACTGAGTAGTCTGGACAGGTGACCGCACCGCATGATTTGTGTTGGCAAACCGGTGACAAATGGAATACTCTCAATGCCACTCTGCGGAAGTGCGCAGTAGTCAACACTGGGTGACTCGATTGTGGTAAATGGGATGTCTATGGCGCCCTGTGGACTGACTGACATGCAGCCCGCCCGGTGACCGTTCCAAGACGACATAATCGTTTTCATGCGTTTCAATTTTTTTCCCTTTATCATCTCCCGTGACATTTGTTTGTTATGGACATAATGAATATTAGCTTTCGGTGACGAATTCGTTCATTTTGTGCATTGTCTGTCAAATGTGGTTGTGACTGGGGAAATTGGGGTTTATGGGCTTTGCGATCAGTGTAGATACAGATCAGCCTGTGCGTCCGCACAGTCTGATCAGGATCTGCACTGATCGCCATTTCATCAATAAATCAACTGTCATGATTCTAAAACGTAATACAGATCGCCAGCATGCTACATGTGTGTTCTATTTGATCAGGTACATGTACTACACTGGGCACAAATCCCATGAGCCCCATTTCTCCAATCACTGCCACATATGTGTTTGTATTTTACCTCGGGTACCGTACACCACTAGTCGCAACTCGCTGTCTATTAAAGGCTAAGTAATTTGACAATCGTTAATTGTATCTGTTTTATATGCTATTAAATGGTTACATTCCGGCGAACTTGGATTCATCGAACTTCCTTCGGTAAACTGATTATAATTTACATTGTATCACGTATCATTTCACATTATTGTTGTATTTCCGTTAAAGGTTAGGGCCTATAATTTATCACAACGAATGTTATAAATATGTATTGTTTTAATATGGCATTCGTTTGTATGCTAATGAATATTATAATATTGCATGATAATATGTTACTGTCTAATGAAATGAATGCAGGTGAGTCATGACTGCAGAAATGGGTATTATGTGATTTGCGACCAGTGTAGCCCCTGATCAGCCTGCGCATCCGCATCCGCGCAGTCTGATCAGGGTCTGCACTGCTCGACATTCAGTCTGTAAAACACCTGTCATGCGTCCAGAAGATAGTATAGCTTTCTTATCAGGCTGGTCGATTGCAAGGTAAGATCAGGAATTTGACTGGCCTTAAATGTCGTAAGCCCCGTTGCTCCAGTCACAGCCACAGACATGAGCCATGACATGACAAAATAAACTGTTTTTTTATTGTTAGTCACATGCAACTGTATGTCTATGCGAACATGTGTATTCCGTAATAGGCTTCGACAGTGCAATAACACGGTGTATTAACAATCATAATGCGTTAGTGTAATCAATATGCAAACGAGGCCGCTACAGAAAACACGCAGGGTGGTTATTACAGCTTCAACACATTGTGATGTGCTTATGCAGTAAATATAATCTAACATTTGTGTAGATGTAATATGATATTTCTTAAACTTGTTAAATGAGGTCATAAGAAACTCGGCATAACCTCGTTTCTTATGAAATTAGTAAACTCGTTTAATAAATATCATATTAAATCATCACTCATGTCATATCCTCTATGTATTGTCTACACACCTATCAGAATCGGATGTGAATCGTATACTATGCGGCGGTGACTGGAGAAATGGGGCTTATGGGATTTATGACCGGTGCATATCCTGATTAATATCACACCCATGTAGCCTGATAACGTTCTTTAGTATATACCTACCCATGAAATACATAGTTATACGATGAATATCCTCTATATATTGCTCGCTAGAAACATGATGATTGTTTCAGTGATGGAATGGCGAACATTGCAGATCCTGATCAGACTGTGCGAATGCACAGTCTGATCTGGATCTACAGTGCTCGCAAAACCCATAAGCCCCAGATCCCCAGTCACAGCCACACATAAACAATGCACAATAGCAAGTTTGTCTTTGTTTTATATTTTATATTTCGATAAAACCTGAGAGCGGAAATAAACGAAATGCAGTTAAACTCGTTACTTTTTATTTTGACAATGTTTGAGTCATTTGTGTGACTATGGTCTTTTCAACAACATGCACTTCACCACTGGCAATATGACTGCCGCCTGTGCTGATCGTGCCAAAAGTCGTCAATTTTTTATGTCAAAATGCTTGAACAGTGTGCTTGAAATCAATCAGCTTCATTGGCTGAGCCTGGGCTGTGCTACAGTTGTGTCTCAGATTTAGTCTATCAAATTGCTTTATTGCGAGTTGGTATTGCAATTAAATGTCCAGAAACGTTGATAAATGGGCTTAATTAACGCATGTTGCTTTGTAGAACTGTGGGAACGCGCAATTTGACAATATACAAAGAATTCGGTTAATAATATTCCATGTTATTATTATTCACAACAATGGTGTCCACATACAACATAGTTGTCACGTCCTTGAATGTCTGACAGTTATTGCTGCTTCATCTCATGATACAATTATACTTATCACACTTATTCACGTAATATTCGGGTATTTAAGGATGGGAATTGGTTCAAACAACCTTATGGTTGTTTGAACCAATTCCCATCCTAAATATAAAATAATTAACTACATTGTATTCACATATCCCTGTCCTTTGACCCGTTATGAGACACCGGTGTGATATTATGCGAGCCAGTCACTGTACGATATTGAGGCGGGTTTCATAACGTGGAACACCGTAGTCCGCCTGTACGAGGATATAATCCGATAGCTTAAGCCCGCGGGTTATCTCCACGTACAGACTGCAGATCCCGAACCGATTGATCCGTTACGAAGCTGAATCTTATGGAAGCGTCCTGGTGCCAATGCTATAATATTTTATCTCCTATTTAGGAGATACTAAGTCCTAATTGGAAGATAGTATTTATATCATAATTATTATGATATATATCTCCTAATTATGACTTAGTATCTCCTATTTGGGAGTTAGTATCTTCTAAGTAGGACGTATTATCTCCTAATTAGGAGTTAATATCTCCTAATTAGGACAAGTTATCTCCAAATCAGGATTTAGTATATCCTAATCATGACTTACTATCTCCTAATTAGGACTTACTTATCTCATAATTAGGAGTTAGTATCTCCTAATTAGGAGATAAACATATTATAGCATTGGCACCAGGACGCTTCCATAGAATCTTACCATTTTGATGAAAGCAGCAATGAAACGTCACTGATTGAATGGCGAACAAATTTGAACTGGTGAAGACTGTCAAAGTACATGCGAAAGCTCTATGACGCAGGTAACTGAATGGTGTACATCGGGTGCGCACATTAACCTGGGGCTACGTTGGGTACAAACGTCGGAATGTGACTTATTCGTGGGAGATTCTTGTAAGTGTTAACACTTTTACTGGAAATAAACTAGGCAAGTATATGAAGGGGTCAGTGGAAGAAGGGGGCTAAGTCCTTATGGACTTAGCCACCTTCTTCCACTGACCCCTTCATATGTGTATTTTCAATAAGAATAAAGGTATTGTTGTTGCTCGCACAGCCGGGTATGGAAGGTGTTCGACCCAATTCCCGCCCTTAAATATAAGCCGAATCGAATGTTGCTCGCACTATGCCAATTGTAATTACCTATTGCTGATGCATCAGTAAATCAACTGTATTTAGTAAACTAAAACATAATGGGATATTAAAATGACAGCTAATATGTGTGCAAATTAGCTGCTGACCGAATATAAGCGTTTGAATGTGTCAGGGAAGTAGGCCGCTATTTCGGGTTTTGTTGTTCGGGCGCGGCAATAACAAACGCACACAACACTGCCTTATTGTGCCGTTCGACCATTATTGTTTTTAATGTAAAAAATATTTTATAGTAATATGTTTATACGACTATACGTATATGTCAGCAAGCTTGACGTTCGTATTGAAGTGGGCAATAATGTTTAGCAATCAATGGAGGCAAGTATTTGTTCACATATTGGATTTGTTAAGGAATTAAATGCGAAGGAGCGCTAGCGACCGCAGCATTTAGCTCCTTAAAATACCAATATGCGAGCAATAACCTGTTTATAGTTCAGCCAAATTTAACTATGCATCTCCCATCCGAGTATTGATTTTCCATTTCCTGTCGAACAATTAATGTTTAAAACTGGTAATATATACAATGTAACTTATTCTGGTTAAATCTTGCAATATGTGAAATAAGTGATGCGAGATACTGGCCAGCGATTGGCTATGAAAGTAGGGCGAATTATAAAACAATATTAACTCTTTGCATGCTAGCGGTGAAAATATCCGCCAAACGAGTATATTTTTTATTTCTCTCTGTAAATATGTCTTGGAATTTCATTAGAATTGAGTCCTCAAAATTCCAAGACATATTCATGATATTTACGGGGAGAAATACAAGAAAATATGATGAATTTTTGTCCGCAAGTTTTGAACTATTTATAGCCCACAAGTTTCCCAGCATGCAAATAGTTACATAAAAAATAGCGACAAACGTCAGTGGCGACCCACGTTATTATGTTATACACACTATTTATAGGTCATTTGTTTTGTATGTGATGTGGATATATACACGAATATCATAAGCGTGCGATATTACACGACTTTAAGAGGTCAATATCGTTGCGCAGAGATAATCGTGCATATATCCACATACAAATTAAATAAACAAGTTTTATATATGTACATCACTGACAATATCACGCGCCGACAAATATACAACATATAAATATAATAATTAAATTAGTCAAGGTACATGATCACGTGGTTATATCAACAACAACAATGGCTGAAAGTGTTGAAATCTTGCCCACTCCAAAGTAAGTATTATTTGATATTTTCCTTAATATCAAACGGATTTTGATGGAATATGGCGCAGCGAACGCGTCTTCATGAGCTGCATTTGGTCGTCCAGGGAGATCGGCACGGACTTATGTCGTTTTTGCGAAGAATCGATCTCCGTGTCTACCGACACGGACATCGATTTTTCGCAAAAACGACAGATGTTTAGGCCAACGTACAGAGACCACCAAATGCAGCTTAACAAGGCGCGTTTGATGCACCATACAATGTATATCATCAAAATCCGTTACGTAATAAGAACACTATAAATGAATACGTACTTTGAGTCGGATGCATTCTGGAAGCTTCAGTACTTGTTGTTGTTGTTAGTACCACGCGATCATACACATTGTAGTGATTATGTAGACATAACTATTTTACGAGGTGAAACGTAGTTCCGGCACTGACCAAAATGAACGTCCGGACACCAATGCGTTCCACTGTGTTTCATATTGAAGCGAAAGTACAAATATATGTATATATGCAAAAATAGTTGCTGCAATGATATATCAATTGATGGCATGTGAAGTCAGTAAAAGTTACATTAAGCCCGATATAGCACACCAGTGCGGTGTCTCTATTGCCGAGTTTATTGAGATGAATGGTCTATTGTCTAATGCGCAATAATCATCCTTCGATGTCTATGCACATTAGCCAATGGGGAATCGTAGCTAGTTACTTCCCTTTGCATATCTATTTATAGAGATCAGGGGCGCGTTTCTCTAACCTTCTTACGACTAAAATGTTCGTAAGTGAAAATTTAGGATCGTCTTCAAATTGCAATTCATGGATTTACATTTATTGAGCATAGGCTGCATATGCAGCCTATGCTCAATAAATGTAAATTCAATACTTGTTTACAAGAAAATATTGTTAATGTGAAATTTACAGACTAATGTTACACTTACTAACAATTTAGTCGTACGAGGTTTAGTGAAACGGGCCCCCGGTCCGATGGCTTGTTTAGCGTTTATTTCTTACCGGATATCTTGCAAAAATAAAGACGGCTAACAGGGTAGACCCACATCAGACTGCACATATGTGTCTACATTGATTACAATACAATTAATTAGTGTGAAAATATGAATCTGGCAAATAATGCAGTTCCGGATCAGATGTCGCAGATATGTAGGATGATCTGGATCAACACTAGTCGAAAATACTATAATGGTTCCATTTACACAACAAATCATGCGATATTCGCTTTTTTACAAGCATTATGCCATAAAATATGCAAGTTGGACCTGCTTTCTATAAATAAATTCAACGGGAGGTAACCAGCTACGATCCCTAATTGTGTTCTGGTGAAACAACTTGCTGGTTATGGGAAATTCTAAATATTCCATTTATTTCTCATCAGAAGTGCATGTTTTGACCTAGTTGCAGCCTGTAACTCTGTGACCCTCCCGTACCGTACTTACCAGTAGTTGCAGCCTGTAACTCTGTGACCCTCCCGTACCGTACTTAGCCTCCCGTACCGTCCTTACCAGTAGTTGCAGCCTGTAACTCTGTGACCCTCCCGTACCGTACTTAGCCTCCCCTACCGTATTACCATGTTGCGACCATGTAAACTAGTGACCCTCCCACAGTCTTACCAGTGTCAGCTGAATCTGTGACCCTCCCGTCCGTCCTTACCAGTAGTTGCAGCCTGTAACTATGTTGACCCTCCGTACCCGATACTTCCAGCAGTTGCAGCCTGTAACTATGTGACCCTCCCGTACCGTCGTTACAGTGTTGCAGCCTGTAACTATGTGACCCTCCCGTACCGTACTTACCAGTAGTTGCAGCCTGTAACTATGTGACCCTCCCGTACCGTACTTACCAGTGGTTGCAGCCTGTAACTCTGTGACCCTCCCGTACCGTACTTACCAGTAGTTGCAGCCTGTAACCATGTGACCCTCACGTACCGTACGTACCAGTAGTTGCAGCCTGTAACTCTGTGACCCTCCCGTACCGTACTTACCAGTAGTTGCAGCCTGTAACTATGTGACCCTCCCGTACCGTACTTACCAGTGGTTGCAGCCTGTAACTCTGTGACCCTCCCGTACCGTACTTACCAGTAGTTGCAGCCTGTAACTATGTGACCCTCCCGTACCGTACTTACCAGTGGTTGCAGCCTGTAACTATGTGACCCTCCCGTACCGTACTTACCAGTAGTTGCAGCATGTAACTATGTGACCCTCACGTACCGTACGTACCAGTAGTTGCAGCCTGTAACTATGTGACCCTCCCGTACCGTACTTGCCAGTAGTTGCAGCATGTAACTATGTGACCCTCCCGTACCGTACTTACCAGTGGTTGCAGCCTGTAACCATGTGACACTCCCATACCGTACTTACCAGTAGTTGCAGCCTGTAACTATGTGACCCTCCCGTACCGTACGTACCAGTAGTTGCAGCCTGTAACCATGTGACCCTCACGTACCGTACGTACCAGTAGTTGCAGTATGTAACTCTGTGACCCTCACGTACCGTACGTACCATTAGTTGCAGCATGTAACCCTGTGACCCTCCCGTACCGTACGTACCAGTAGTTGCAGCCTGTAAGTATGTGACCCTCCCGTGCCGTACGTGCCAGTAGTTGCAGCCTGTAACTATGTGACCCTTCCGTACCGTACGTACCAGTAGTTGCAGCCTGTAACTATGTGACCCTTCCGTACCGTACGTACCAGTAGTTGCAGCCTGTAACTCGGCGAGGCTCTGCCGAGCACATCCCGTTTCCGTGCCGCGCCAGATATTTTTCCCATTCACGGCACTAACATGCTATTCTATTATCCCGTCAACACCTACATATAGCTTTAAAATGCAAACAAATAACCTCAGCCGCATTCTCAAAATCGGAGAATCGACTAGTATGACAACCGCACATATTCATACGCAGTGATTAGGTCGTATTGACAGGATATCAAAAATGTTTCACGACATCGTGTTTCACGGCACATACGCACTGTGTTAACGGGATAAATAATGGTCTGGGGCCCGTTTCGTACGACTAAACAGTTCGTAAGTGCAAATTGAGGATCGTCTGGAAATTTCAATTGATGAATTTACATCTATTGAACATAGGTTGCATATGCATCCTATGCTCAATACATGTACATCCAATAATGGTTTACAAGAAAACATTGTTAATGTGAAATTTACAGACTATCATAAGTTTGCACTTACGAACATTTTAGTCGTACGCAGTTTAGTGAAACGGGCCCCTGGAGTGTACATTCACTAAGCAAGGTTAAATTTAACTCCTGTTTTCTCATGACATGTATACATGCACATTGCTTGACCGAATGGCGACAGCGTAGACCGTGATTTATCAGGTAACCTGCCCTGTATTGACCGAATACGTACTGACTGATAACATATTGTTGTATCAGGCATTGACCTGATACAAACATCCGGGTTACAATGAAGTGAATATTGACGTTACATTGGTCGGATGACGTCACGTGACGTTACCGAATGACGTCAGTGTAATGACGCAATGTAAACAAGTCCGTGTTCTGTCATAGATAACGTCATGTGTGGTCATTTTCCAGCATAAAACGTTACCTGATAAACAGAATA
Source organism: Conchocele bisecta (assembly GCA_029237695.1). Lineage (NCBI taxonomy): Eukaryota > Metazoa > Mollusca > Bivalvia > Lucinida > Thyasiridae > Conchocele > Conchocele bisecta. The sequence continues at coordinate 22,760,212 of CM055274.1, read as the reverse complement.
CCCGGCTAGTGTCTTTTGATATCAAGTTTATCAGGCTCAGCTAGGAAACGCGTAGGAATTCCTCGGCAAGCCGAGGAATTCCTACGCGTTTCCTAGCCGAGCCTGATAAACTTGATATCAAAAGACACTAGCCGGGTATTCTCCATATCTTGGGCTACGCTGGTCACACATGCGCAATGTCCATTTTTGCTGCCTGTAGCCCAAATACTCTTGTCCTTTTCACCGTCAACGGTTCAATGTGCTTTTTACCCGTCACGGTGCGTTGCATATACGTACGTCTGTCTGGACTCGTGGGTCGCAATGTCCTGGTGAAGTTGACAGTTTCTAAGTATCACCATTGTGTCATCCTACTATTATATTGTATACCTCATGTTGTCATGTCATGTGGCCTGAGTGAATAAACGATTATTATTAAAACGAATACACTTTTTATCACAATTAATTATCATTTCATTGCCGTTTTGACAGAAATTATTTATTGGGAAACTGTCGTGCTAATTAGGGACCATCTCGGACAGTACCCGGCTTATTGAATGTACGACCAGGGGCCCGTTTCACTAAACTTCCTACGACTAAAATGTTCGTAAGTGCAAATTTAAGATCGTCTGTAAATTTCAATTTACGGATTTACATTTATTGAGCATAGGCTGCATATGCAGCCTATGCTCAATACATGTAAATCCAATAATTGTTTACAAGAAAACACTGTTAATATGAAATTTACAGACTATCATAATTTTGCACTTACGAACATTTTAGTCTTACGAAGTTTAGTGAAACGGGCCCCTGAAGTCTACGTCCCCTTGGACATGACACATGTGAATGACAAATGGCTCTGTCCAAAATGAGGAGACTATGGAGCCCAGCATTCCCTCGACGTAACAATTCGTTGCCACGAAATAACAATTCATTCCCTCAATTTAAAAATTCGTTCCTACGAATTAACAATTCATTCCATCGAATTAACAATTCGTTCCCACAAAATGACAATTCGTTCCCTCAATTTAACAATTGGTTCCCTCGAATTAACAATTCGTGACAATTCGTTCCCCCATTTTAACAATTCGTTCCCACGATATACATGTAACAATTAGTTCCCACGAAATGACAATTCGTTACCTCAATTTAACAATTCGTTCCCTCGAATTAACAATTCGTTTCACGAAATGACAATTCGTTCCCTGAATTTAACAATTCGTTCCCACGATATACATGTAACAATTCGTTCACACGAATTAACAACGGGAACGAATTGCAAAATTGAGGGAACGAATTTTAAATTGAGGGAACGAATTGTTAAATTGAGCGAACGAATTGTTAATTGGTGGGAACGAATTGTTATTTTGTGGGAGCGAATTGTTAAATTGAGGGAACGACTTGTTATTTCGTGGTAATTAATTAGTAAAAAAAAGAATTCTACGTCCCCTGCGGGGCTCCGTAGTGTTACGCCAATAGTACAATGTAAATAATCAACGGAGCAAATTTGGAACAAAACTGGACAAAACATGTGGTTTATTGTCTATGCCAGTTAGATCACAGTTCGTCCGCATGTACGAGGAGATAATCCGCGAGCTTTAGCGAGTGGATTATCGATCGTACATGCGGACGAACGTGATCTAACTGTGTTATCACTTCCTAATGTCTATGCATTGCCCATGTGCTGTGTAAATGCTGTGTTATCACTTCCTAATGTCTATGCATTGATCATGTGCTGTGTAAATGCTGTGTTATCACATCCTAATGTCTATGCATTGCTCATGTGCTGTGTAAATGCTGTGTTATCACTTCCTAATGTCTATGCATTGCTCATGTGCTGTGTAAATACAGAAACAAAAGTCGAAAATGTATCAAAGATGCGATAAGGAATAAAACTGGATGAACGCGTGGTTTATAATCTACAGTGGGGTCAGCGTGTAAGTGCACACATGAACGAACACGACAGGTTGGTTCCAACCTGTCGTGTTCGTTCGTGTGGCACTTACACGCTGACCCCACTGTATGGTATTTACCGTTCGCAACAGTTGAAATTGTCCGCTGGTAATTTGTCCCCGGAATGTCCGATCACTACCCAGGCTCGAAAATTGAAGTCATACCGTTTTTGACAAACGTTTTTGTCATACATAATTATATTATAAATATGGGCCGCGCTCTGTGAAAACCAGCCTTAATAAATCCAATAAAATTGCGGGAAATAAAGGTTTTAGAACCAATATTCACATAAATTTCACTAAAAATGCTCGTAAGTGCAAATTTAAATTGGTGTATTTACATTTATTGAGCATAGGCTGCTATGCTAAGCTCATATCCGGCCTATGCTCAATAATTGTAAATCCAATAATTGTTTACAAGAACACATTGTTAATGTGAAATTTACAGACTATCATAATTGTGCACTTACGAACAGTTTAGTCGTACGAAGTTTAGTTAAACGGCACACAGAGTCTGAATGGCCACACATATCAAAAAACCAATTCGCCTGTCACAGTTACACATACAATACCTATTCGTAAATATTACTGTCTGTTTCACGAAACCTGCTCAAATTTTACGGCCATATAAACAACGCAAAAACAATATTTTTTTCGATAATATTAAATGTTATCAAAATTTAAGAATTAGCATTCTTTTTATTACGAAAAATATATTGTCTATGGGAATTTAACATGGGGAAAAAGGAGGTGGATTAAAAAAAACGAAAAAATACTCTGAAACCTGGCTAGATATCTTGGAAATGATCTAACTAAGAAAACAAGTTATTTTTTTAAAACCGGTCCAGTATTTCTGAAATTCTAAAAAATGTCCCCATGTTAAATCTACATAGACATCTTCACAGAGTGTCTATGGTGATTTAACATGGGGAATTATTTATTTTCGCAATAAAATCAATATTTAACCAAATTTCACGAAATAAAAAGAAAACTCATTCTTAAATTTTGCTTTAAGTTAATATCACAAAAAAAGATTGTTTTTGCATTGTTTATATGGCCGTAAAACTTGGGCAGGTTTCGTGATGTCGACATGCTTAACAAGTACATGCGCTAGTGCGTGAAAACAGACATACGTCAATTCATGCGTATGTCAATCCTTGTCTCTTGTTTTATTTTCCACTCACTATGTCTCAAGGCTCTGTGTTCCGTGTTCTGGTGAGACAACCTTACAATGAACAATCACGGATACAGTTTAGTGCGTGCTTGTTTTAATTTTCCGGTTGGGACGGAAACTAATCATTGGCCTAGCAATAGCTGCACGTTTTCAGCTTAAAAGGCAACGGGTTGCACTACATGTATATCGCTATACCAACCACGATACACAGTAAAAAATGTGCGTAATCGCATTTACACTTCGCACACTAAAATATAGAAAGAACATGCAGGGTATTGACGTTCATACTTCACTATATTGTCATTGAGAGACAATTCTACAATATGACACAAACATATTACCATAAACGTACCTAATAAAGTGCGTATTATTAAATTCTTAGGTCACTCTCCACAAAGTAGAAAGTAAACAAAGAACGCTTCAACCGCACATTTGGAAAGACTACTCCGTCATAACTCTTATGTAATGCAGTGTAACGAAATGTAATTAGAGTTATGTACTCATGACTTGCCTAGCAATTATGGACGGTATCGTACAAGTAGAACCTCTTCAAAATAGACACATATACAACATAAATAGGGCTTACAGTGGGGTCAGCGTGTAAGTGCACACACGAACGAACACGACAGGTTGGAACCAAGCTGTCGTGTTCGTTCGTGTGTGCACTTACACGCTGACCCCACTGTACTTGACATTTATTTTGCCAGTTTAGCTCCTGATAACATAGCACACTCGTGTAGCCTGATGACGATCTATATTGATTGTTGGACACATGACGGGTGCCTCATTGATGGACTTGCGGACAGTACATAACCTGACCAGTCTGTGCTGATGCACATGCCGATATGGATCTACACTGATTGCAAATCCCATAAGCCCAATATCTCCGGTCACAGCCACATATTTGATGGAATTCATGGCGATATATCTCCGAGGTTGCTGCTTGTTTAGGTCTGTAAAACAAACCACACACACGAGGTGTGTTAAAATATATCTCGTGTACGTCTCGGAATGCTCACATGTCTGAGTAACTTGTCTACAATATAAGTCGCTCTGCGTTACAGACAGATACTTCGGGCTAATATCTGACTTGCATTGAAACATCCCGGACACCTGGGGGTCCCTACTCATGTCATGTATAGAGAGGTTCCACTGCAGTGGAATATGCGTAATGCAGTGGGACCGCTCCAAACTGGTCACCCTGAAAGGTCCCCAGGGTGTCCCGTTTGTAGATGTCCCACTGTAAATCAGACATGCTAGCACATGACACATTCTAGTGTTTTGCAATCATGAAAAGTCGTTGTAATCAGATACACATAGCAGCGAAACACATCTATGTTGATCACACATATGTTCCTGAGTGTCCGGTTTAGAGGGGCTCCACTGTAATACTTAAGGAATAAAACCACGGGTTGTTGCGTTTACTGAGGTGTTAAATATATTTGGTCTGTTTAAAGTTTGCGAGGAGACCAAATGTATTGTTCCCCCCAGTAAAGGCAGTAGCTCATGGTTGTATTATTTATATTTACACTGCATTTTCTGATAGTTTCAAAAATGTAAATAACCAAATATGGCGTTAATATTAAGAATAATATTGTTTGACGTAAATTTGTCGCAATTCCTGGAACAACGACGTTGCCAGGTTAGCAACGTGCATATCGTGTGAACGAATTGTTAATGCGTGTGAACGAATAGCGTGCAGTTATTGACAACTTCGTGGAATTTATGGACGTCACACGAACTTTAACCAATCAACAGCATGGCACGTCGGTACGTGTGTCTAATGTATTGTATTGGGATGTTAGTAAACGCAGTTAACGTCGAATGGGCGTTTGCATTATGCATTTATAGGTGTAAAACAAATATGTTTATGTAAATGCACGTGTAACCATATCCCTAGGCATATAATATTACATGAGCAAACTTCTACATTTGTATAATACATATACCGCTAAACTGCTCTAAGCAGCATAACTGCAATCATAGTGTTGTTTTCTTAAAAACACATAACCAGCGTGGTTAGCAGAAACGATTGCGTACATAGACACTAACACTAATAAACTAATAAACGATGGAACGTGATCTTACATATGCAAGTATGTATGTTTCTCAGATGACGTCTAATGCATAACCACTATTAATCAAATGCACACTTTGGTCTGATCAAAGTGTTCGTCATTCAATGATATGGCATTATGGTAACAGGTGTTGATATACATGATGAATATTTTGATAATAGATAGCCACCGCATTTGTTCCAGCAACATTAATTGTGAAATACAATGCTCATTCTGATGTCATTTCCAGCCCCCACCCTCCCTCCCCCTGCCACCACCTCATCCAATTCCGCCCTACCCCCACCCCCTCCCCCTCACCACAATCACCGCATCCATTCCTACACAAAACCGTTCGAACACCAGGGGTCCGTTTCACTAAACTTCTTATGACTAAAATGTTCGTAAGTGCAAATTTAAGATCGTCTGTAAATTTCAATTTATGGATTAACATTTATTGAGCATAGGCTGCATATGCAGCCTATGCTCAATAAATGTAAATCCATTAATTATTTACAAGAAAGCAATGTTAATGTGAAATTTACATACTATCATAATTTTGCACTTACGAATATTTTAGTCGTACGAAGTTTAGTGAAACGGCCCCCTGCTGTGCTACTCACATTACACAAACCAACCGATATTCGAAGACAATATGGTTTTGATACATTATTTGGAACCTCTCTAAACCGTAAAAGATATCATATTAACACATGTGATCTTATATTGATGCGTCTCTTGATCATTTATCTCAACAGATAATATCTGTTCGTGGTCGCATAGCGCAAATCTATGGCTCAGAATGATCAAATGCCTGATATACAATGAAAGCCATTAAAGCTTACATTTATTGGCTTTCATATACGATTTTATTATACTAGATTAAGTTCTAGTTACATAAAGCTCTTAAACAAACCTCGTAATCGTGTGTTTTGAGATAAGGTGTATAGTTGTCTATAGAGCACCGCAGCCTCTCTAAACCGGACACACCGGAAGGTCCCCATGGTGTATGGCTTACAGAGGTTCCACTGTAATTCATGCAAACGAGAATGGGTGTGTGCTTAAAACAATAATTAATTTGCGACCATAGAACCACGATGTTTGCTATGTGTAGACACATTCTTCGTAGGCAAAATGGGCGTGTGTCATTCGCTGACTGTGCGACATTAATCATCCTTGCAAATGATTGTCTATCAATCGTAGTTAGCATGAGAAAAATACGAGGAAATGACAATACGCTTAATTACATGTATATGAATATTTCTGACAGACTGACGTCCGTGTGTTAACGATAGTCACTTAATATCACATTATTTAAACACCTTGAAATATAATCCGAGTGTATGTGATGCAATACAGTTAGTAAGATATATTGTTCTGAAGAGGCACAACAGCAGCAACAAACATTATAAAAGTAATAACACTTAACAGACCGAAACATAGCTTCAACAGGTAACATTAATTATGCATAGTATTCTTCTATAACAGGTATTAGTATATATTAACGTGGAACAGACAGTCATGAGTATATATTCTGTTGCTTCGCTTTAACAATGTGTATGATCACGTGGTACTAACAACAACAACAGGTACTGAAATTTTCAGAATCCATCAAAGTACGTATTATTGTATAGTGTCCTTATTACGTAACGGATTTTGATGAAATATGGCGCATCAAACGCGTCTTGTTAAGCTGCATTTGGTGGTCTCCGACACGGAAATCGATTCTTCGCAAAAACGACATAAGTATGTGCCAAACTCCCTGACCACCTTCAGATCATGAAGACGCGTTTGCTGCGCCATATTTCATCAAAATCCGTTGCATATTGAGGAAAATATCAAATAATACTTACTTTGGAGTGGGCGACGTTGTTGTTGTTGTAACCACGTCATCATGCAGCTTGTTTAATCATCGCATAAAAGTCATAAATCGAATAAATACTCCTCATAGTAATACGGTGGAACGCCTCTAAACCAGACACCAGAACACGACAGGTTGGTTCGCTACCCACCCAAAGTGTATGTTGTTACCACTCAGTTAAACCGTCTCGCCGAGACGGTTCAACTGAGTGGTAACAACATACACTTTGGATGCGAAATGAGAAAAAATGCAGAAAAATATTTACATTTTTTTTATACATTAATTACAGTGGGGTCAGCGTGTAAATGCACACACGAACGAACACGACAGGTTGGTTCCAACCTGTCGTGTTCGTTCGTGTGTGCACTTACACGCTGACCCCAATGTACAGTGGAACCTCTCTAAACCAGACACCAAGAAGGCATCTGTGATCTTTTTTTTATGAGTTTCTTGTAAATCATCTCAAGTGATAATGTCTGTTCGTGGTCGCATAGCACAAAACTATGGCTCAGAATGATCAAATGCATGGTTTACAGAAAAAACCTCGCCAACCGGACACTCCTGTGACCTTCCATGGTGTCCCGTTTAGAGAGGTTTCACTGTAGTATAAATATAATTTGTTCTAACTATGGTGTTTGTACGTAGCTCATTTTGATATGACATATATGGAATTTATTTAAGTCACTATACAGCGGGACCTCTCCAAACTGGACAGCCTGTGAGTTTCCCAGTGTATCCGGTTTAGAGAAGTTCCACTGTAATTCGTGTAGGTGGGCGCCGCATACGTGTCTGAGGGAATTGCGATCATGAACTACAGTAAATATACATTATTACATCTTTGATACGGTTTCGAGTTTTGATTCTGCATTTACACATCACATGGGCAATGTATGGACATGAGGATGTGCTAACACAGTTAGATCACGTCCGTCCGCATGTACGATCGATAATCCACTCGCTAAAGCTCGCGGATTATCTCCCCGTACATGCGGACGAACCGTGATCTAACTGTGCCTTACTCAATGTGCATGATCACGTGGTACTAACAACAACAACAAGTACTGAAACTTCCAGAATCCATCCGATTGAAAGTACGTATTCTTTTATATTGTCCTCTTGTTAAGCTGCATTTGGTGGTCTCTGTATTTTCGCCCAAACTTCTGTCGTTTCTCTAACACGGAAATCGATTCTTTGCAAAAACGACATGAGAAGTCTGTGCCAAACTTCCAGGACCACCAAATGCATCTCATGAAGACGCGTTTGCTGCGCCATATTTCAGAAAAATCCGTTGCATATTAAGGAAAATATCAAATAATACTTACTTTAGAGTGGGCGACGTTGTTGTTGTTGTAACCACGTGATCATGTACATTGTTACTGACACAGCTAAATGACAGGAATGCTATCAACATGGAACAAACGGAGGTTACCTAGGTGTCTAGTTTATAGAGGTGTTACTGTGGTTCAAAATAGGCGTATTTATTATAATATATAGAGGTTCTCGCATGGGTGATGATTAATTTTGATATTAAACAAGTTTACTGATTTCATAAGAAACGAGGCTATGCCTAGTTTCTTATGAAATCAGTCGACGAGTTTAATAAATATCATGTTAAATCAACACAAATGTTAGATTATATGTATTGCATAAACACATCCGATCATACATTAAAGCTGTACTGGTTACAAAACCTGTTTTCTGTAACGAGTTAATTTGCATATTTATTACACTAGTGTATTATGATTTAATTACACTATGTTAATACACTGCAAATGCCCATGTTATGTAATAAATAAGTTTCCATCAATCAGTCAAACAGCTTCCTTCGTAGCGCTAGTGAAAGTGTATGTAGTTAGATTGTATTTGCCTCGAAATCTAGACTTCATATATCTGTATTTGATAGCATGCGTTATTGTTTGTGTTTTTTTTCTACTGCATGAAGCACATGCCCAGTTGTAATATGTTGTAATACCCGTGTAAGGGCTGTAATAAATCTGCACTTTTTGCAAGTAACTTTCATCTTTTTTAGAAAAATAACATTCCCATTTTTTAAATGGACTAGTCTGAAAATCATTTTGTGACTATTGGATTCGTCAGAAAATTAACGTATGAAAATCCAGTTATTTAGGGTTGAAAGGGTTAAACGTAACTGTCTATTCTGAATTGCATTGATTGTGCATTAGGGAAATATATTTAAAACCGCGTACGTACGTTTAATTAATCATTGACGATCATAATTTGCATCTGCATTCTATTTTGCAGCATATTATATCATTAATAAAACAAAACAGAGAGACAAGCGTATGATTGATTGTGTGTCTCATACACGAAAAGGTTAACTCTGTAGGTGTGATGTAACTATTTTCAGCTCAACCGAGAAATGAATACTTCAGTTGATTGAGTAGTAAGTTACGTTAGCAGGTACGCATCAAATATCGCTTTTATGTGGAAGCGATTCAAGGCGATGGTAGACTAATAAACTCAGTGCTTTCGTGCAGCATTTCAAGGAATAACCATTTCGGATATATTACTAGGTATGTATATAATTCATCAATAGTTTATACAATATGATTTCGGTAGCACGAACACGCAGAAAACACCAGTCTGTGTTTAAATTTGATTGATTTCGCTGTAATATATTTCTTACGATTACATCGTTTCGTGATTATATTCACACTTATAGTTCGCCATCAGTTCTAAGCTAATCGTTAGCCAGCATAGCGCTCCACTTATTTCACATATTGCACGATTGAACCCCAATAAGTTGCATATTACAAATTTAATTCAACAGGAAATGGAACATCAATATACATGTACTCATATATTGGAAATTCATTATCAATGGGAAATTACATTATAGACCTGGCGTAACTACACGTCAGTTATTGTTCACATATTTGATGTTTAAGGAACAAATTCCGCGGTGGTCGTCGGTGCTCCCTCGCATTTAATGCCTTAAAAATCCAATATGTGAACAATAACTATGCTATGTGTAAGTGCACACACGAACGAACACGACAGGTTGGTTCCAACCTGTCGTGTTCGTTCGTGTGTGCACTTACACGCTGACCCCACTGTAAGTTTCTCCTGGAATGCTCATATACCACTATTATAGAGGAGCAAAACTAAGCAAGACCACTCTGGAGTTCCTAGGGTGTCTGATCACTTGCAAATGCTATGTGAGAAACAGTTAGTTATGTCATAGTATCCGCTGTTTAATCAAACATTACACAAAGTCAAACTGGATAGCTCGTCCATACTACGTTGTATTAAGTGACAATGCAATATGCGGTACGGTATACACATTACGATCACGGCCAACTATACATTTTTAAATTATACATACATTAATCACATTATGGAGCTATTACCGTTTAAACAAATGATGAAGCACGTCCTTAATGACAATACTAAATCGATTTGTCGATAATGATGAACCTTGGCTTACACCTTATGTATTGACAGTATACTTTGCATCTACATTCCGATTTAGCCGGGTTCTTCAGACGTGTTCCTAATCAGAATACCGTTGTCACACGAAATGTTTATTAATACATGTAGCTGTGACTGGAGAAATGGGGCTTATAGATTTTGCGACCAGTGTAAATCCAGTTCAGCCTGTGCATCGCACAGTCTGACCAGGAGCTGCACTGGTCGCCATTCCATCAATAAAACACACATCATGCTCTAACAAGGAATATATATTATTACCAGGCTACAGGAGTGTGTTATTTGATCTGGAGCTACAATTGTGACAAATCCCATAAACCCCATTTCTTTAGTCACAGCCACATATGTGCTTGTGGATGGAGAAATTTAGCTGATAGCTCTCCAGTGTAGACCTGAACGAGCCTTTGCATCGACGTACTCTAATCAGCGCCTGTAATGACCTCCATCGTGTCACTATTCTGGTTTTCTACCAGTGTCATAAACGTCATTTCTGCAGTCATATATCCGGGGGAGGTACATGTAGTCTGGCCACAAATGATGCATATATGTATTTATGTACGTTTGTTACATGTAGCTGTCTAGATGTACGGACATCGCGTTACATGTAATAACTTCAACCAAAATTGCTGAACAGGTTTCATAACTGCATGCCTGTCTCATAATGGATACAAATAAGGTATATCCAGGTGAGCTGACTCGTCAACATCTGCAACGTTTGTTGCTATAAATGTATTCTAAATGGTTACAAGTTTCTAAATAATAGTCCAAATATATTCTGAAAATCAGCATGGATTGTATGAGAGATGTTCAACTTATTTTGAAACACCTGTAAATCAACACTAAGTCTTACAATAATAAAATATAGGTATAGTGTCTCATGGGCTTCACCAACATTTTTGAAAGGGGGTTCGGCTTTCAGCTGTGAAGCAACTCAACTCTTCACAGACCTGGAAATAGTTTGATTATTAGAAGTCAAATGCTGCATTCGGGTATGTTTGCACAAGAACTAGCTCCTCTGCAAGAGTGTTGGGTCAAGTTAAGAAACGTATTTCTAAAAAATGGGATATTGCAATATATTTGGCGTCGCTTGACTGTGTTTTGTTAGTAGATCATTTGCATATTGCAATGTCTGCTCATTCATGCACTGAAAATATTTATCGCGGACCTCATTTATATAAAGCAAAATGTCCCGCTGACTCAAAAAGGGGGTTGGTACGAACCCATCGAACCTCCTCTGATGACGCCTTTTTGTCTTGACCTTATTTTAAAAATATTTTTGAACACCTCTCATAATCCGGCTTGTAACGAACCTTCTCACCCGGATCGTAACTGTTTGGGTATATGTTTCGATTTTATCCCATCAACACAGTGCGTATGTGCCGTGAAACACGGTGCCGTGAAACATTTTTGATATCCAGTCAATACTATTTTTGCATTTTACAGCCATTTGTAGGTGTTGACGGGATAATTAGAATAGTAGGTTAATGCCGTGGATGGGAAAACATATCTGGCGCGGCACGGAAACGGGATGGGCTCGGCAGAGCCTCGCCCATACCGTTTCCTGAGCCTTGCAAGATATTTTTTCCCATTCACGGCACTAACCTACTATTCTCTATGTTTCCAATGCAGCTTTTTCCAACAAATGGGATAATAGTAGTTTGAATATTATTAACATACCTCTTTTCATAAAATTTCGTATGTTCCAAAACCGTACATACTTATGTTTTTAGGAGTTTACTCAACATTTTCACGGACTGAACGGTGATTACAATGTCCTCTCCATTTGTAAACATACGCGAATAAATCCAATACTTATTTGCCAACACTGTTTGTCCGGGCAAATGCAAGTTTTGTGTTTATTTTTGCACTTGTGGTGCGAGTTTCATACTATTAAGACGTTTAGTGGAACGGCGGCCCAACTGAAACTGGATAATACAAATGTGTGTTTTGCGGAAACTTGCTCACATTTTACGGTTATATCAACATTGCAGAAACAATATGTTTACACTGATTAATACATGTGTTACGTGTTAGCAATATTTAAGATTGAGATTGCTTCAGAAATATTGGACCGATTTTCAAAATTCATATTTTGTTTCCTTAGTTATATTTTAGTAAGTTAGAGATATCTATCCAGGTTTTTTATTAAATTTTCAAATGTTTTCGTTCTTGACTCCTCCTGCAGCTCCACCGGCTCCTTTCCCCATGTTACATTCAGATAGACATCATGTTTTCGTAATAAAATAAATGTTTGACAAAACGTCACAAAATAGAAGGCTCATTAATATTAAATTGTGTACAAATTATGCTAAAATTTAGTATTATCGAAAACAAAAGTTAGTTTTATATTGTGTATTTATCCCGTCAACACAGTGCGTATGTGCCGTGAAACACGGTGCCGTGAAACATTTTTGATATCCATTCAATACTATTTTTGCATTTTACAGCCATTGGTAGGTGTTCACGGGATAAATAGAATAGTAGGTTAGTGCCGTGAATGGGAAAAAATATCTGGCGCGGCACGGAAACGGGATGTGCTCGGCAGAGCCTCGCCCATCCCGTTTCCTGAGCCTTGCCAGATATTTTTTCCCATTCACGGCACTAACCTACTATTTTCTATCTATTTTCCTTATCTGAACCAAAGTATATGTTGTGACCACTCATTTGAACCGTCTCGGCGAGACGGTTCAAATGAGTGGTCACAACATATACTTCTGATGAGAAATACAGAAATTCCTGAGCGTTGCCGGATATTTTTTCCCATTCACGGCACTAACCTACTATTCTCTATATAGCCGTAATATGTGGGCAGATTTGGAGAAACCGATTGTAGATGGGTGTTGTTCTATCTATTCCAGAGGCTCCACAATGGATGTCCGTGAGTTGATATACCGGGCTTGGCTGTCCTTCGTGCTGCTGGGCCGAGCCGTCGGCGACTCGCCCGATTTACCCGACAGTGCCGGCGACGGATTTCCGTTCGCCACAATAAACCCAGGAACTTCACCAAATCAGTATACACAAGGATTTAACGTGAACACTGGAATAAACCCGGCGTTATTCTGGCCGTACCCGGACCAAGGGGGTAACTTCAGACCAGTATACCCACTTCCCTATATGCGGCCAGGCGCCCCGTCTCCCGCTATGCCATTACTCCCCCCTCTGGCAATGCCACCGGGGGCTTTTCCAAACAGACAACCAATAAACCCGCCATTTAACTCGCCTTATATGAATATAGGCGGGCCTCCTGGATATAGGAAGATACCAGGCCCTGTAGGATATAGGAAATTATTTATCCCCGGGCGTGGCCCACCGGGGTACCCGAAGGTAGCCCACATTCCACCGCAAGTAATACTCGAACCAGGGCCGCCGCCGGGGTTCAAGAAACAGGGGCCGGTAATAATACCAAACTTCGGACCACCCGGGTTCCAGAAGCTAGAGGCATCACTGAGCACAGTGATTCCCCCAATAGCGGGCATGTTTACCGGCACCATGGGGCCCATGGGGCCCGGGCCAGCCTTTGTCTCCGTGAATCCCATGAACCAAATGCCGATGAACTTCCTGTTTGCCACCATGCCGTTTGGTCTTGGAACTACTCCCGCACTGAAAGGTATGCATTGTATCGGGTAACGCGCGTTGTCACCTTGTCACCATATGGTATGTACTGACTGATGGTTTGATGTATTATCAGGCATATAAGGCGTAAGCAAAAAATGGTGTGTTTCCACTTACCAGACCGACCCTATTTTGTCCCGCCGACCCTACACTTTTTTTCGTCATATTGGTAATTATTTTGATAAAAACAGTATATTTTTCACTAACCCATAGTGGGTTAACCCTTCCTACGCTGTTGACGGAAATTGCCGTCTGCTGTTTTTCATTTTTGCTTTAATTCTTAACAAAAAACTGGGTTTGACAGCACATGAGATTCGTCTCCACTGGAGACGATTCTCATGTGCTGTCAAAACCAAGTTTTTGTTTTTGTCGTATTGAAAATAAAACAGCAGACGACAACATTTAATTCAGCGTAGTAAGGGTTAACATATCCAATACAAAAAGTGTGTAGTGAATGGAAAAAAGAATTTGAGAAAAAAAAAAGTTTCGCCTACCTACCTACCCTATATTTTGTTCAGATGTTAGCGGAAACAAAAAAATTATTATGTTTGGCCTAAGTGAAAACTGATATGTCAACGTCCGAACGGTCTCAGGTGACGTTACCGAATGACGCCAGTGTAATGATGCAACGTAAAGAATTATGTATTAAACGAAAATTATTTTATATAACATAGTATGATCATCGCCAAGCATAAACCCCCAGATACATAAACTACCGGCATAATGTATTTTGATATTAAGTATATCAAGCTCGGCTCGTTAACGACAAGAATTCCTCGGCAAGCCTCGGATTTCCTACGCGTTTCCTAGCCTTTCTTGCATGATAAACTTGATATCAAAATACACTAGCCTGGTATTATGCATGTAGCAATGGCACAGTAACCTGTTATTCTCTATTTATCAGACTCGTGGCTGCTCACTGGTCGGGTACAAGCTGGCCCACAATGACATGTTACAGTGGGGTCAGCGTGTAAGTGCATACACGAACGAACAACCAACCTGTCGTGTTCGTTCGTGTATGCACTTACACGCTGACCCCACTGTAACATGTCATTATGGGCCAGCTTGTACCCGATCAGTGAGTGCACACACGAACGAACACGACAGGTTGGAACCAACCTGTCGTGTTCGTTCGTGTGTGCACTTACACGCTGACCCCACTGTATACCGTTGAATTTCAGAATTCGTACACGTTTCACAGCCTTGTCTGATAATAATACAGTAGCCTGATATGAGACCAGCCATGTGATTTCGTACCTAAGAAGATGTGCGATTTGTCATGATATATATATCGGGGTGGGGTAGTCTGGTCACAAATGTCGTATGCCACAATTCTCCATCCACTCGTTCACAAATGATGCATGTGCATTTATTTACGGTTGTCATGTGTGTGTCTAGATATGTACTGACATCATGTAATAACGTCAACCAAAATTACTAAACAGTTTCATAACTGCATACCTGTCTCATAAAGTATACAACTACAATGTAGTGTATATCCAGATGAGCCGACTCAACAACACCTGCAGCGTGTGTTGATATACATGTATTCTAAATGTTTACACATTTATGAATAATAGTCCATAACATGAACTGAAAATCGGCATGGAGTGAACACTAGTGTGCGAGAGATTTATTTTGAAACTCCTGTAAACCAACACTTACAGTGGGGTCAGCGTGTAAGTGCACACACGAACGAACACGACAGGTTGGTTTCAACCTGTCGTGTTCGTTCGTGTGTGCACTTACACGCTGACCCCACTGTACAATAATACAATATAGGTGTAGTGTCTCATGGGCGTCACCATTATTTTTGAAAAGGGGGTTCGACTTTCAGTTCTGAAGCAACCCAAATATGTAAGGGGCTCAGACGTTGCCCCTGGACCTCTTGCATATTCGGTTGCTTCAAAGACATGGAAATATGTTTATTATTAGAAGTCAAATGCTGCATTCGGGTGTGTTTGCACAAGAACTACAAGTAGCTCCTGGGCAAAGAGTGTTGAGTCAATTTAAAAACGTATTTCTACAAAATGGTATATTGCAATATATCTGGCGTCTCTTGACTGTGTTTTGTTAGTAGATCATTTAAATATTACAATGCCTGCTCATCCATGCACTGAAAATGTCTATCACGGACCTCATTTATATAAAGAAAACATGTACTGCTGACACAAAAAGGGGGTTCGTTCGAACCCATCGAACCTCCCCTGATGACGCCCTTTTGTATTGACCTTATTTTAAAATACAGTAGTCTGATATGAGACAAGCCATGTGATTTCCTACCTAAGAAGATGTGCGATTTGTTATGAAATATATTTACAAGAGAAATGTTTTATGACATTAGTAAACACATTTAACAAATACTATGCATATTGCAAAACCATATCATTACGTAATAGTTATAGTTTACATATTGAATTTTTAATAAATTAATTTCGTAGCGAGCGCTAGCGAGCGCTAGCGAGCGAGTAATTAATTTATTAAAAAGTCAATATGTGAGCTATAACTAACGTATTGGTTGCCCCGCATCATCATCTATTAGAATGGAGCTCTAAACCGGACACCCATATAATCTCTTTCTGCGTGATTTCGGTGTGATTAGTGTCATTCAACTCCGTTGATAATGTCTGTTCATGATCACAAAGCACACACACAGGTCTGCAGGTGGTCATATGCCTGATTTACATCGGAGCCTCCCTAAACAGGACACGCCGGGGACCCCCAGAGTGGCCGGTTTAGAGAGATTCCACTGTATAATTTATTACCATATGATTTCTAATGTACTGCGGTATTACATGCACACTGTGAAAGGCCACTTGAATACATATATTAAATGCGAAGGAGAGTTAGAGACCGCAGCATTTAGTTTCTTAAAAATATATAACCTAACATATTTATAATTAACCAGGAAAGTAATGCCGGCTTCCACCTGATGATCTGGGCCCGGTTGCTCAAAGCTTCTGTTAGCTTAACAGTCTGTTAAACTAACAGAAGCTTTAAGCAACCGGGCCCAGGTTAATATGTAACTTCGCGGGTTAAATATTGCAATATGTGAAATGAGTGAACCCCCCTCCCCCTCAACCCCCTGTATCAGTCCTTGAGTAGAGGGGGACAGTTATCAGCGATTGACTTACAAAGTAGGGCGAATTATAATTTGTTTCCAACACCTTATGTTACAGGCGAGTCGCTGGAGTGGATGACTGACGTTCTAATCGTGATTGACGCATCGCCTATCATGGGCCACGTTGACCAGAAAAACAACGTAGTTTGGGAGCCGACCGTCCTCGAATTTCTCACCACCTTCATAGACACCGTTCCCATGGGTCCCAAAACTAACCGCGTCGGCGTCGTCGTCGTCGGTGAGGGAATAGAAGACATGATACCTCTGACACACGACAGGAAATATCTCAAATCAAGTCTCAAATCGCTACGATCTACTTTTCGCGGCGGATGCACCAATAAGGGAATATGGACGGCGAACTTGTTTTTCCAATATGGCCGCCCGAACGCCGTGAAGAGAGCGTTGTTTCTCAACGACGGTGCGTCAATTTGTCCGACTAAGATTTTGGCGGGATGGTCGTACGCGCAGCAGTGTGGTATCGATCTGCTCCATATTGGATTTGGCCCTGGTCCCCGCCAACCCATTCCCGTGGGACCGGGGTATCAGTCTTTCTGGAACATTCAAGGACCCGCAGACCTCAGCACGATAGTGGAACCAGTCGCCAAGCGCGTCTACATAGGTATGTAAAAGGCCAAATACCACATAAATGACCCTGCAACTAAAAAGAGCACCTGTGAACAAATGTAGGATTTTTCGCATTCCACGACTGACCTTTACTCACAGGTTTCACTGTATTTCAAACGGAATGGTCTTAATAATACGGGTATGTGCAGATGCGTAACTCTTCAACTATGTTCTCATATCGTCCGTGCTACAAGCGATCTACAAATGATACGTGCGCAATTACGGAGCCACGTGTCTGCAAGTAGGAAATTAAGTTGTTATATACTTTGTGTTTCATCAGTAGCCTATTTCATCAACATTGCAAAGTATACTTTAGTAGCAAAGTATACTTTGAGGGAGAAATTTTCAATTTTATGATAAATTTATTAATTTTTATTATACTAAATTTATTACATTATCACATCCAATTTGGCTGTGATAATGTAATAAATTCAGTATAATAATTCTGCATACTTTTAATCATGAAATATATGCATTTGTTAGTTCTATATGAAATAATGCATTTCAGGAAAATTAAATGATTACTCCCTCAAAGTATACTTTGCTAGTAAAGTATACTTTGCAATGTTGATGAAATAGGCTACTGACCTCATTATCATCACCAGCTAGGCGTGTTCTTACATGAAACAGATTAGCATTAGTTTACGTCGTAAAATGTCTTGTTAATCATATCACCCTTAAATATTCAACACTGGCTTTTCCATGCTACGTTTCGGACTACTCCATCAACCCTTTCACCCCTAGGTAACTGGAATGGATTTTGATTTGTTAATTTTTTAACCAAATCTAACTGTCACAAAATGATTTTCAGACTAGTCCATTTATGAATAGGGTTTGTTTTTGTTCTCAGAAAATATTGAAATTACTTGCTGAAAGTGCAGATCCTGATGAGACGTTTTGTCCATACCACTTTACAGGTGTTGAAATTGTTATTATAGGAATGAATGGCCTTTTTGTGGAATGTATCGGGGTATAAACTTGGAAAAGTCGCGGGAATACTGGACGAAGCGATAAAAAATTACAATTTTCGAAAAAAAATCGAAAAAAGAATTGATTTTTTTATCGAAAATTGTAATTTTTTAAGGCCTCGTCCAGTATTCCCGCGACTTTTCCAAGTTTATATCCCCAATAAATTCAACAAAAATGCCATTCATTCCTTATAATTCCAGCATTTGAAATAAATTCATCAAGAAAATGTGTTTTATTTTCCGTTTTCTTAAGAATTATTTTAACTGCGCCTCACGATTACGGAAAGTATTTCGGTATGGGAGTTTACTGGGATATAAATTTTGGACAGAGCTTGCTACGGACCAATCAAATGTTAGGGAATTGTGTAAATATTTTTGTGCTGGAATTATTAAGAAATTGTTTGGTGTTTTTACGGAATTTAACTATGCTGACAAATACTGTAAATCCTATTGAGATGGATCATATGGAGCCGAAGCATAGAGAATAGTAGGTTAGTGTCGTGAAAGGGAAAACATATCTGGCAAGGCTTAGGAAACGGGATGGGCGAGGCTCTGCCGAGCACATCCCGTTTCCGTGCCGCGCCAGATATTTTTCCCATTCACGGCACTAACCTACTATTATATTTATCCCGTCAACACTACAAATAGCTTTAACATGGAACAAATAACCCCAGCCGTATCCTCAAAATCGGAGAATCGACTAGTATGACAAACACACATATTCATAGCAGTGATTAGGTCGTCTTTACAGATATCAAAAACGTTGTTTTAACTGATTAACAGGACAGATAAGTCAAGGAGAACATGTCCATTTTCACAGACTTCCCATTTAACTTACGGAAAAGATTTCCACGACTTTTTCCGATTAGATATCGACAATACAGATGTCATACTATCTCCTGCATTAATTTGACGTTTTATTTAAATACAATGTACGTCGGAAAATCACAATAATCGTCTCACATCAGACACGCAAACGTAGAAAAGTTCAGAGGTGGTGTAATTTATTATGATAAATTGACGACATTTGTCTTTTTCTGACACACGTCACAAATGTTACGTATGCATCACAATGACATATTGTGCACCGAAATATCGTTTCGTCTTTCAGCTGCTTAATGACTTGCAGCATTCGTGCACCATGAAACATACATTTACACTACCACCTGCGCTAATCTTGAAAATGTTTTTTTAATTTCTTCATAAATTTTCAAAATACTGGGATACTGTGCTTGAAATCAAGCAGCTTGATTGTCTGAGCCTGAGCTGTGCTACAGCTCAGGCTCAGACAATCAAACTGCTAGATTGCCGAGAGAGGTTCAGTAAAGTTGATAATCTGGACAAGATTAACGCAGACGGGTGTGTACATAGAGAATAGTAGGTTAGGCAATGCGAAACAATATCTGAGAAGGCTTAGGAAACGGGATGGGCGAGGCTCTGCCGAGCACATCCCGTTTCCGTGCCGCGCTAGATATTTTTCCCGTTCACGGCACTAACCTACTATTCTATTTATCCCGTCAACACCTACAAATGGCTTTAAAGTGCAAACAAACTTTTATGTTACTGCTCTGCATGTATAACTTCAATTAATCAAGCGTTATTTCATTTGAATACATTTCGCTTAGTTGCGGTTTCTGTCTACACAACCGCGTTCACATACTGAATAATTGTGTATTTAGCTATATATTAGATTTTGTTTCTGAACAACCTTGACAATTTATTGTCGAGTGAGTCTCCCGGCAATTTGCATGTTAAAATGCATCTGGGATTCAGTTGCGTTTCACATGCACATTATAGTCCTTGGCAAAATAACAAGACTAGTGAAAACCGCATGCATATATCCCATGTCTGTCAACAGTTATAGAGGTTTAATTTCTGCACTGTTTATGCAAATGAGCTGTGACATCACAGTAAGTTCATTTAAATAATACAAATTAACGATATTTGTTTTTCTATTAAAATAGATATTAAGGTGCATAAAATGTATTTTTTTGTATGTGTAATGTGTATTTCTGTATGCATGAGCAATATATGAAATTAATTAAGACAGAATGTTGCAAATCAATTAATACAAATACAAACTAAGTATTTATGGTCGTCTATGACGTCACAGTAAGTCCTGTATAATTGAAACTAATTTAAAATGAAACCTTGCTTAACTTGTGAAAGAGGTGGACTATTTGCATGCGGTTTTCACCAGTCGTGTTAGATTATCAAGGACTATAACCCTTTAAACCCGAAATCCCGGTATAGCAGTTTATGCAAACAGTGCATATCCAGATGAGCCGGCTCGTAACGAGCCGTCTCATCAGGATCTGCACTTTTTGCGAGTAATTTTCATATTTCTTAGAACAAAAACACCCCCTTTTCATAAATGGACGAATCTGAAAATCATTTTATGACCATTGGATTGGTCGGAACATTAGCATATCACAGTCCATTCCAGTTCCTTAGGGTTGAAAGGGTTAAAGTCGCTGGGTCGCAGATATGCATCTACAGTAAAGATATGTACATATGAGTCACCAAATAAAATCGCGGTCTGATAAAATTATATGTTTATGGTATACATGTACATGTATAATGTTGCCCAAATTTGACGGCTATGCAATGCAAAAGCAATATTGTTTTCGATAATATTACATTATAGCAAAATATATGAATGAACCTTCTTTTTATTTAGTTATTCTGTGAAAAAAAATGGAAAATGACACCGAAACCTAGCTAGATAGCTTGGAAATGATCTAAGTAAGAAAACAAAAGTTAAATTTGAAAATCTGTCCAGTATTTCTGAAATTCTAAAAAATTTCCCCATGTTAAATCCCCATAGACTCTGTGAAGATGTCTATGGGGATTTAACATGGGGAAAATGTTTTTTCGTAATAAAATCAATATTGGACCAAATTTCACGAAATAAAAAGAAGGCTCATTAGCAAATTTTAATAATATTTAATATTATGGAAAGACATATTGTTTTTGCATTGATTATATAGCTGTCAAATTTGGGCAGGTTTCGTGACACAGACAGTAGGTTAATTCAACTATTGACTGTTTCACGACAGATGCCCACATATTATGATTAATTCCACGATGCAAAAACATTGTTTAGCACATTTTAAGAATGATTTCTTTATACTCAATGTACAGCTACATGTATATACCTGATAAACAAACATATATAAGTGTTCAGTGGTAGAAGGGGACTGAGTTCATATTCCACCGTATTACATTTCCCTCTTTCATCGCCTGTTGACGGCTACTGGTCCCAATGATCCTAGTTTGTTTAGCCAATCTTCAGCTTTATACCTGATAAACGAACATAGTGAAGGTGTCAGTGGGAACTTAGCCCCATTCTTCATCTGGACCCATCATATTTAATTTACCTATTTCCGAGCTACTGGTCCCAGTGTAGTTAGTCACTGTACAGATATATACCTGAACATATTTACCTAGTTCAGCGCCTGTACACGGCTACGGGTCTCAATGATCCTAGTTTGCTTAGCCAATCAGCAGCTCTATAACTGATAAACGAACATATAGAACGTGTCATTCTTCCACTCACTGACCCCTCAATTATCTTGTTTCAGCGCCTGTGCACGGCTTCTGGTCCCACTGGTCTCAGTGGAACCCGTGTTCGGCGAGGAG
Source organism: Conchocele bisecta (assembly GCA_029237695.1). NCBI lineage: Eukaryota > Metazoa > Mollusca > Bivalvia > Lucinida > Thyasiridae > Conchocele > Conchocele bisecta. The sequence goes on along the minus strand of CM055274.1, from coordinate 22,737,778 downwards.
CGCCTGTGAGGTCGGGTACCAGCAGAGGTTTCGGGTGTGCGACAACCCGTCCCCGGAGTACGGAGGAATGCCGTGTGGGGGAGAGCCGGCCGCCGTTAGGATGTGCCACCCCCGGGCGTGTATAGGTAGGTAACCTTGAACAATGTTGGTTACTTTAGGTAATAAATGTTTCAGTGTTCTGTTGCATGTTTGTAACCGTGACACGTAATACCCAAACAGGAGAAAAAGTCAACATGTGCAAAGGCAATAGACCCATATGAGACTGCGGTAGTTGCAGTTTTCAACGTGACTCAAAATTACGTGCACGTAATAAGATTATCTAACATAATGTGTACACCTAACTTGCCAAGTTGGGAGGGGGGTGGGATTGGCGATTGTAACTACAGTGGGGTCAGCGTGTAGGTACACACACGAACGAACACGACAGGTTGGTTAACAAAAATACAATTTTCGAAAAAAAATAAAAAAATCGAAAAATGTAATTTTTTTAACCAACTGTCGTGTTCGTTCGTGTGTGCAACTTACACGCTGACCCCACTGTAAACTGACCGATGATAACGCAGCGCTATAATCTGTTTGAACGTACTGAGTTTCTTATAATACGCATTTAGGAGCAATAAGGTTCATGCCTTGATATTCTTCCTGGAAGCGTCGAAAACAGCTTAATATGTAAACTATTATGTAGCATATATGTGGCTGTGACTGGAGATCTCAGGCTTATGCTATAGAGAATAGTAGGTTCGTGCCGTGAATGTGAAAAAATATCCGGCAACGCTCAGGAATTTCTTTATTTCTCATCAGAAGTATATGTTGTGACCACTCATTTGAACCGTCTCGCCGAGACGGTTCAAATGAGTGGTCACAACATATACTTTGGTTCAGAAATAAGGAAAATAGATAGAGAATAGTAGGTTCGTGCCGTGAATGGGAAAAAATATCTGGCAAGGCTTAGGAAACGGGATGGGCGAGGCTCTGCAGGACAGATGTTTCATTGATGGAACAGGGTGCAAATCCGGATCAGACTGTGCGGATGCACAGGCTGATCTGGACCTACACTTGCCACAAAACCCATAAGACGCATTTCGACACACCAACATGTAACTAAGTGGTTTTTATGAGCGTTTGGTTGTTCATCACATTTGCATGGTTGCATGGTTTGTATCGGTGTGTTTATTCCCTGGTTACGACACTGACAGTCGTGAATTATATCCATGGATTGGCATGAAATTGTCACGATTAAGCTCACTAGAAAATGTATACAATTAGGTATGCGCATATATACATAGTTTCCTTTTTATCCCGTCAACACAGTGCGTATGTGCTGTGAAACACGGTGCCGTGAAACATTTTTGATATCCAGTCAATACAATTTTTGCATTTTACAGCCATTTGTAGGTGTTGACGGGATAAATAGAATAGTAGGTTAGTGCCGTGAATGGGAAAAAATATCAGGCGCGGCACGGAAACGGGATGTGCTCGGCAGAGCCTTGCCCATCCCGTTTCCTGAGCCTTGCCATATATTTTTTCCCATTCACGGCACTAACCTACTATTCTCTATATCCATGGATAGACATGAAATGTTGACGACTAAGCTCACTAGAAAGTGTATACAGTGGAACCTCTCTAAACCGGACACCAAGAAAATATATGTAATCTCATTTTGAGAGGTTTCTTGGTAACCCATCTCAGATAATAATGCATGTTCATGATTGCAAAAGACTTCAGTATGTCCCAGAATGGTTATATGCCTGATTTACAGTGGAACCTCTCTAAACCGGACACCCTGGGGAGGCCCCCAGGGTGTCCGGTTTAGAGAGGTTTCACTGTACAATTAGGTATGTGCATATATACAGAATTTCCTTTTTATACGACCGTTTTTAAAAAAAACGGTACGTATTATGTTTTACCGTTGGGCGGGCGGCTGACAGAAAAAGTGCATAGTTCGTGTAAACAACTCCTCCGAAACCGTTCCGTCGATCGACCTGAAACTATACACACGTCTTCTACACATATGGAAGATGTGCACCTTGGTGTTGTTATGCCGAAAATATATTTGTCAAAAAAAATATCGCCTTTTTAACTTAGCATTTCTACATTATTGTATCCAATTCCCTATCATTTCTACTTTGCACTCTACTTTTCTATATCTGCCTAAATTAGTATACATGTTTAGCACAACGAGATGAAGAAATAATGCTATAGACTTTTAAATTCTCATTAATGTTTCTTGCCTTGGTGACAGCTTCACATTTCTGCATCTTCGCTGTCTGGCCCATATTCGACGGGCGTATTTTGTGACTTGCGGCACTCTTGTTATGTATCCCGTCAACACAGTGCGTATGTGCCGTGAAACACGGTACCGTGAAACATTTTTGATATCCAGTCAATACAATTTTTGCATTTTACAGCCATTTGTAGGTGTTGACGGGATAAATAGAATAGTAGGTTAGTGCCGTGAATGGGAAAAAATATCTGGCGCGGCACGGAAACGGGATGTGCTCGGCAGAGCCTCGCCCATCCCGTTTCCTGAGCCTTGCCAGATATTTATTCCCATTCACGGCACTAACCTACTATTCTTTATTTATTTAATACATGACAAATCACCAACCAAATCTGATATATCACGATGACATTAACAAGTTTAAAAGAAACGATACAAAATAATGCATGCATAATCATAAGTATTAGTATAACGTGTTTGTCGCCTTATTTAAATTCATGTGCATTTCGAATGCGTCCTTGACATAGATTATTTTAATTAATGTTACAATGATAGCGACAGTTCCAGTTAAAAGCAGATATGGTGTCTTTATCGCCATATCTGTACAATAACTGCCAATATACGTGAATTTTAATACGGAAATAAGCAATCAAACAACGTAATATGTCAAACGCCTTGTGAACACAATATGTATAGAGCAGTCTAAGTGTGAAAGGTCATATTCACATTACAACGTCGCTACTTAATGAAACTCATACATCACACATTGTTTCAATAGGTCCCATCGGACAAAATTGCATCGGGCGACGTTCACAACTAACATGACCAAATCAGGGCGTGTGCTTATAAAACGTACATATTTTCCATTAATAAGTTACACAACAGGACGTTTGATTGGTCGAGGCTCAGTCTCAGCCAATCAAACTGCCTGATTTAGAATTTGAAAAAGGGCATCGGAAATGTTTATACGTTCAAGCACGTGTTCAGAAGTTGGGAGAAAAGAATATCATATGGCCAAAAAAACAGTTAAATGATGCGGTCAGCCTCACCCTACCTACTGTCTGTTCCACGTGTTGCTGCCGACGAACATTTGGCCATTAAACACATTGATTTTATTGCGAAAAAAAGATTTTCCTATTTTCCTATATGGGAATTCAGTAACATGGGGAGTCAATTTCCAAAACCTTTCGTGTTTTGATCCTGATAAAAAACTAACAATTTTGGAAATTGGCTCCGAAACCTGGTGAGATAGCTTGAAAACAAAAATTAGATTTTTTGAAAATCGGTCCACAAATAAAGAAATATTTAAAAAAAAACAATATTAAAAAAGAAAAAGTCTATTTTTAGCCCCCATGTTAAATTCCCATAGGAAAATCGTTTTTTCGCAATAAAATCAATATTTAATGGAATTTCATCAAATAATTGTTTTTGTTACTGATAAAAAAGTACTTAGTTTTAAATATTTTTTATATTTAATGTGTTTAATAGCAAAAAGTTCGTCGGCCGCAAAACGTGCAACAGACAGAAGTGATATGCTGCTCACCTTAACTATTTCAGACTTTCATAAACAAAATACAGACAAAACAGTCGGTCACTTTCGCCATGAAATAATGATTACATTGCTGCGAGTTCTCAAAAAATGATTTTGTCAACGGATAAAACTGCAAACTTTGTTACTAACAACCATTTATTCTTAACTATAATAAACACTTATTGTTGTTGTTAACAGTTACCACTATTTTTTTGTTATTGTTATAAGTTTGTTTGCAATTTTTCATTTCATTATTATGTTAATATATACTCATGCCGACTCCCCCACCATAGTATATAATATTATGTAAACGAATGCATGTGTTACCTAATTTATTTTACCTCGTTTTCGATAAAAATGAGATGCGACAATAATGATTTTTGGAAATCATGTTCAGCAATTACTTATCCAATTTGTCTTCTCAAACCGCAATCTGTCTCCAAGTTAACAGGGCAAAACGTACTGTGAGGATCGGTCGTGGGAACACCAGCATTCGGGAGTTTGTCGACAAGTCGACACAAATGAGTGTACTTGACGATGATATTATTTAATGAAATTGAATATGCTGAAAAGGCGCATTTCAGTGGTGATACTATTGAAAGTTCGTTACAGTATTGTCCAAATATCTGTACATGTAATATGAAACAGCCAGGAGTATTCTGCCCTCCCAAGTCAAACTGCAGTATCTGTTAAACTGCAGTATCTGCATGCTTATCTATGATGCTATGCTGACCCTGTGCAATCATCCCAAGTAAAACTGCAGTATCTGTTAAACTGCAGTATCTGCACGATGATGCTATGCTGACCCTGTGCAATCATCCCCAGGTGGGGATGATTGCACAGGGTCAGCATAGCATCATAGTGCAGATACTGCAGCTTAACAGATACTGCAGTTTGACTTGGGAGGGCAGTATTATACCATTCGGGGCAATTAACGCACCCCGGCTGTCTATGTGTTTGAATGGAATGATTATTGGGGCATATCGACTAGGTCACTGCGACAACGGGCCCACTACATCACGTGTCTCGGTAGGTGCCATCACAATGTGGGACATGTTAAATATGTTGCTGTGACTGGAAAAATGGGGCTTACGTGAATTGTGACCAGTGTAGCTCTTGATCAAATATCCCGCTCCAGTAGTCTGATAAGGATCTGGATCTAGATTCACGACGAGTGTTTGTTTTATGGAATGGCGAACAGTACAGATCCAGATCAGGATGCAAAGGCTGATCTGGATTCACTATGGTCGCAAAAACCCATAATCCCCATATATCCAGTCACATTCATGAAAGACACAATATACATGTATACTATTATTTTGATCGTGTTTGCCGATTATCGTAGATATCGGGACTTTGTATTATAGTTATAACCACGTCATGAACCTATGGGTTGTGTTGACGTCATTCCACTTCATAGTCGTACGAACGAGAGAAATACTGGGCTGGGCTCCATTTTATAATTAATTATATGTACAGTATGATTCACTACGAATAATGGATTGCACGAACATTATACAAGGTGCATGATCACGTGGTTACAACAACAACAACGTCTCCCATTCCAAAGTAAGTATTATTTGATATTGTCCTTAATATAAAACGTATTTTGATGAAATATGGCGCAGCAAACGCGTATTAATGAGCTGCATTTGGTGGTCCATGGAGTTCGGCACAGACTTATGTCGTTTTTGCGAAGAATCGATTTCCGTGTCGGCAGACACGGAAATCGATTATTCGCAAAAAACGACAAAAGTTTGGGCGAATATACAAAGACCACCAAATGCAGCTTAACAAGACGCGTTTGATGCGCCATATTTCATCAAAATCCGTTACGTAATAAAGACAATATAAAAGAATACGTACTCTGAATCAGACGGATTCTGGAAGTTTCAGTACTTGTTGTTGTTGATAGTACCACGTGATCATACACCTTGTTATAGCAAACACACACATTATAACACACTTTAAAGAGAGGTGCATTTATCATTTCATATGTGTAATTACACAACAAATATGTTATGTAAATAGGACATCGGAAATGGAAAATACTACCGTAAAGGTCTGGCTATAAAGCAAAATCGCGACGACCAGTCTGAATGAGTTTGAATAATTATGTGCATGAATAATAATTAACGTCGTTCAGTAAATGTCGGGTCATGTTGAGGCAAGTGTCAGGTCGTAGGCGTCGTCCTTCGACACTAAACGTCACATGTGTAACAGTTGTATACAATTGTCATATCGTAGATGAGTTACTGACGTGTTGATTGGTTGGGTGAGACAGCATGAGCCAATTCTCGTCAACACGGCTGAGATTGAGGCGAGCCAAGGCGACAACAACATTTGCAAATCGACTCCACAATCTAAATGTACAAACATAAATAACGAACCTATATCGACTGAAAACCACCGAACTAACCGAAGCGATGCTTCAGTCCTTGTTTTGGAGGTAATCTGGAAGAATATTACATATTAATGATACTCGGTTAGCCTAGTGTACTAGTCATATGATTTTCAGATAAATACATACATAATTTGCATATTACTCGTGCGTTAGAGTGTTCTACATTGCCAACATGGTGTTACAGTGTAACCTCTTTGAAAATGAACACCAAACAAACACCTGTGATCTTAATTTTGATGAGTTTCTTGGTCATTTATCTCAGGTCTGTTCGTGATCGCACAGCACATAACTATGGCTCAGAATGGTCAAAGACCTGTAGCCTATTTCATCAAAATCGCAAAGTATACTTTAGTAGCAAAGTATACTTTGAGGGAGAAATTTTCAATTTTATGATAAATTTATTAATTTTTATTATACTGAATTTATTACATTATCACAGCCATTTTGGCTGTGATAATGTAATAAATTCAGTATAATAATTATGCATACTTTTAATCATCAACTATATGCAGTTGTTAGTTTTATATGAAATAATGAATTTCAGGAAAAATAAATGATTACTCCCTCAAAGTATACTATGCTAGTAAAGTATACTTTGCAATGTTGATGAAATAGGCTACTGGTTTACAGTGAAACCTTTCTACGGTTCCCAGGGTGTCCGGTTTAGAGAGGTCTCACTGTATATTACATGCACCAATCTGAGTCTGAAGAAATACTACCATCGGCTGTGCCTCGTGTGCGGAATCTAATATAGGTTCAGATGGCCAATATGACAAGATAATTCCAGCACACAAATATTTACACAATTCCCTAACATTTGATTGGCCCGTAGCAAGTCTCTGTCCAAAATTTATATCCCAGTAAACTCCCACGCCGAACTACTTTCCGTAACCGTGAGGCGCAGTTAAAATAATTCTTAAGAAAACGGAAAATAAACACATTTTCATGATGAATTTATTTCAAATGCTGGAATTATAAGGAATTAATGGCCTTTTTGTTGAATGTATCGGGGATATAAACTTGGAAAAGTCGCGGGAATACTGGACGAGGCCTTAAAAAATTACAATTTTCGATAAAAAAAAAAAAAAAAAAAAAAAAAAAAGAATTCGATTTTTTTTCGAAAATTGTAATTTTTTATCGCTTCGTCCAGTATTCCCGCGACTTTTCCAAGTTTATACCCCGATTCCACAAAAAGGCCATTCATTCCTATAATGTTGACTATGTATAGACATGTATGTTTAGACTGGAAAGTGCGTCGAGATGGCACAATATGTAAGACGTCAGGACATATTGGTGTCAGCAGCGCACACGGATTAGGAATTGGCATTTACATAACATTTTTAATGTATACGTTGCCAGCGCAGGACGATACTTTCTCATAATAAAATGTATAAATACCAGCTGAGAGCACAATACGAGAAACAAGGAATAGAAAAACACGGAGCAAACGATACCAATCACTCACATCACACATACCACACGGAGATGAAAACATGATAATGATGCCGTTAAATTGAGACTGATAAAATATGAAAATGAAAAGTCATGCAGAGCATGATGTTATTAGCCGATCAAATCAGGGTAAAGTGCATCGAACATATGTAGGTGTCTCTGGTAACATTGTCAATGGTAAACTATTTTCGACCACAGTTCTGTACCCAGCGTTGACATTTTTCTCGATTTTGTGCAGGTTTTGGAAACCCGTTCCCAAATCCATCCAATAGCAGCAATGCCATAGCTGCAATGTTTTGTTGTCACCATTATGTTGCGAAATATTCCAGCGTAACACCTGTACTGTATGCTCTATTTATCTACAAATTACACTCCGCAATACACAAAGTTGTAGTCACTGTGTGTGTGTTTGTCCGAATTCTGTGGCAGCATGCGAGTGGGCGGAGCTACCAGGGCTATATATATCTAGCGGTTACAGTGTCATCTAAAAATAGACGCAAGCTCCTGCCTATTCAGGCACATGCCCAGATTGGCCTAATGTGCCCCATCCGTGATTTTTTGCGCGATGTCGGGCGCAAGACAATCAATAATTTGCGGCATTGACAATAATTAAGGGGGATTGCCGCAATCGCGCGTGCTGGATGCATCCCTGCCATCCCTGCATGATACGTAAACAAATCAAAGTTGGCTATGAAGGGCAATTCTTCGTTTTGATTGGTGGAAAATTTTGTGAATATTAACTAGCGTCAAATGACGCGCATACGCGATCCAATGGGATAAACCCGAGATGCTGGGATAAACCCGAAAATGCTGGGGTTACTAGTAAGGAGATTTTGAGCAGAGGTCTATTATAAATTAGCCGAATAAACACGAATAAATACGTGGCTGAAACTTGTTCTGTTTAATAAATAAAAGCTTTAAATTAGCCCAATAATTGGCGTATGTTGGCGTATATGGCCATTAGAGCCAACTATGGACTTCAACAACAATAACTTCCGGGTTAAATCTCTTCAGGCGTTCAGCTCATTAAGTATTCAAAATTGTGTTATTTGGCTATAACTAAAGTTTTAAACGGAGATAATTGCCAAAAATGCAAACTTTATCGGTTGATGCAATTTGGAAGTGATACAGAAAAATTCGCGTTCGTAGATTACCGAAAAGCGGAGAAAAGGGTTGCTACAAACTTTTTCAGAATTCGATGGATAACCAACATATTAGCCGATCTATAAATAGATCGGCTAATAATGATATGGGTAATGACTATGCGTTTTCCTATGCAGTCAGGATAAGCCTTACTGTTATATGGAGCTTAACCACGTCTGTGACCGGCACCGAGAAACAGTAGGGTTCGGCCGTTGCTGCTAGTTTGTTCCATTGCGGCGGTCTCAACTGTCTGGTGCCCCGTCTGGACTTAATACGCTCAGTAGCCTGTTTCACCAAATTCTCAAAGTATACTTATCTTGCTAAGTCCACTTTGAGGGAGAAATTTTCAATTTAAGGATAAATTTATTAGTTTTTATTATGCTGAATTTATTATATTATCACAGCCATTTTGACTGTGATAATGTAATACATTCAGTATAAATAATTCTGCATGCTTTCAATCATCAATTATATGCAGTCATTAGTTCTATATGAGATAATGCATTTCGGGAAATATCATGTATTACTCCCTCAAAGTACACTTTGCTAGATAAATATGCTTTGCAATTTTAGTGAAATAGGCTAAAGGAGACGCGGGTGGTCCCAACTTGGAAAAGTCGCGGGAATACTGGACGAGGACTTCCGGCCTTCGTCCAGTATTCCCGCGACTTTACCAGCTCGTCTTCATATTGCCGTTGCATCGGAAGAGTGTATCTGGCGCTCCGAGGTTCGAGGTCATCGCCACCAACGCCGGACTCATCGGACGAGTATCACGAAATTTCGGATCTCGATAGAACGCCCAACTCTGTCCGTCTCTTAACATGCTCATCGGAGCTACACAATGATACCAATGGTAGTGGCATGTTTATGTGAAGCATCCTGGTCTTACTTTGCTTTTCAGCTTCAGGATGGACCTCGTACAATGGACACCAAAATGCAACAGGTGTGCCTGCTATGAAATGCCTGTAGGGTTGACAACGTATACACCACTATTCTCTGGCAATTCCCCCGGGAACAACCTTATACAAACGCAACACTTATATTTAGCATTTAATCAAACAAAATACATCATTGTATAGTATTTTAGACAAGCAGGCGATGCGACATTTGAGAAACACGCAGTTCTTACTATACACACATACAATCTAATAACCTGTCCTAAATAACAACATAATTAATTGAATTCCTACCATATTACCATTGCGACAAAAATACGTGTCGCTCTAGTGTCAGTCAATACTTGAATGACAAGATTCCGCCAGTGGTCACACCTAGTGACCACGCTTGGCGCGCAAACGCGCACGTCTGCATACGCGAAAGCGGGTTACCATCAATAACATTGTACAAGGTTGTCCCGCCGACCGCTAGAGAAAACTTTGTTTATCACGGGTTCTAATGGACGACAAAAACAGGCGATGATGATGATGTCAATACATGTACAAGTATATGTGTCGGCTCTACATAGAAGAAACGACGAGTGCCATCTTATGTACTCGTAATCATGAATACATACACATTTGTAGCCATGTTTACACAAACACACGCTACATCGAAGTTTGTTCATGGTAGCGTGATATCTAATAAACAATACAATATTGCGTCATCTTGCAGTTGCATAAGCAATACCATACATGTATAATGTAAAGTAGATATCATTACAATATGTTACACAATCAAACACCTGGAATATATATATGAACTATATCAAAACTTGTACAATACATGTACAGTGGGGACAGCGTGTAAGTGAACACACGAACGAACACGACAGGTTGGAACCAACCTGTCGTGTTCGTTCGTGTGTGCACTTACATGTACACGCTGATCCCACTGTAGCTATGTGTCGACTCTACAAAGTAGAAACGGCGAGTGTAATGAAGCGCGGTGAAAGGTATGGATTGTGCAATTATCACACCACGTGACCTGAGGGCAGCTCAACCTATTGACGACATACCTAGGCAACTACAATATCACATATTACCAAACTAAGATACAATACAATACAAAATTATTACACACGTGTAGCATGTCTAACAAGTGACTTTCCTACATTTACAGACAACAAAATCGGCCACTGGACACGATGGACAGAGTATACTCCGTGTTCGGTGCACTGTGGAATAGGGTCACGGACGCGTGTGCGGTCATGCGTAACACTCAGCGGCAAAGTCAGCGCCACGTGTAAGGGGAAGTACGTGGAGGTGAAGGAGTGCATAGTGAAGGAATGTCCAGGTAGGTACCGTAAAACATAAATGTAAATTCTTGGATTTAACGACGGCACTGGCTGGCTCGATGACCTTGCATGTCGTCTCTCACGCAGGTGAGAAAGGGAGAAGGTGGATACAGAGGAAACCGGTCCCAGGGGGCATAGCTCTTATTAGAATAGTCCCGCTGGTTCTTTAACGTGGCCAGTCTCTCCTTCAAATTTGATACACGGCACCGCCTTTGAAAGTCCCCGTCTGAAAGGACTAGTAGAGCAGGAAATACAAAGTATGTCAGAAACACTGACGCCCTGGAACTGAACCCTGAATCGAACCCGAGTCGCCAGCGTGGCAGTCCAACAGTGTTACCCATCGACCACGGTCTGCTCTTGCCTCCTGTAGGAAATCTGTATCTCACAGTGAGACACGCCGTGTTCTTTTGTGTCTAACGAGATGTGCGAATTCCCTGCAAAATATTTACAGAATCTATGATATGTTCTGTAAATGACGTCCAAACGTAAATGCTTTGATTTAACGACGGCACTGGCTCGATGACCTTGCATGTCGGGACCGACTATTAAAGTCCCCATCCGATAGGACTAGGCTATCACGAAGGTGTCTGGCCCAAGGACACACCGAATCGGCCAGTGTCGGGATTGGAACTCAGGACCTTTCGATCCGTAGTCCGATGCTCTACCACTGAGCTATTGCGGCTGACGTCCAAACGTGGCGACAGTTTCATAGCAAACGCACTTTCTAGGAACATTTCATCAACTGACGGAAAATATCGTAAATTTTATAAATAATTTTCATGAAAACATAACATGGCTTGTCTCATATACGGTAGGGTCAGCGTGTAAGTGCACACACGAACGAACACGACAGGATGGACCCAACCTGTCGTGTTCGTTCGTGTGTGCACTTACACGCTTAAACTGCACGTGATGTGATTCAAATAGAAGGTACGTGGCCCTATAGAAGATATGTGGCCTCCACCATATCCTCTTTGACTGTATGTACCTCACATAGACTGTATGTACCTCACATAGACTGTATGTACCTCACATAGACTGTATGTACCTCACATAGACTGTATGTACCTCACATAGACAGGATGTGGCTCTCACAGACGGGATGTGGCTCACATGGAATGTATGTGTCTCTGATAGAAGGTATATGGCTCACATGGAATGTATGTAACTCAATATTGAAGATCATAGATATGTGGCTCTCATAGAAGGTATGAGGATTATATTGACGGTAGGAGACTCATATACAAGGTATGTGGCTCATATTGAAGGTATGTGGCTCCCAGACAAGGTACAATGTACGTTCCTCAGAATGAAGGTTTGTGGCTCAAATAATATATATATATGGCTTGCAAGGTTGTAACTCACATCTATAAGGGATGTGACTCACATATAATGGTTGTGACTCACATATAATGGTTGTGACTCACATATAAAGCTTGTGGCTCACTTAGAGTGTTTGTGTCTCAAATAGAAGGCGTGTGGCTCACTTAGAATGTATGTGGATCACATAGAGTGTGTGTGGTTCACTTAGAGTGTATCTGTCTCACATATAATGATTGTGGCTTACTTAGAATGTATGTGGCTCCCGTATACGTTTAGTGGCTCACTTAGAGTGTACGTGTCTCGCATAGAAGGCTTGTGGCTCACTTATAGTGCATGTGGCTCACATAGAAGGCTTGTGGCTCACATATAGTGCATATGGCTCACATAGAATACGTGTGGCTCACTTAGAGTGCACGTGGCTCACATGTAAGGCGTGTGGTTCACTTAGAGTGCAAGTGGCTCACATAGAATGCATACATACACGTTCATTGTAGCTCTGGTGATACGTACTTCCCGCAAATGAAGGTTAAAACTATGTTGGTGAACACCTGACATGGTGCAAAAGTACCAATGTACATGCATGTGTGTACATGTATATGAAGCTAGTAGTTTCTTCAGTGTGACTATCCAGGGGGCCGCTTCACTAAACTTCGTACGACTAATATGTTCGTAAGTGCAAATTTAGGATCGGCTGGACATTTCAATTAATGGATTTACATTGTTGGCTCAATAAATGTAAATCCAATAATTGGTTGCAAGAAAACATTGTTAATGTAAAATTTACAGACTATCATAATTGTTGTCACTTACGAACATTTTAGTCGTGCGAAGTTTAGTGAAACGGGCCCCTGGACACAACTTGAGGGAGAAATCATTTATTTTTCCCGAAATGCATTATGTCAATATAGAACTAACTACTGCATATATTTGATGATTAAAAGTATGCAGAATTATTATACTGATTTTTTACATTATCACAGCCATTTTGGCTGTGATAATGTAAACAATTCAGTATAATAAAAATTAATAAATTTATCCTAAAATTGAAAATTTCTCCCTCAAAGTATACTTTGCTAGATAAGTATACTTTGCAATGTTGGTGAAATCGGCTACTGGACACAACTTGGAGATATCTCTCAGCTTTCATCTCGCAAACTAAGTACACATGAACTGTCATTTATTGTGGACATCATACACGTTCGCTCGGTTTCATTATGATAATACATTAATATTTACCTACTCATTCATGATTGTGCTATATCCATATATTTAAATATGGACTGGTATGCTGTCTTGGTGCTAATAAAGCAATGTAAATTCGCACATACAACTTGGTGAATGTGTCGCGATTTTGAATACTTTTAATGATAAATCTGTCATATTTAATTTTACATATTTTCAGGGCATGCACTAAACGATATATTACTACATGTATATGTGTGTTTTCATATCATTTAAATTGTTTTGACACTTATTGCTTATGCCTGTTTATGTTTATGTCTGCCATACGACGAAGTCAGTGGTAAATTAAAACTCAGTTTAAAACATGCATATCTGCACAATTAAGAATTGCGACCATGCTCTAACAAATAAATATAATTTATTATTTGTTTTTCTGTTTGTCAGATCACGGTCTTTTTTATTATTTAAGCATACATGTATACAATATATTATTTCGACCATGTCAACTATGTGTACGAATGTATATTATGTATTATATACATGTAACAAAGAACATTAGAGATTATTAATGAAACAAAATGTCAGAGGTAAATGAGAACTAAGTCAATAAAGTCAACCAGACACGCTGCACTCTTTTCCCACTGACTCCTAAGTATGCATTCTATGACAAACATGTAACGAAATATACAGTAGCAATGAGTGTCTGTCTGTGAGGGACTTACTGTCTGTTCCACGTTTTGCTGCCGACGAGCATTTGGCTATTAAACACACTAACTCTAAAAAACATTTAAAAGTAAGTACTTTTTTTATCAATAACAAAAATGTCACCCTCCCCCCCAAAAAATGTTATTTGATGAAATTCCATCAAAATTTGATTTTATAGCGAATAAACGATTTTCCTATGGGAATTTAACATGGGGGCTAAAAACAGATTTTTTTAAATGTTTTTTATATTTGTGGACCTATTTTCAAAATCTAACTTTTGTTTTCTAAGTTACATCATGTTCAAGCTATCTCGCCAGGTTTCGGAGTAAATTTCTAAAAATTTTCGTTTTTTGATCCTGAAGGATCCAAAAACGAAAAATTTTGGAAATTGACTCCCCATGTTAAATTCCAATAGGAAAATCGTTTTTTCGCAATAAAATAAATATTTGATTGAATTTCATCAAATGATATTTTTTGGGGAGGGTGGCTTTTTTGTTATCGATGAAAAAGTACTTACTTTTAAATATTTTTTAAATTTAATGTGTTTAATAGCCAAAAGTTCGTCGGCAGCAAAACGTGGAACAGACAGTAGTTCCAGGCGTTCACTGACCATTCCGTATATATTTGCAGTACACGGCGGTTGGTCTCGATGGTCGAAATGGGGAATTTGCAGCGTGCCCTGCGGACAGGGCGTAAAAATGAGGGCCCGGCAGTGTGATAATCCATTTCCCAAATACGACGGAAAGTCGTGCTCTGGTACGTATGTTAATATTATCAGACATACAGTGGAACCTCTCTAAACCGGACACCCTGGGAGGCTCCAGAGTGTCCGGTTTACAGATATTCCACTGTAATTCCGGCACATGCAGCAAATATAAAGACATATATACAGTGGATCAGCGTGTAAGTGCACACACGAACGAACACGACAGGTTGATTCCAACCTGTCGTGTTCGTTCGTGTGTGCACTTACACGCTGACCCCACTGTATATATGTGCTATGCAATCACGAACATACATTATCTGCAGAGATACAGGACGATGAAACCCATTAAAATTAAACACACAGCAGTCGCCTGAGTGTCCGGTTTAGAGAGGTTCCACTTTACTTGTATAATTATGAAAATTGGACATCATAATATGGGTGCCGATGAGATAATTATGTGAGAACGCGGTTGTCTACTTGTTCTATCAACAGTGGAACCTCTCTAAACCGGTCAACAAGAAAACCTATGTCATCCTAGTTTTCATGAGTTTCTTGGTTATTAATCTCAGGTTACAATGTCTGTTGATGATCGCATAGCACACCACTATGTCTCAGAATGATCAAAGTACTGATCAAAGTACAGTGAAACCTCTCTAAACCGGACACCCTGGGAGGTCCCCAGGGTGTCCGGCTTAGAGAGGTTTCACTGTATAATGCGTTGGCTACAGCTCATGGTTGGTCACTTTCGTACAGATCTCTCTAATGTTTAGTGTTTCCATATCTTTCTAAGCCAATCACCGTCTCAACTTAGTGACATGTTGTATGGGTGATTCACAACATGCAGCATTTCATCAGTTATTAATCAGTAGGAATAGAAAAACACACACAATATTTTGGTTCAAGACTGCATTTTAAGCTTGATTAACTATCGATATGTCATTGTATGTATTATCATACTGCATATCGCCTCGCATGTGCCGACAAATGTCCGTGCTTAATAGGTAATGTTATATAGAGAATGGTAGGTAATGTTATATAGAGAATGGTAGGGAATGGTAGGTAATGTTATATAGAGAATGGTAGGTAATGTTATATAGAGAATGGTAGGTAATGTTATATAGAGAATGGGTAATGTTATATAGAGAATGGTAGGTTAGTGCCGTGAATCGGAAAAAAATATCTGGCAAGGCTGAGGAAATGGGATGGGCGAAGCTCTGCCGAGCACATCCCGTATCCGTGCCGCGCCAGATATTTTTGTCCATTCACGGCATTAACCTACTATTCTATTTATACCGTCAACACCTACACCTTTAAAATGCAAACAAATAACCCCAGCCACCGCACATATTCATACACAGTGATTAGGTCGTATTGACAGGATATAAAAATGTTTCACGGCACCGTGTTTCACGGTACATACGCGCTGTGTTGACGGGATACAATTGGTTATGTAATAACCATGTATATCACATGAAAACGTTGTTATGTCGTGTTTTAACCCATTACATAAATGCTATATGACACACGTTTAATAACAACGCCAACGTTGTGTCAACGTCATTAGAAGCGTCCGTGACTCACTAAAATTACTGCAAGTGTTATAATGTGCTCCCGCTTGGTAATATGAAGTGTTTAGAACTAACAGGAACCTATTTTATCCCGTCAACACAGTGCGTATGGGCCGTGAAACACGGTGCCGTGAAACATTTTTGATATCCAGTCAATACTATTTTTGCATTTTACAGCCATTTGTAGGTGTTGACGGGATAAATAGAATAGTAGATTAGTGCCGTGAATGAGAAAAAATATCTGCCGCGGTACGGAAACGGGATGTGCTCGGCAGAGCCTCGCCCATCCCGTTTCCTGAGCCTTGCCAGATATTTTTTCCCATTCACGGCACTAACCTACTATTCTCTATATATGACATAGTTATAATAATGTTATTGCTAGGATTAAAACTACTTTTCTCTGTAGAGATTTTCAACTAGATGCGAAAATTATAGTCAATGGCGTCTGTTCACTGAAACGTATTGGATATCTCCAAGTTTTCTGTTATTTACAGGCGGAAGTAAATATAAAACATATAAAGAATCTCAAACTCGTTTCTATTTGATGTGAGATTTATGAAACTCGTCCGCAAGTTTATACACCTCGCCAGAGGCTCGGTGCATAAAATGTGCGTGACTCGTTTCATAAATCTCATATCAAATAGAAACTCGTTTGAGATCCTCTATTTGTTTGAGAGGGTCGATAGGTCGATAACAGTACATGAATTAACTCAAGGTGCATGATCACGTGGTTACAACAACAGCAACAATTACTGAACCTTCAAGAAGCGCCTCCGATTCAAGGTAGGTATTCGTTTATATTGTTGATGAAATATGGCACATCAAATGCATATTGTGAAGCTGCATTTGGGCATTTGGTAGTCTCGGTACTTTGCCCCAAACTAAAAGTCTTTTGTTTTTGCGAAGAATCGATGTCCGTGTCTACTGACACGGAAATCGATTCTTCGCAAGAACGACATATATTAAGTATGTGCCGAAGTCCCGAGACCACCAAATGCAGCTCGTAAAGACGCGTTTGCTGTGTCATATTTCATCAACATCCGTTCTATAAGGAAACTGGGCGCGGTTTCAACACTTTCAGCCATTATTGTTGTTGTTCTACCCACGCGATCATGCACCGTATAACTGCATTGTGGGCAAATGTTTACAATCTAAATAACCTGTAAATGTACTTCATTGTGAAATAATGAAAGTGTTATTGATTGGTCAAATTATCTGATGTTCTTCTTCGCCAGGCATGTCGCTGCAAGAAGCAGTGTGCGACACGGGCATTGTCTGTTCTATCCACGGCGGCTTCGGGCCATGGTCGAAATTCGGCCCATGCGACGCGGTATGCGGTATGGGCACACATACAATGACCCGGAAGTGCGACTCGCCGCTGCCACAGTTTGGCGGTCTGGAGTGTGACGGTTTATATGAGAAGACACATCCCTGCGACTCCGGCGTACATTGTCCTATACACGGACAGTGGAGTCCCTGGAACGATTTTGGACTTTGCTCCGCAAAATGTGGTGTGGGGTCTCGGGTGAGGAATAGGTTTTGTGATTCACCCGCACCGCAGTTCGACGGCGTAATGTGTGCTGGTCCACACTTGGAGGAGCTGCCGTGCGACTCGGGTATCATCTGTCCAATCGACGGTAACTGGTCACCATGGGGAGACTTCCATCCGTGTTCTGCGCCTTGCGGAGTTAGTTCGAAGTCAAGGGAGCGCATATGTAATAGTCCGTCACCGATGTACGGAGGCATGGAGTGTATTGGCGTGACCATGGACGAGCAACCATGCGACACGGGAATCGTGTGTCCCATAAACGGAGGATGGGGTAAATGGAACCCGTTTACACCATGCTCCGTTAAATGTGGGAAGGGAGTTATGAAGCGGTCGCGTCTCTGTGACAGCCCCTCGCCCATGTACGGAGGGGGATTCTGCGTCGGTCTGGATATAGAAGAAAAGATGTGTGACACGAAGCGCAATTGCCCGGTCCATGGCTTCTGGGGCACGTGGGGTCCATGGGGACACTGCTCGGCCGTTTGTGAACTTGGATTCCGACAGCGGACACGGTTATGTAACAACCCAGCGCCGTTATTCGGTGGCATGTCCTGTGACGGTACACCGATAGTTGAGGAAGCGTGTGATACTCGTATACCGTGTCCTATTCCAGGAGGCTGGTCCAACTGGGTGGAAGAGGGGCCTTGTTCGGCCAAATGTGGAAGTGGAACCATTCGTATGGTACGAATGTGTGATTCGCCGGCTCCTATGTACGGTGGCGAGGCGTGTAACGGCCCACACACTAAGGTTTTGGAATGCGATACCGGGATAAACTGCCCAGTACCAGGCAGATGGTCACCTTGGAGTATATGGGGGCCCTGTAGTGTCAGTTGCGGCGTCGGCGTAGAAGAAAGAGGAAGGAATTGTGATGATCCACCGCCTATGTACGGTGGCCCTATCTGTAAAGGCGATTCCTTTGAGCAGCGAATGTGTGACACCGGAGTCCTCTGTCCCATTTCCGGGGACTGGTCTCCTTGGTCCCAGTGGTTGCCGTGTAGTGTCAAATGTGGTGTTGGGTTTAGTGCGAGAACGAGATTGTGCGACAGTCCAGCCCCACAATACGGCGGAATCCCATGCGACGGATTGCCTATGGAGGAACAGCCGTGTGATACCCGTATGCCGTGCCCGATAGATGGGGCCTGGTCCGGTTGGAGCGGACTTTCTCCGTGCTCATCAACATGCGGTGTCGGAGAAATGGTCAGATCTAGGCTATGTAATGCACCGGCTCCCAAATTCGGAGGTTTACCATGTAAAGACTTCGACACAGACTTGATACCGTGTGACACCTTGGTTATGTGTCCAATGCACGGCAACTGGGGACCGTGGACAGATTTCAGTGGGTGCTCAGTTATCTGCGGGAAGGGGAAAATGAAGAGAACACGTGCATGTGATTCTCCATTCCCAGCATTCGGAGGATTAATGTGTCCCGGAGATAACGTACATGTGGAACCTTGTGACACTGGAATATTGTGTCCTATCAATGGAGGTTGGAGTCCATGGTCGGATTATTCCTTGTGCGGCGTTCCGTGTGGTATGGGAATAATACAGCGGACAAGGGTTTGTAATGCACCGGTTCCCATGAACGGTGGAAAACCGTGTCCCGGGTTTGACGTACATGAGAAGGTGTGTGATACGAGGATCAACTGTCCAGTCGACGGCAACTGGGGTCCATGGTCACAGTACGGCGACTGTTCCGTTGGGTGTGGTCGGGGAATACAACAACGCCGCCGCCTGTGTAACAATCCGCCGCCTATGTTTGGTGGCGGAACCTGTTTCGGTACTCCTATCGACGAGCAGCCGTGTGATACCGGATTCATGTGTCCTGTCGACGGACAATGGACACCGTGGAGTGACTTCCAGCCTTGTTCGGTGAAGTGCGGTATGGGTATACAGCGTCGTATTCGCGATTGCGCGGCGCCTGTGCCTTTGTATGGCGGGCTGAAATGTGCTGGTCCGGGTATAGACGAGCGGCCTTGCGACACGAGGGTGGTGTGTCCACTAAATGGCGGATGGAGCCCTTGGTCATCATGGGCCGCCTGCAGTGTGGTTTGTGGGACGGGCGTTGCTAAGAGAGCCCGGGAGTGTTCCAACCCGCCACCCATGTACGGAGGGTTGCCATGTAAAGGACCAGTCTTTGATAAACGACCGTGCGACACCGGGATTAACTGCCCCATCCACGGTGGCTGGAGTCCCTGGGGTGGGTTCTCGGCATGTAGCGTGCCATGTGCGATCGGCATCATGCAGCGACATCGGATCTGTGACTCGCCGTTACCGATGTATGGCGGGGACATGTGTGCAGGTGACGTCACAGAAGGCAACGTGTGTGACACTGGCATCGCCTGTTCGGTCGATGGAGGGTTCGGGCCCTGGTCGGTGTGGTCAATGTGTTCCGCAAAATGTGGAGACGGCATGCAGTTCCGGACACGAGCCTGTGACTCACCGCCGCCCATGAACGGCGGAATCGATTGCTTTGGAGACTTCAGGTAGGATATTTCTGTAATCAGCAATGCTTCACTGAGTAAAATCAAGAAAATACTGCACCATCATATGACCATGTTTTGGGAAATGCTGGCGATATATTCAGTTATTTGTGGTGCTCTCACACTACGCTGATAAACAATATTGTTCTACAATAAAACGACTATGTATCTGGGACCCGTTTCACTAAACTTCGTACGACTGAAATGTTCGTAAGTGCAAAATTATGGTAGTCTGTGAATTTCATATTTGATATTAACAGTGTTTTTTTGTAAACAATTATTGGATTTTCATTTATTGAGCATAGGCTGCATAGACTATCCTAAATTTCCACTTACGAACATTTTAGTCGTACGAAGTTTAGTCAAACGGGCCCCAGATATCGGTAGTCGTCGAGTGAACGAGTCATGCTATAAGAAATGTGGATATGTAATGTTGATCAGCACGTTTAAGGTAGGTTATTAGTAACACATTCTGTATTAATGATAATCACAAAATAACATGAAATTACATTCGTTCCCACGAAATTACAATTCGTTCCCACGAAATTACAATTCGTTCCCACGAAATTACAATTCGTTCCCACGAAATTACAATTCGTTCCCTCAATTTATTAATTCGTTCCATAACAATTAGTTCCCACGAATTAACAATTCGTTCCCACGAAATAACAATTCGTTCCCTCGAATTGACAATTCGTTCCCACGAATTAACAATTCGTTGCCACGATGAATTGTTAATTCGAGGGAACGAATTGTTATATCGTGAGAAAAAATTGTTATTTCGTGGGAACGAATTGTTATTTCGTAAAACGAATTGTTAAATTGAGGGAACGAATTGTTAATTCGTGTGAACGAATTAATAAAAAATTCGTGGTTATTCGTGGGAGCGAATTGTTAAATTGAGGGAACGAATTTATATTTCGTGGGACGAATTAATAAAAAAGAAATCTACGTCCTCTGCGGGGCTCCATAACTTCCTGCTATTCATACTCTAATTTCCGTTTGATACTATAAAATGAGTGTTGTGTATTTAGACAGGACCAGCTGTGCAGCTCGGGAACGTTCTGTCCTATAGACGGCGGGTGGTCGCCTTGGGCCCAATTCAGTCCCTGCTCGAAGGCCTGTGGTATCGGGGTACAAAAACGGGGCCGGGACTGCGACTCGCCCGTCCCCATGTATGGCGGACACCTCTGTGACGGCAAGCCGGTGGATGTGATCCCGTGTGACTCGGGCGTACACTGTCCCTTGCACGGTGACTGGAGCCTGTGGGCGCCATGGACGGACTGTTCGGTGAGCTGCGACACGGGCATACAGCAGAGAGTGCGATCCTGCTCGAACCCGGCTCCGCTGTACGGTGGCTTTTTATGCAAGGGGATAGCGAACCAGGAACAGGTTTGCAACACTGGTAAGTGCCGACTGTGCAGGACGGATATTCAAGGTGCATGATCACGTGGTTACAACAACAACAACGTCGCCCAATCAAAGGTAAGTATTATTTGATATTTTCCTTAATATATAACGGATTTTGATGAAATATGGCACAGAAAACGCGTATTCATGAGATGCATTTGGTAGTCCATTGTCGTTTTTGCAAAGAATCGATTTCCGTGTCGGAGACACGGAAATCGATTCTTCTCAAAAACGACAGAAGTTTTGGCAGAAATACAGAGACCACCAAATTCAGCTTAACAAGACGCGTTTGCTGCGCCATATTTCATCAAAATCCGTTACGTAATAAGGACAATATAAAAGAATACGTACTTTCAATCGGATGGATTCGGGAAGTTTCAGTACTTGTTGTTGTTGTTAGTATCACGTGATCATACACCTTGATATTGGTGTTATTAATATGTCCCTTACATGCATGCCGAAGCCGTATCTACCAATTATGTAAATCATTTCCTGGGTTTAATACTGTCGAAATAGAAGTACTTCTGTGGTATTTATTTACTGTCTGTTTCACGAAACCTGTCAACATTTTACGGGCATATAAACAATGCAAAAACAATATTTTATTTCGATAATATTACATTGTATTAAAATTTATGAATTAACCTTTTTTATTTTGCGGAATTTGATCAAATATTGATTTTATTACGAAATAATTTTCTATGGGAATTTTACATGGGGGAGGGAAGGGAAGTAGCTGGGAAGAGGTAAAAAAAACGTATATAGGAATTTAACATGGGGAAATTGTGTTTCGTAATAAAATCAATATTGGACCAACTTTTACGAAATATGAAGAAGGCTCATTCTTAAGTTTTGATAAAATTTAATAGCATCGAAAACATTGTTTTTACATTATGTATAATATATGGGAAGGTTTCGCGAAACAGACTTTGCGATATGTTTATCTAATATTAAAGGTACAAAATGTAGGCACAAAATGTTCTTTATAGGAATTAAATAAGTGTATAATTGTTTCACTATTCCACCAGTTCTATCAATTACGAGTGCCCGCTCTACATATATAATCATTTAGTAATGTTTATTTTACTTATAGTGACGCGCGTTGGTATCAAGCTATTTTCATAGGCAAATGAGGCATGGTATTCTTTGATTAGTTAAACTAATTAAATGCGTTACCTGAAAAAAAATACTCTTTTTGACAAATTATAAAGTATGATCATTGCACTTCAAAACTAAATACAGATAATAAATAGTAATGTATGTTAACATTTTAAGAAGAAACACGGTTATCGCCCCTGATATATGTGCGGAAATTTACGTCTGATGTATAGTAGTGTGTGTGGTAATGGTGAATGAATGTTTATTTTGCCAGAAAATGTCTCAGATGCTGTCTCAGATATAAAGAACATTGTGTGTCTACTGAGTGGACATGTACCTTTACATTTAACTGTTGCTTTCGCTTTTCACTACGACATACATATACGTGAATACCAATGCATAGACATATGTAAATATGAAAACATAATGTGCACATTTATCAGTGACTTATATAATGAATAAGCTACATTTCTGATGTGTTTATATCATATGTGGCTGTGTCAGGAGAAATGGGGCTTATGGGTATTGCGACCAGTGTAGATCCCGATCAGCCTGTGCATCCACACAGTCTGATCAGGATCTGCACTGTTCGACATTATATCAGTGAAACACCCTTCATGCTGGTAACAAGGAATACTGATCTCGGGCTACAGGAGTGTGCTATTTGACCAGGAGCTACCCTGGTCACAAATCCCATAAGCCCCATTTCTCCAGTCTTAGCCGTATATTTAATCGTGTATGCGCTCATAATTCCAGCACAAAAATATTTACACAATTCCCTAACATTTGATTGGCCCGTAGCAAGTCTCTGTCCAAAGTTTATATCCCATTAAACTCCCATGCCGAACTACTTTCCGTAACCGTGAGGCGCAGTTAAAATAATTCTTAAGAAAACGGAAAATAAACACATTTGCTTGATGAATTTATTTCAAATGCTGGAATTATAAGGAATGAATGACCTTTTTGTGGAATTTATCGGGGATATAAACTTGGAAAAGTCGCGGGAATACTGGACGAGGCCTTCCGGCTTCGTCCAGTATTCCCACGACTTTTCCAAGTTCATGCCCCGATAAATTCCACAAAAAGGCCATTCATTCCTATATTATTGCAGGTAACCCCTGTCCTATGGACGGTCAGTGGAGCCCCTGGAGTGACTGGTTGCCGTGTGGCGCCAAATGTGGCACGGGCTTCCACTCCCGGGTACGTGCCTGTGACAGCCCGCCTCCGCTGTTCGGAGGGCGGCCGTGTTTCGGGGACACCAGCGAGAAGATGATGTGTGACTCCGGTATCCCGTGCCCCGTGCCAGGGAATTGGAGCCCCTGGTCGGACTGGAGCGGCTGTTCAGGTAAGACATGGGTCCTAACGGTTATGACAAGCATTATGGACAGTCTTCCACCGTGTTCGGTTCATTTGCAGAGCTACATTGTAGATGTATTATTATATGACTGAGAAGTCAAGCCAATGAGAGTGCCCAATAGAGAGTCACATGGTTGCGGACATAATATCAGAATGATTTTCTAAATGTGATATTGACCTGGATGCGCGAGTCACTGATCAAGCAGCGGAAAAAGCACACGGTTCAACGACGGACCAATTGAACAAAACAAACTGTATCATCCAATCAGCAACAACCTTACAAATTTTCTTCGCACAAATAACTACTTACATCATTTAGAAGTCGTGCGTATTTCATCTGACTTGATTTATCGTCTTCTAGCATCTTGCGGGATGGGATCACAACAACGAATACGAGATTGTACGGACCCGAAGCCCCTTTATGGTGGCGCCCTCTGCCAGGGCATCGGACAGCAGGGTCGTGAATGTGAAACCGGTATCTTCTGCCCCATCGACGGCAGCTGGGCTCCCTGGTCTAAATGGAGCCTGTGCTCGGCCGGCTGTGGGATGGGAATGCAGGGTCGAACTAGACTGTGCACGAACCCACCACCTAATTATGGCGGACTGTACTGCGCGGGTCAGGACGCGGAGAAGGAGAAGTGTAATTCGGGGACAGCTTGTCCTGTTGGTAAGTGCATAACTTAACATATAACTTAACATATTAATGTTTTAGTTTTTCCAGCGAAGATATGAAACGAGTCTAATTCCGTGTTTTAGCAAGCCGAGCCTGAGACAGATATGAAAGTACACGAACAGTTTGTTACAGTGGGGTCAGCGTGTAAGTGCACACACGAACGAACACGACAGGTTGGTTCCAACCTGTCGTGTTCGTTCGTGTGTGCACTTACACGCTGGCCCCACTGGATGGGCATAGCTGTTTTGAAATGATTGGTCAGAAAAGAACAATTCCACCCTGATTACATGTATCATGTTTAAAATATAATCTATATATTTATACATGTATATAGCTACATTTATGTTACACAGATGGTGGGTGGTCAGACTGGAGTAAGTTCGGACCGTGCAGCGCGGAGTGCGGAATGGGAATGGAGTCCCGGATTCGAACCTGCACGTACCCTGTACCCAGCAACGGCGGTAACCTGTGCTTTGGTGGAAACACGGACGGTAAGTCAGCATGAAGATCGCTTTCTAACAACAACATGAGGTACTTGTACCATACTGCCCTCCCAAGTCAAACTGCAGTATCTGTTAAACTGCAGTATCTGTACTATGATGCTATGCTGACCCTGTGCAATCATCCCCAGGTGGGGATGATTGCACAGGGTCAGCATAGCATCATAGTGCAGATACTGCAGTTTAACAGATACTGCAGTTTGACTTGGGATGATTGCACAGGGTCAGCATAGCATCATAGTGCAGAAACTGCAGTTTAACAGATACTGCAGTTTGACTTGGGATGATTGCACAGGGTCAGCATAGCATAATAGTGCAGATACTGCAGTTTAACAGATACTGCAGTTTGACTTGGGATGATTGCACAGGGTCAGCATAGCATCATAGTGCAGAAACTGCAGTTTAACAGATACTGCAGTTTGACTTGGGATGATTGCACAGGGTCAGCATAGCATCATAGTGCAGATACTGCAGTTTAACAGATACTGCAGTTTTACTTGGGATGATTGCACAGGGTCAGCATAGCATCATAGTGCAGATACTGCAGTTTAACAGATACTGCAGTTTTACTTGGGATGATTGCACAGGGTCAGCATAGCATCATAGTGCAGATACTGCAGTTTAACAGATACTGCAGTTTGACTTGGGATGATTGCACAGGGTCAGCATAGCATCATAGTGCAGATACTGCAGTTTAACAGATACTGCAGTTTGACTTGGGAGGGCAGCATACATGTACGTCGCTTGTATTGAACGACAAATATACATAAACTTAAATAATTAATTCTAGCTCTAAATAATTAGAGCTAGCATTAAATATTTAGAGCTACCTCCAAATCATTTGAAGAGCTCTGTACATTAGCTGACTCTAAATATTTAATGCTAGCTCTAATTATTGAGAGCTAGCAATAATTATTTGAGCTTATGTATATTCGGCGTACCATATACCACCAGTGTAGTCTCGGGTCAACCCTGCGCATCTGAGCCAATTATGCCGCAAGTCTTGATCAGTTTTTACTCCGTTACGCCGTTTGCCATGTAGTTACTTCGGTTGTTACCTCAGCAACCTTCCGACTATCACCATACGGTGGTATCCTTATTTAAGTATAACTTATTAAGTTATTGTTCACATATTGGATTTTTAAGGAATTAAATGCGAGGGAGCGCTAGCGACCGCAGCATTTAGTTCCTGAAAAAAATCCAATATGTGAAATAAATGGGGCACAAAGCTGCCCAGCGATTGGCTTAGAAAGTACGGCCAACTATAATTGTGTTTATGTGAATCAAATAATCGTTGCAAGCGTCATGACATTGTCTTTTTGTTCAGCCGAAACTCTGTTTTATACGGAGCCCCACAGAGGATGTAGAATTCTTTTTTTTATTAATTCGTTCCCACGAAATAACAATTCGTTCACACGGGAACGAATTGTTAATTCGTGGGAACGAATTCTTATATTGTAGGAACAAATTGTACATTCGAAGGAACGAATTGTTAATTCGAGGGAATGAATTGTTAAATTGAGGGAACGAATTAATAAAGAAAAATCCATGTCCCCTGCGGGGCTCCGTAATTTTAAGTTGAGTGAATGGTAATCTCAAATTAACGAGTCATTTACAGCTCATCTTTCAGAATTGCAAAAACATGTAAACTATATATGTACACTCGTCAGCAAAGTTATTATAGGAATGAATGGCATTTTTGTGGAATTTATCGGGGTATAAACTTGGAAAAGTCGCGGGAATACTGGACGAAGGCCGGAAGGCCTCGTCCAGTATTCCCGCGACTTTTCCAAGTTTATATCCCCGATAAATTCCAAATAAAATGCCATTCATTCCTTATAATTCTAGCATTTGAAATAAATTCATCAAGAAAATGTGTTTATTTTCCGTTTTCTTAAGAATTATTTTAACAGCGCCTGACGGTGGGAGTTTACTGGGATATAAATTTTGGACAGATACTTGTTATGGACCAATTGTGTAAATATTTTTGTGCTGGAATTATATACTTCTAGTTCACCGTACTGTCTAAGCCAATCACTGCGCAGCATTGTGCTCCACTTATTTTACATATTGCAATGCTTAACCCCAATAACTTGTATATTGCTCCCTCACATTTAATTCCTTAAAAATATAATATGTTAACAATAACTTATACATATAAACCACACGAGTACATGTATATTGTCTCTGCAATCCATGTACGTTCAAACCTCCCCGAACGGTCACCTCCCTACAACAACCCATTATATGTAACAGCCAATAACACAAATGAGACTTGCCTGTCTACAACAGCCAGGTTTGTGTCATGGGTTGCTGTTGTAGAGTGGTTGCACTATCTTCCCATGTCTATCACGCAGACCGACCATGTGACACGGGTACCCGCTGTCCGGTGCACGGGGCCTGGACCCACTGGGCGCCCTGGAGCCCGTGTGACGTCAGTTGTGGCGTGGGGCGACATGGCCGTACCCGCAGTTGCACCAACCCGCCCCCAGACTTCGGCGGATTGCTCTGTAAAGGTATTTATATCGGATATAATGTCACATTTTGAAATAGAAAATACGGAGATATATAATTGTCACATAGTGTTATCTAATCCACATTTTCTACTGTCTGTTCCACATTTTTCTGCCGACGATATTTTGGCTATTAATCACATTTAATCTAAACAATATTTAAATATACTTATATACTTATATTATATATAACTATATATATTTTAAATATACACTTGTTCATCAATAACAAAAAAGTCACCCTCCCCAATTGTTTTTATTTGATAACATTCCATCAAATATTGATTTTATTCCTATGGGAATTTAACATAGGGCAAGAGAAACTTGAGGAGATGCAGGAGTCGAAAAAACGAATACTTATGGAAACTGACTCTGAAACCTGTCCAGATACAGTGGAATCTCTGTAAACCGGACACAGTGAACATTTAGTTGTGCTTAACTATTATAGGTTCATTGCCATTTATCTCCGCTGATGATCGCAAAGCACACATGCGTATTTTTAAGTAGTCATCTGTCTAATTTACAGTGGAACCTCTCTAAACCGGACACCCTGGGAACCTCCCAGGGTGTCCGGTTTAGAGAGGTTCCAATGTAGACAGTGACTAAGAAAACAAAGTTAGATTTTGAAAATCGATCGACAAATTCCAAAATAATTGCCAAAAATATTTATTGTTAGTCCCCTTGTTAAATCCCTGTAGGAAAATTGTTCTTTCGCAATATAATATGAGTATGACTGAGATAACTTTGTGGATTACAGGTGGGGGCGTTGAGGAAGCACCGTGTGACACGGGGATGTTGTGTCCCATCCACGGGGGCTGGTCACCATGGCGACCGTGGACCGCCTGCAGCGCCGATTGTGGCATCGGTATGTTCACATATGAGACACGCCATGTGATGTTGTACCTTCGGATAGCTGCGTAATTTCATGATACACGTTTAAGAAAAGTATAATATATTCCGTAAATGGCGTCAAAAGTCGACAAAATTGTCAGACTACATTGCGGAATTCTGTTTTTTACTTTATTTATGAAAGAATATTGTAACTTTTGTAAACGTATTTCATGAAATTATGCAGATGTCCGAGGTAAAAATCACATGGCGTATCTCATTTTCGTTATAATGTGTCCATATGTTATATAATATACCTACTGCATGTATAAATAAACGCAAACCAGGGGCCCGTTTCACTAAACTTCTTACGACTAAAATGTTCGTAAGTGCAAAATTAAGATCATCTGTAAATTTAAATTGATGGATTTACATGTATTGAGCATAGGCTACTTATGCAGCCTATGCTCAATAAATGTAAATCCATTAATTATTTACAAGAAAACATTGTAAATGTGAAATTTACAGACTATCATAATTTTGCACTTACGAACATTTTAGTCTTACGAAGTTTAGTGAAACGGCCCCCAGAATTTTGTGAGAAAATACCTCCTCAATTTAAAGCACAAATTTTGACCGCATTGCACCCAATACTGAATTCGGAAAGAAAGACGGGCCAACGGCCGTTGGCTTGACATATTTTCTGGTCTCATATACCCTTAACTATAAGATAACTAACTGGTGAGAAAATAGTTTTCAACATTTAAGTTTTTAGGACAACAACAGATTCGTTAACTTTGTGATTCCCCACGACGAAACAATTCGTGTGAACGAATTGTTATTTCGTGGGAACGATTTGTTATTTCGTGGCAACGAATTAATAAAAAGGAATTCCACGTCCCCTGCGGGGCTCCGTACTAATTTTAGTTGTAGTCTCATACGGTTATTATGACATACGTATATTGTGTATAGGCATGATGGAGCGAACGCGGGTATGCAGCAATCCCAGACCCAAGTTTGGCGGATTCCCGTGTAAGGGACTCCATATGGAGACACAACAATGCGATTCAGGTCAGTAGTACGATGGGTACGGTAGATTCCTTACACCTTCATATTATGCCTACATGTTAAATGTGGCCGTGACTGGAGAAATGGAGCATATTGGTTTTGTGACCAGTGTAGATCCAGACCAGCCTGCCCATCCGCGCAGTCTATAATCAGGCTACGCCTAATAATTAGAGCTAACATTAAATATATTTATAGCTAGCTCCAAATCATTTGAAGAGCTCTCTAAATCATTTGGAGCTAGCTTTAAATAGTTAATGCTGTCTCTAATTATTTAGAGCTAGCAATCATTATTTGAGTTTATGTTGGCGTTCCATACATTTCGCCAGTCACAGCTAGAAATATATTCAACTTGATAACTTCTGGACAACGCTTGATGCAATTGAGACCTGGTTTGGCCCTCACATACGTCTTTGGCATTTTGTATGTGACCGTTGAATCTGGTTATACCACTTATGTGAGTATTACGATTATTCGTAATACTATTTTAGGGGAAGGGGCCAAGTGATGTTGGTGTGATATGGACCTGGCACTAGGTCATGTTATTCTAATTTCAGGGTTGAATATATTTGTTCTCGATGTAAATATTCCGTTCTGATTTTGTGACCCCCCCCCCCCCCCTCCCCAATGCAGCAGGTTAAAACGGGATCGAACCCGTTTGCCCGGCCTTACATGACATTAGCTGTTGATAGGCCGTTAAACACCAATAAACAAACAAACAAACAAACTATGTGTTATCCTCGGCCTGGCTAACGTGAGTAGACTAAAGGTGGTATCTCACTGGGCTGCGACAGCTCGCGACAAGTTGGAGACACAACATTCCCATTCCGTATTATATGCTGAAGATACTGCATAAGCACTTGTTCGTCTAGTAACCGGCGCAAGTTTCTTGCGCCGGTTACTAGACGAAAATGTGTTTATGCGATAGCTCTATGTAGAGCTGAGTGGAAACTGGCGCCTATTTCGACGTGAAACATTTTTCTCCGACGCGGAGTGCATCACCAGTGTGACTATCCGCAGGTGTTCACTGCCCCATTCACGGCCAGTGGTCCGCCTGGTCGCCACTCAGCAAGTGTTCCCACATGTGCGGGGTCGGCACACAGACTCGGGTCCGTGACTGCTCCAGCCCCGCGCCCCAGTTCGGAGGCATCCCCTGTGTGGGCGTGCTCGAGGAGGACATTCCGTGCGACACCGGTATCCCGTGTCCGATCGACGGCGGATGGGGACACTGGAGCGAGTTCGGCCCGTGCTCGGCGAAATGTGGATTCGGTAAGTGCGTTCGTCTAGCGACAGTAGAACCGGTCTAAACCGGACACGCAGGCAGTCTCTGTATCATTAGTTTCATGGGTTGCATTGCCACCTATCGCTGATGACACGGCCTGCTCAAGTTCGAAGAGTGTATCCGCATGCCTTGATATAGTCATATGTCTGATTTATAGTGGAACATCTCTAAACCGGACACCCTGGGATGTCCCCAGGGTGTCCGGTTTAGAGAGGTTCCACTGTATATACTGATATTGACATAGTGCATGCATGTTTCATGTCAATAGAGAATATATGATCAGTTACAAATAGTAATTACAGCTTATAAATATAATGTTAAATTATGATCGTTATTAAAAATCACAGGTCTCTACGGAGCCCCGCATGGGACGTTGGATTTTTGTATTAATTCCTTCCCTCAATTTAACAATTTGTTCCCTCAATTTAACAATTCTTACAATTCGTTACCTCGATTTAACAATTCGTTTCCACGATATAACGATTCGTTCCCTCCAATTAACAATTCGTTCCCACGAAATAACAATTCCTTCCCACGAGATAACAATTCGTTCCCACGATTTAGCAATTCGATTTAACGAATTGTTATTTCGTGGGAACGAATTGTTAATTCGTGGGAACGAATTGTTAATTCGTTGGAACGAATTGTTAAATTGAGGGAACGAATTGTTATTTCGTGGAAACGAATTGTTAATTAGAGGGAAGGAATTGTTAAATTTAGGGAACGAATTGTTATTTTGTGGGAACGATTTAATAAAAAATAAATCCATGTCCACTGCAGGGCTCCGTACAAATCACAGGTATCATCCATTGTACCAAGAATTGAAATTAACGAATGCGTTCACCGTGTTCACTGAATGCGTATCAAAGTGTTCAAGAAAAATTCACCTCATATCTCTGCTAACATAGGTGACGGGTGTAATTAAAACATATTTTCCATATTAACCCTTACAATGAATTAATTTGTGTTGTCTGCTGAATATTTTTTATTTTCCAATGGAAATGATTCTAAAATGCTGCCAAACCATGTTTTTACTGAAAGAAAAGACAAAATATGAATTAACAGCAGACGACTATTTTCGGTTCCCGCATTCTAAGGGTTGAAGTATGTTAGTTAACCGTTTGAACCCGAAAGCCCACTTTAGGCGGTTTATGCTATAATAGTGGTTTATGAGCCGTCTCACAAGATCTGCATTTTTGAAAGATATTATCATATTTTTGAGAACAAACACACGCATTTTCATACATTTGTAAATGGACTAGTCTGAAAAACATTTTGTGACGGTTGGATTGGTTGCAAAATTAGCATATCAAACTCCATTCCAGTTACTTAGGGGTGAACGTGTTAAACTTTGTAATTAAACTTATTTTCAGGAATGTATAGTAGAAAACGATTCTGTGACAGTCCTGTACCCATGTTCGGCGGTGCCGATTGTTTTGGACAGTCCTTCAATGAGGGGAAATGCGACACGGGAATGCCGTGCGCCGTCCATGGCGGCTGGTCTTACTGGAGTCCCTGGTCGGGGTGCAGTGCCATGTGTGGGATGGGCCAGCAGTCCAGGGTCAGGGAATGTAACAACCCCAAGCCATTGTTTACTGGTGTCCTGTGCAGAGGACCGAGTCAGGACACAAGGAAATGCGATTCCGGTAAACAGATAGCGAAATTTGGCGACTCTAACTAGTATCATGTACATGTATGTCTTTGTTAAAATAATCAAGGGCGCCGGAAGCATCGTAAAATTGGTCCGGCGTATCAACTGGGAGCCCTCGCTACCCACCCAAAGTGTATGTTGTTACCACTCAGTTGAACCGTCTCGCCGAGACGGTTCAACTGAGTGGTAACAACGTACATTTTTGATGCGAAATGAGAAAACAATGCAGAAAAATATTTACATTCCGTTTTTTTTTCATACATGAATTACAAATATGTTAAAATTATTGATCCGGCAGTCGCCGGACCTGCCAGACCTGCCGGACCTGTTCCGACGCCCCTGATAATGATTCGTATAAATGCGTGTAGAGCATAGAACACACGTGCATGTGCAGTAATGTTACTGTCTGTTTCACGAAATCTGCCAAAATAATCCATAATGGTAAAACAAGATTTGTTTCGATACTATTAAATGTTATCAAAATTAGAAAGATTCTTCTTTTTATTTCGTGAAATTTGGTCCAATATTTATTTTATTACGAAAACCCAATTACCACATGTTAAATCCCCATAGACATATTTACAGAGTGAAATTGTCTCTTGGTATTTAACACTGGGGGTATCTTTCTAATTTCAGAAATACTGGTAGTGGACCGATTTTCAAAATATGACCTTTGTTTTCTTACTAATAGTTACATCATTTCCAAGCTAGCTAGCCAGGTTTCAGAGTCAATTTCCAATATATTTCGTCTTTGACTCCTCCTCCACGTTTTCCACCTCTTTTTCCCTCATGTTATATTGCCGTAGACAAATCACTTTTTCGTAAGTATATCAACATTTGACAAAATTTTACGAAAGAAAACGAAGATTTGGGCAGGTATTGTGAAACAGACAGTAGTTTTTATTTGACGCGGTTTTCAATTATTTACTGAGTACATGTATTTATTGATATCAATAATTACACAGTGGGGTCAGCGTGTAAGTGCACACACGAACGAACACGACAGGTTGGTTCGCTACCCACCCAAAGTGTATGTTGTTACCACTCAGTTGAACCGTCTCGCCGAGACGGTTCAACTGAGTGGTAACAACATACACTTTTGATGCGAAATGAGAAAAAATGCAGAAAAATATTTACATTTGTTTTATACATGAAATACAGTGGGGTGAGCGTTCCAACCTGTCGTGTTCGTTCGTGTGTGCACTTACACGCTGACCCACTGTATATATCAATAATTTCAATTACAGCGTTTTGCTATTTAAAATGTGTTCGGTATTTATTAAACAAAATCGAATTACTTATATCAGTAAATATTGAGTAAATTGTAAAATTGAGTAAATTGTAAATTGTAAAACGCTATAAGGAGTTTATGCTAATCATTAAATATTTATTGATATCAATTATTCGATTTTTTTTTAAAGAAATAATTGTTAATTCGTGGGAACGAATTGTTAAATTGAGGGAACAAATTGTTATTTCGTAGGAACGAATTAATAAAAAAAACTCCATTTCTCCTGAGGGGCTCCGTACAAACTGACTTGAAAGTGTTTTCAATAAAAGCATGTGTTGTACATACATGTATGCTGATGTGTGATCGGGCTGATTTCAGGCAAGATGTGCCCGATACACGGCGGCTGGGCGGACTGGACGCCCTGGGACAAATGTAACGCCCTGTGTGGTGTTGGGATGCAACAACGGTAATAACATTATGTGCGGGCGGACTCATGAACATGTCCAACATAAAAAAAATATTAATGCCGAGAATAATGTCACATGCTTTTTTCACAAATATTCATGTTAGTATAATTGAAATGTTTGCCTGTGTTATTTACATATATTTGTGGCTGGTTTATGTTCGCTATTTTGTTTCCATTTATCTAGATTTGCAATATTAGCCTTGTAGTCAAGGATACTCGTATTTTGATTCTAACAAATGATATACATCCGCATCAGGCTGCACTGTTATTCTAACAGATCAGGCGCTAGACGTGTCACAGAACCCATAAGCCCTTTATCTCCAGTCACAGCCACATATGTCACATATGTGGCTGTGACTTGAGAAATGGGGCTTATGGGTTTTGCGACCAGTGTAGATACAGATCAGCCTGTGCATCCGCACAGTCTGATCAGGATATACACTGTCCGCCATTCCATCAATGAATCACCCATCATGCTTCCAACAAGGAATATAGAATTGTTATCATGCATTAGGAGTCTGCTACATTGTATTTGATCAGGAGCTACAGTGGTCACAAATCCCATAAGCCCCATTTCTCCAGTCACAACCACATATACAAGGTGCATGATCACGTGGTTACAACAACAACAACGTCGCCAACTACAAAGTAAGTATTATTTGATATTTTCCTTAATAAGCAACGGATTTTGATGAAATATGGCGCAGCATGAGCTGCATTTGGTGGTCCTGGGAGTTCAGCACAGACTTATGTCGTTTTTACGAAGAATCATCGATTCTTCGCAAAAACGACAGAAGTTTGGGCGAACATACAAAGACCACCAAATGCAACTTAACAAGACGCGTTTGATGCGCCATATTTCATCACAATCCGTTACGTAATAAGGACAATATAAAAGAATACGTACTTTGAATCAGATGGATTCTGGAAGTTTCAGTACTTCTTGTTGTTGTTAGTACCACGTGATCATACACCTTGACATACATGTATGTCATCTTGTCTATGCGCTAGATTCCGCGAGTGTTCGGCGCCGTACCCCATGTATGGCGGGTACCCGTGTAAGGGGCCGGACGTGGACGGGCGCGATTGTAAGGCCGGGCTACCTGCCCCGTGGACGGAGACTGGGCCGCTTGGACCCCATGGAGCGGATGTTCTGACATTTGCGGCGTAGGTATGTACGATAACCTTTTTGTAAAACGTGTCTACATACGGTCACGGAGTAAATAGAGGATATTCATATTTTTGCAACGAATATGACATATATGTTCATCGAGTGGTGTAAAATGTTCATATTTCACGAGTTATGGACATTTCACACCACGAGATGAACATATGTCATATTCCTTGCACAAATATGAATATTCTATTTATTATATACCGCTCCATGGAAATTAGCAGTTTGTTTAGACTGTATACGGTAATGAATGTGTATTTGCAGCCTATTTGCAGTCTGGCACCTGCAGATGCGCGTTATGAATATAGATAGCGGAAGTAGTCGTATTTTCACCGGAAGTTGTTTATTTCATCGATGAGAACATATGACTTTTATTTACATCGTATAACTATGTATTTCATGGGTAGGTATGTAATAAATCGTTATATGTTTACTGGTGACATTCACCTTAAGTATGTCACCACAGGTGAATAACGCATGGTAAAATCGTTAGCATTGTCCTATTTCCTAATTATTTACATATGTTTAGAAATCGTCAGAATATCAGAGAAATACAAATTACGATGAAACCAAAAAGATCGCCTCTAATAATAAGCCTAATTAGGAGTTAGTATCTCCTAATTAGGAGATAAAACATATTTTAGCATTGGCACCAGGAGGCTTCCATAGTAAGCCGTTACGTGTACCAGATAAATATAATACCATGCTAGTGGCTTTTGATATCAAGTTTATTCGGCTCGGAAAATGTATGAATTCCTCGGCGAGCCTCGGAATTCATACACGTTTTCTAGCCTTGCCTGGTAAACTTGATAGCCTGGTATTCTCTATTTCCCCTACATACAGGTATTCGGACACGTACCCGTACTTGTGAGAATCCGCCACCCAGGTTTGGCGGGAAAGATTGCGTGGGCACCGACGGCGCCGTTCAGGAGTGTGACACCGGTATCTTGTGTCCGATCGACGGCGATTGGTCGGTCTGGTCGGGCTGGTCCGGCTGTTCCGTAAAGTGTGGGGCGGGCATGACAAACAGGTCAGTTGGCGGTACATGTACTGACGTAATTGAGACGAGCCGTGTGGTTTTGTACATCACATGAACATATGTATGGCACAGAGGGGACATGGAAATATGTTTTACTTTCGCGTGCGCACGCAATAGGTTTTGCGTGCGCGCGCGATAGCTTTTGCGTGCGCACGCGATAGCTTTTGCGTGCGCACGCGATATGTTTTGCGTGTGCACGCAAAACCTATCGCGTGCGCACGAAAAACCCTATCGCGTGCGCACGCAAAACATATTGCGTGCGCACGCGAAAGTAAAACATATTTCCATGTCCCCTCTGTGCCACCGTACATATGCGCTTTTTCATGAAATGTATTTACAGTAACTGTGATATTTTCTGTAAATGACGTCGTCAACGTTAGAAGTTATTTACTGAAACTATCAATAAATTTTATAAATATTTGCTGAATTGTTAAATTGAGGGAACGAATTGTTATTTCGTGGGAATGAATTGTTATTTGTGGGAACGAATTAATAAAAAAAAGAATTATACGTCCCCTGCGGGCTCCGTAGGAACCGAACATTGTCCTCTGTTCTCTTACGTTTCATTTATTTATAAAAAATATATTTTGCCAGTGCATAAGGAACGATTGTCATACATATACGCTGTCATAACAGGTTTGTGTGAAGACATATTAAAAATTATAAAGATACGACCCAATTTACTGCAGCATTGTAAGTGTTAATTACCCAATATTCATTACGTTTTCCTATGACGTCATATGGTCTATTGTCTTACCCACAGCCTTGCCCAATTATAAATATCAAGGTATATGATCACGTGGTTAAAACAACAACAACAATTACCAAAACTTCCAGAAGTCATCCGATTCAAAGTACGTATTCTATTATTTTGTCCTTATTATGTAACGGATTGTGATGAAATATGGTGCATCAACCCCGTCTTGTTAAGCTGCATTTTGTGATCGCGGTACTTTGGCGCAAACCTCTGTCATTTTTGCGAAGAATATATTTCCGTGTCTACTGACACGGAAATCGATTCATCGCAAAGACGACATAAGTATGTGTCGAACTCCCCGGACACCAAATGCAGCTCATGAAGACGCGTTTGCTGGGCCATATTTCATCAAAATCCGTTGTCTATTAAGCAATTTACAAACTATCAAATAATACTTTCTTTGGAGTGGGCGCGCTTTCATCACTTTCAACCATTGTTGTTATTGTTGTAACCACGTAATCATGCACCTTGAATCTGTGAAATATAAATGCATGCACATGTTATTATGTTACAAACACAATATGCGATATAAGTGGACAGCGTAAGCCCACACATGTCAGACAATACCATGCAGTGACATGATCCATGTTGTTTGATTTCCTCCACATTACAGGGAGCGTTTATGTGATTCACCAGCTCCACAATTCGGCGGCCTCTCGTGCTCCGGTGTTCCCGTCGACTCCCGTCCGTGCGACACTGGTGTCATGTGTCCCGTTCATGGCGACTGGAGTAAATGGGGTCCGTGGAATAAATGCGCCGCAGATTGCGGAGTCGGTGTGCAAAACCGCATGAGAATGTGCAACAATCCTCCACCAATGTTCGGCGGTTTTCCGTGTAAAGGATTCGCGGAGGAGGCTACTCCGTGCGATACGATGATCACCTGCCCGATCGACGGAAACTGGTCTCCTTGGTCGGGATATTCGGCGTGTACAGCCGATTGCGGCTTCGGTACCCAGGAGAGGACAAGGCTATGTAACAATCCACAGCCGCAATTCGGCGGACGTATCTGTGCTGGGAAAAGATTTCAGTCGATTGGATGCGACACCGGTGTCGCTTGTCCGGTTAACGGCAACTGGGGTCCCTGGCGGAAATGGTCAAAGTGTAGCGCGGTCTGCGGTGTGGGCAAGATGAAACGGAGCAGGGTGTGTAATAACCCGCCCCCCGCGTACGGCGGCATGCCCTGTGAGGGACCACTGTTCGACGTGGGACCGTGTGATACCGGGGTGATGTGTCCTATACACGGCGGCTGGGGCATGTGGGCGCCGTGGAGCGGGTGTAGTGAGATGTGTGGTATCGGTGTGCAGGCCCGATCACGGGAATGCTCCCACCCACCGCCGCAGTTCGGGGGTCAGCTGTGTATAGGGCTCACAAAGGAGGTGCTGGATTGTGACACCGGGGTACCTTGTACAATAGACGGGGACTGGAGTATGTGGGGTAAATGGTTGCCCTGTAACGCCAAGTGCGGTATCGGCAGACACAGCCGCGCGCGGTCATGTGACAATCCTGCCCCCCAGTTCGGTGGTAAGACGTGTGCCGGACCGCCAATGGACGACCGACCCTGTGACACAATGGTACCGTGTCCGATCCACGGCGGGTGGTCATACTGGAGCCCCTGGTCGGCGTGCACGAAGAGTTGTGGCCTTGGGTTGAAGACGAGGGTACGGGCCTGCATAATGCCCAGTCCGCTGTACGGAGGCATATTGTGCAGAGGTCCTGATAAAGAGGTACGCTTTTACTGCTTGAATATTAATTTACCCTACTATTGCTCTCTTTATGGTAAGTCTCTACCGGATAAATTACATTTAGTTAAACTCTTTCAACACTACAGACAGTAAAGCCAACATTTGCCATCACAGTAGACCCAGATGAATTGGCTCATTTTGCAGGCAAAATGCAAGCTATTAAAGAATGAAATGGTTAAGAGATTTGAACTCTATAAGATAATTTTATTTTTTTTATTAATTCGTTCCCAGGAAATAACAATTCCTTCCCACGAAATAACAATTCCTTCCCTCAATTTAACAATTCGAATAACCTGGCGAGATAGCTCGGAAATGATGTAAATAAGAAAACAACAGTTAGATTTTGAAAATCGGTCCACAAATAAAATATTATTAAAAAATATATATTTTAGCCCCCATGGTAAATTCCCATAGGACAATCTTTTTTTCGCAATAAAATAAATATTTGATGGAATTTCATCAAATAAAATATTTGGGGGAGGGTGAAAAATGTGGAACAGACAGTAGTCATTTCCATAGCTATTTCAACTTTACTTTCCATAATTATATAAGAAATTTTACCATCGCTGAACATTAATCGGCGACACTAGTCGTCAATGTTAGAGCCGACTATTGTTCATCGACGACTATCGTTACACGTGTATGATTAAGCCGGGAAAACCGGCTTAATCATACACGTGAACGATAGTCGTCGGTGAACAATAGTCGTCGGTGATCGTCGGTGAAAAATAGTCGGCTCAACACTGCTATCTGTCTCAATAACCTTTGCAGGTGGCCGACTGTGACGCTGGTGTGCCCTGCCCCGTCCACGGGGGTTGGGGTCCGTGGAAGGAGTGGACCAAGTGTAACGCCGCCTGCGGTGTTGGCTTCATAGAACGTCACCGGTTATGTGACCAACCTCCGGCACAGTTCGGCGGAATTCCGTGCCAGGGCCATATGGCGCAGACTGTCGATTGCGACAGCGGACGGATGTGTCCCGTGCACGGACAGTGGGCGGTTTGGTCGCCCTGGAGCGGGTGTAGTCAATCGTGTGGACTCGGCGTAAGCACGCGGGTCCGCGAGTGCTCTAACCCACGGCCAAGGTTCGGTGGATACCCTTGTAAGGGTCTGTATCAGGATGTGAGGAAGTGTGATGCGGGAATAGCGTGTCCAGTGGATGGCCAGTGGTCAGTGTGGAGCGGCTTCAGTCCGTGCTCCGCGAAATGTGGAGTAGGGATACAGGAGCGGGCTCGATCGTGTGACGCCCCGCGCCCTGGGTTCGGCGGACTTGACTGCGTTGGACCGTCATTCATCGATAAGAAATGTGACACGTACATCCCATGTCCGGTTAATGGAGGATGGACGTTGTGGTCAGTATGGTCTGGCTGTGCAGCCAAGTGTGGGTCGGGTATGAAGACTCGACTGCGTAAATGCGCCGACCCTGCCCCTCAGTTCGGCGGAATACCATGTGATGGTCCGACAGAAGAGGTTGCAGAATGTGAATCGGGAATTGCTTGTCCGATAGATGGCATGTGGGGCATATGGTCCAAATGGGACGCCTGTGACGCCAAGTGTGGATTCGGCAGCCAGGTGCGGTTTAGGACGTGTACTGCGCCCCGCCCACAGTTCGGCGGTATGATGTGTGCCGGGCTGCCCGAGCAGGTTACGGAATGCAACACGGGCGTGGCATGCCCCGTGCACGGAGGCTGGAGTCCCTGGTCCCACTGGGATAAATGTGACGTGAAGTGTGGGGCTGGAAAACAGGTATAGTAACGTTTATTTTCACAATAGTTTGTCACGTATACACTGGCGCCCAGTTAGCGCACAAGATCTTCGGTATGTCCGTTGAGCGTAACTCTAGACTAGAAAACTCAATCACTCCGACTGGATTTAAACTCGTCGCTCTCGTCACTAGGAACTAATGGCATTAAACAGTTTCATAATTTGCTAAATTAGATGTCAATATAAATCGTGTGCATGATCACGTGGTTATAGCAACAACAACAATGACTGAAAGTGTTGAAAGATCGCCCACTCCAAAGTAAGTATTATTTTCATATTTTCCTTAGTATGCAACGGAATTTGATGAAATATGGTGCAGCAAACGCGTCTTCATGAGCTGCATTTGGTGGTCCCGTATGTCGTTGTTGCGAAGAATCGATTTCCGTGTCGGTAGACACGGAAATCGATTCTTCGCGAAAACGACAGAAATTTGGACCACCAATTGCAGCTTAACAAGACATTTTGATGCGCCATATTTCATCAAAATCCGTTACATAATATGGACAAAATAAAAGAATCGGAGGGCTTCTGGAAGTTTCAATACTTGTTGTTGTTGTAACATGACGATCAGGTTGCCCATGTACATGTTGATTGTGTATTGCAATAATGCACATTTATTGTGCTGTTTGCAAGCACAGGTGGATCAAATGTGACTGGGATAGTAAAATGTCTCTACAATAATTCCAGCACAAAATATTTACACAATTCCCTAACATTTGATTGGCCCGTAGCAAGTCTCTGTCCAACATTTATATCCCAGTAAACTCCCACGCCGAACTACTTTCCGTAACCGTGATGCGCAGTTAAAATAATTCTTAACAAAACCGAAAATAAACACATTTTATTGATGAATTTATTTCAAATGCTGGAATTATAAGGAATGAATGGCCTTTTTGTGGAATTTATCGGGTATATAAACTTGGAAAAGTCGCGGGAATACTGGATGAGGCCTTCCGTTTGTGTCACTATTCCACCAGTTCTAAAAATTACGAATTCCCGCTATACAGATGTAATGTAATGTCTTTAGTTTACTGATTGTCGGACTCGCGGTGGTATCCGGCTATTTTCATATGCAAATGAGGCATAATGTATTTTATTTATTTATACTAATTAAATGCATCACATGAAAAAAATAATATTTTCGACAGATTATAAAGTATGATCAGTGTACATCAAAAAATAAATACAGAGAATAAATAGTAATATCCGTTAACATTTTAAGGAAACAGATGTTTTTATATCAGATGTAAATGTCCATACTGATATTAGGGGCGTAACGCCCCTAATATCAGTATGGAAATTTACATCTGATATAAAATGTATAATAATGCCAATCAATGATATAAAGAAGAGTTTGTGCCTGCTGAGTGGACACGTACCTTTAATATAGAAACAAGCAGAAA
The DNA here is from genome assembly GCA_029237695.1 of Conchocele bisecta. Classification (NCBI taxonomy): domain Eukaryota; kingdom Metazoa; phylum Mollusca; class Bivalvia; order Lucinida; family Thyasiridae; genus Conchocele; species Conchocele bisecta. The sequence goes on along the minus strand of CM055274.1, from coordinate 22,695,335 downwards.
GTCAGAGACACAGAGATACGTGTCATGAAAGCATAAATTATCTATATTGGCCTTTAGAGGTGATTTTTTGTTTCCATGACAATTATTGTTATTTCTCCGTCGTTCTGCTGGTTTACAAACATAATTATGAATGTTTTAACCCTTCCTACGCTGTTGACGGAAATTTCCGTCTGTTGTTTTTCATTTTTGCTTTAATTCTTAACAAAAAACTGGTTTTGACAGCACATGAGAATCGTCTCCACAGGCAGGAGACGATTCTCATGTGCTGTCAAAACCAGATTTTTGTCGAGAAATATTGAAAATAAAACATTTCCAGCAGACGACAACATTTAATTCAGCGTAGTAATGGTTAACCATGTTACCATCATTGCCACGCTTTATCCACCTGTGTTTGTAAGGCCATAATACAGTACTTTGGTTCTCAGACACGGGGTTTGGGAATGTGACGCGGGAGGGCGGATAATTTTAATACTTTGTATATATTCTTCGTTTGAGACGTTCGTTTCTGATTTTATCAGGTTTTCAGATGCATATACAGTGAGGTTAGCGTGTAAGTGCACACACGAACGAACACGACAGGTTGGTTCCAACCTGTCGTGTTCGTTCGTGTCTGCACTTACATGTACACGCTGACCCCACTGTACGTTCTGTAAAGTTACCATAACCTCTTTAGACGTGAACAATCATCACATTTCGTATATATTTGTATGATAGTGTTTTTTTATTGATCATGTGGCGAGTTTACAGTACGATTTTATTTCTCATTGATGATAAAATGCTTGTCGCGCAGGGATTTTTCTGACACGGCGATATCTGAGAACCAAAGTACATTTGTATGGACTATTATAGGTGCGAATGCGGACGTGCAGCAACCCGAGACCCCAGTTCGGCGGGATGCACTGTAAGGGGCTTCCAGAGGAGAGCCAGAAGTGTGATACCCAGTTCGCCTGTCCTATTCACGGCAACTGGGGCATGTGGGGCCCCTGGAACCAGTGCATAGCACGCTGTGGAATGGGATTCATGAAGAGGTAATTTTGGAGGGGTTGGTCTGTGTAATTCCGGATTTCGTCATTTGTGGCTGTGATATGAGAAATGGGGCTTATGGCATATGTGACCAGAGTAGCACCTGATCAAATATCACACTACATGTGTTATACTCGTATAATAGCCGGATGGATGGAATGGCGAACAGTGCAGATCATGATCAGCCTGTGCGGAATCCACACAGGCTGATCTGGATCTACACTGGGTAGAGGAGTTTGGGAATGTGTTAAAACTGTTGGCCTGTTAATCGACATTTATTATTCTTTGGTAAATATTAGTTTTGCAAATGTATATTTACTGTTGACTGATATCATGGGTACTGGCCCAGTTTGTTATTAATATCACTACTTTTGTATTGTTTGTTAACTGTTAGTTACGAGTTGTGTGTATTTCTGCTAGCTGACCCCATACGCCACACCCCCCCCCCCCACCCCACCCCTCGCGACAATCCTCCCTCGCAGGTATAACACGTTTTTCGTTTGGTGTGTACAGGCTGGTATTCGTTTTCTAAAGACTATATATGCGAAGAACTTAGTACTTAGGCAAAACATTTACGTCATATTGGTTTGGTTCTGTTTCGGCTATACATGTATAACAGACTTAAAACTACTTGTGATCTTCTGATAAATTAGGATGCTTATTCCTTCCACAAGTACACTACGAAATGTGACGCATAATAATTTCATATGTTCTTCATATGAATTTCACATGACCATTTCATATGTAAATGATATAAAGTGAGCCAATATGCAATTAATATGCAAACTCTTCATATGCACTGCATATGCAGATCATATGAATTTCATATGAACACCCATGTAAAATGCTTTTAAATCTACATTTTTGTATACGAATTCCATATGAAAACTATTCATATGAAATTTATATGCAAATTGTTCATATGAAATGCATATGAAAATACTTCATATGAAGTTCAAAGGAAAATCAAATGAATTTACTATGTGTTATTTTCATATTAATTTCATATGTAACTCATATGTGTTTCATTTGTTTTACATATGAACATCATATGTATGTTTTTCATATGAATTGCATATGTTATGAATGGTTCAGTGGAAGAAGGGGGCTAACTCAATTGTGGAGCCCCTTTCTTAAACTCATCCCTGCATGTACTTCATGTGATTTTCTGACATCCATTACCCAGGGTCCGCCTCTGCGACAGTCCATTGCCTAATTTCGGTGGACTGCTCTGTGCAGGGTTCTCGGAGCAGAAGCAGCCGTGTGACAGCGGTATACCCTGCTCAGTTGACGGCGAATGGTCCATGTGGAGCGAGTGGTCACTCTGCTCGGCTACCTGTGGCGCCGGCATTGCACACAGGTATAACTAACTAATTGAATTCCATTAATTGTGATTAGTGTTATTTAGCACAAGTGTGCCTCGTCGGATATGCAAGCTGATCTGGGCCATCATCGGTCGGAAACTAATATCAAAAAGGTCTATTTCTTCGCTGACAGGCAAATACTCAATAGTCAATTATTGTTTAATACACTTCATAATGTATCTAAATATAGCAACTCATTAGTCCATATGACCAGTTGTCTTGGTTACCATTATACGCTTAAGTAATGTAGCTTTACTATATACATGTACATGCATTTAATTATGAACTAAATACGTATCTACTTAGCTTATATTTAATTGTGGGAATCGGCTCAGAATTATTTCATACCCAGGCGAGGCACCCATAAATCATCAGGCAATATCAGTAGGCCCGTTATCTTTCTGAATGTTTCTTGCAGTTTCCATGCAGTCGAAATATGTTCATTACATAATGGAGGTTATGAGACGGTTAATTCAACATAGTTAGTCTTCTTAGGCCACACAACAATAATAAACGTTTTACGGTTATACTAACACGCTTGCAGGAAACGTTTCTGCGACTCGCCAGCGCCGAAAGACGGTGGGAACTTTTGTAAAGGCCCGAGTGAAGACGGAGACGTCTGTAACACGGGACGGCCCTGCCCGCAACCACAGCACGGGGCGTGGTCAATCTGGGGACCATGGCAACCGTGTACCTCCACCTGTGGCGCTGGATTGCAGGTCTGTCTTCTCTGATATGTGGCTGTGACTGGATAAATTTGGCGGACGCCATTTGCGACAAGTGTAGCCCCATATCAGCCTGCGCGTCCGCGCAGTCTGATACGGGCCTGCACTATTCGACATTCGGTTATCATGTCATGTTTTTGTTTGCTGAAAAGGAGTATATATCCAAATCAAATGACAGAAGGTCATAATATGTCAGGATGTCGATTGGGCACAAATAGAATAAGCACCATTGCTCCAGTCTCATACATACATGAGACACGCCATATGAGTTTGTACCTTCGGACATCTGCGTAACTTCATGAAATACGTTTACAACATTTACAATATTTTTCATAAATAAAGTCAAAAGTTGAAAACATTTTCAGAGTACATTCCACATGTACTCTGACAATTTTGTCAACTTTTTACGACATTTACGGAAAATATTGTAAACTTTGTAAACGTATTTCATGAAATTACGCAGATGTCCGAAAGTACAAAATCACATGGCGTGTCTCATATATTGTGGCTGACACTCTCTGACTGCAAGCCGACGAAACATATCAGATAAATGATGAATCTACAAAATGATGTAGATAAATTTGTACATACATTTTGAAAATTTCTCAGTCTCATTGGAACCGATTTCTGTATTTTAGCCAAACACGCGATATTGTTTCTATGATACATGAACAAAATACGCCGATCGATAAAAGGGACTTCCCAATATGCACACCATCCTGCAAGAATGGGCAATTATGTGGTGCACACGACGACGACCACCACCACCATACAGTGGGGTCAGCGTGTAAGTGCACACACGAACGAACACGACAGGTTGGTTACAACCTGTCATGTTCGTTCGTGTGTGCACTTACACGCTGACCCCACTGTACATACACAACTCACTAAGAACTACTTTACTCATCCATCTGTGTCAATAAAAAAACACTTGTATTCGTGTTGTCGCGCTTGTTTGCAATCATTGCAAAATAAATAAAGCTTAAGCCAACATGGCGACTGTTACACCCTCTGTGTTTACCAATTACAGAAGAGGATGCGGGCGTGTAACGGGCCGGCCCCGATGTACGGTGGTAGGGCGTGCCCTGACTACCCCGAGGACAGCCGGATCTGTAACACCCACGTGGCCTGCCCCATCCACGGGGGCTGGTCTGCCTGGGCCCCATATGGACCCTGCACTAAAGCCTGTATTGGAAGTATGTGTTTAATGTTGAAGTAGTAACGTGTTGTTATTTGCCATATTTGATATTGGACGTGTCTACTGTTGGTACAGTGCAACCTCTCTACAACAGCCACCCATGGGAAGGCGAAAAACTGGCTGTTGTAGAGAGGTGGCTGTTGTAGGGAGTTTAATGCTGAATTAATTTTGTCGTCTACTTTTTATTTATTTTCTTCGATAATTCTCATCAAAACATGCTTTGGCAACGTGCTGTCAAAACACGTTTTTATTGAGAAAGAAGGCAAAGCAACAGCAGACGACGCTTTTCGTGCTCATCAGTCTAAGGGTTAGATACAGAGGAAACCATCCATTTGGGATATAAAATAGTGGCTGTTATACAGAGGGTGTTGTTGTAGAGAGGTGGCCGTTCGGGTAGGTTCGACTGTAGTACATTGACTAGTCCTGTGACATGAGCCGTTGATGTCATAATGAGCGTCCTTGCTGTAAAGTGTGTACTAGAAGGGGTCAGTTGAAGTCGTGTATTCAAGTCCTATGGACTTCACCCTCTTTTTCCATTGGCCCCTCAGTTTTGTGTTACCGCAGCCTGATGGTGATTATCATCGATCACATGCCATTCCCATATATGTGTCTCCATTATCTTGCATGTTATTCCAATTTGTGACAGTAGAATCATAATCGCTGATATGTTAGTGATAAATTGAAATAATAATCAAATGTATACATTTATGTATAGTATAAATTATATATATGTATATCTACATATATAGGTATACAAATTTAATATATTGAGTCACAGATGTTCAGTTACAGAGGACAAATATTAATACCATACTAAATTACTTTATCCCGTCAACACAGTGCGTATGTACCGTGAAACACCGTTCCGTGAGACAATTTTATTATCCTGTCAATACGACATAAACACTGCGTATGGATATGTGCGGTGGCTGGGTTTATATTTTTGCATTTTAAAGCTATTTGTAGGTGTTAACGGGATAAATAGAATAGTCGGTTAGTGCCGTGAATGGAAAAAATTATCTGGCGCGGCACGGAAACGGGATGTGCTCGGCAGAGCCTCGCCCATCCAGTTTCCTGAGCCTTGCCAGATATTTTACCCATTCACGGCACTAACTTACTATTCTCTATAAAACGCAGGTTGACTTGTACGGACAGAAAATTAGAAATGTTGCTATGGAATATCAACCCGACATGTGTCCTATGTTTAGATGCGTCACCAAAGCGAGGCCACAAGACCCAGTACCGCCTGTGCGACCATCCAGAGCCACAGAATGGCGGCGATCTGTGTTTCGGCCCCACCCAGCATACAATCGCCTGTGATGACCAGCCGCCATGTGGAGGTCAGTAGAAAATATATGTCCACTGCCCAAATGCCAAAAGAATGACGATGTGTGTCGATGTTTTCCGATGGGTCACCTACACACATGCAACCGAAGGTGTATATTATATTTGGTTTCCAAATTCATCAAAATGCACGGCCGTAAACACCACCGCGGCACTGTTTTGGCTCTAGAACGCGGAACACACCATTTGAGGGTCTAGATTGGATCTCTTTTTCAGGGGAGGGCCCCCAAACTGTAGCATTATTTTATTCCCCGCTACGGGCCTGAAATGGATGTAGAATCACGGTAGTCTCACCGGGTTATAGACAAATATCGTTGCCAAAGCTATGCTGAAGCACTTGACCATATGTACGTTAAGCCGAATGTTCGGGCTCTCAAGCAGGGCGACAGAGCGTGACAGCCAGGGCCCGGTTGTTCAAAACATCAGTTAGCTTAACGGACTGTTAAATCCCTTAACGGACTGTTAAATCCTTAACTGAACCATTCAGTTAAGGATTTAACAGTCCGTTAGGCTAACTGATGTTTTGAGCAACCGGGCCCAGAAAAGTCTGGTTAACCGTACGTATGCGCGTCACTCGGGCTGTTTGCCCCGGGGTACTGGCAGTGTTTCACTGTTACAGTTGCGTATGTGTACTAAGTACATATGTTCCTCTGACGTTTCAACCAAATGTAAGTTTCAATAGTCTGCTATGAGAGCCTTATTACACGCTGGAGCATGTCTTAAAGCTACATGCCCACGTAGTAAGCACAAAATGTTTTTTATATCAGAGACATCATCTGAGACATTTTCTGGCAAAAAAAAACATTCAATCACCATTACCTCACGTATTGATTGGCACTATTATACATTTTATATCAGAAGTAAATTCCCACTTATATCAGGGGCGATAACCATGTTTCCTTAAAATGTTAACGGACATTGCTATTTATTCTCTGTATTTATTTTTCGATGTGCAATGATCATACTATATAATCTGTCGTAAATATTATTTTTTCAGGTGACGCATTTAATTAGTATAAATAATTAAAAAATATCATGCCTCATTTGCATATGAAAATAGCCTGATACCACCGCGCGTCACTATCAGTAAAATAAATATTACTAAATTATATATGTATAGCGGACACTCGTACGTTTTAGAACTAGTGGAATATTGACACAATTATACGCTTATTTAAATCATATAAAGAACAGTTTGTGCCTACTACATTGGGGTCAACGTGTAAGTGCACACACGAACGAACACGACAGGTTGGTTCGAACCTGTCGTGTTCGTTCGTGTGTGCACTTACACGCTGACCCCACTGTAAGTGGGCATGTAACTTTAAAGTCAAATAGCATACGCTTGACAAGTGTCAAACAATGTGGCGCATATGGCAATTAAACATTGGAGACTTTTAACGACTACTCGAAAGAAGCATGGAGCACACTTGTCCGCCAATTAGTTACGAACAGTAAATATTGCAATCTACTCCCCTACCGTCCGTAGCAGCTGTTACGGACTGTACGGGAGCAGATTTCAAGAGATACTGTTCGTAACTAGTCCGCAGTATGACGATACTCCGTTCTTATGACCTCGTGTGTTATCTCCCCGTACAGGCGGGAACACCGTACCCAATGTTATAGAATCAGTTACCTTGATTCGGACTCCTCGCAACTTTAAACGGACCAAATGTCTTTCATACTGTAAAATACTACAGTAAACGCAACAATCCATGGTTTTATGGGATACTCCGCTGATATGAACGTGTGGGTTAGAACCTCGTACAGTCGGACACACCGTGCCATCAGCTATGCAATAACTGATCATGTGTATCGTGCAGTGTGGTCCGGGTGGAAGTCGTGGTCGCGGTGTGACTGCCAGTCGATCGCCCAGCTGCGGACTCGATCCTGTGACGGCGTGCCGGGGTCCGTGTGTGACGGAGCCGGGAAACTCGACCGCTCCTGCTCACCGGCACAATTGAAGGCCGACTGTTCACAACCAGGTACGGTGGAATCTCAAATTTGGTTTGTAATATACGTAGCTGTGACTGGGGAAATGGGGCTTATGGGTTTTGCGACCAGTGTAGATCCAGATCAGCCTGTGCATCCGCACAGTCTGATCAGGATCTACACTGTTCGCCATTATATCAATGAAACACCCGTCGTGCTTCTAACAATCGATACATATCGTTATCAGTCTACATGAGTGTGGTATTCGATCGGGAGATACACTGGTCACAAATCACATAAGCCCCATTTCTCCAGTCACAGCCACATATATAAAGATAACTGGTTGGCTAGCTACATGTACTTACGTCGGTAAATGATTGTCTCTGAGGGTCTTCAGAAGTCCACCTGCCAGCTCATATTTTGGTGCATATTCTAGCTGGATGAGTGCTAACTTGAAGGGACAAATTGAATTCAATATTACTAGTATCAAGGTGCACGATCACGTGGTTAGAACAACAACAACGTTGCCCACTCCAAAATAAGTATTATTTGATATTTTCCTTAATATGCAACGGATTTTGATGAAATATGGCGCAGCCAATGCGTCAAGATCTGCATTTGGTGGTCCATGGAGTTCGGCACATAACAGACTTATGTCGTTTTTGCGAAGAATCGACACGGAAATCGATTCTTCGCAAAAACGACAGAAGTTTGGGCGAAAATACAGAGACCACCACATGCAGCTTAACAAGACGCGTTTGATGCGCCATATTTCATAAAAGGCTGTTACGTAATAAGGACAATATAAATGAATACGTACTTTGAATCAGATGGATTCTGGAAGTTTCAGTACTTGTTGTTGTTGTTAGCACCACGTGATCATACACCGTGAGTATATACATTGTATATTAAATTATATTATGGATGTAATTAATTGACTACAATCGAGACGAGTGGGAAAGTAAGAATGTGTCGAGCTATGTCGTTTAATATAAATAGGCATGATCTTGTTAAATTTCAAACTCTTTTAATATCATTCCATGTCCTTCCTACCTTGTGTTATAGAGTGGACCGCCTGGAGCAAGTGGACCCCGTGTAGCCAGGACTGTGGGCCCGGCGTCCGCGAGTCGTCCCGTATCTGCGCGGAGAAGCTGACGGGTAACCCGTCCACGGCCTGCGAGGGCCCCGCCACACGGTCCGTGCAGTGCCAGATCAGCACATGCCCGTGTAAGTTTGGTGATCCCGCAATCATCGCCATCGCATGGTTTTGAAACAAGCCGAACTGGTATTGTCCTCATTATAATTGATATCAAGTGAACACTATTCTCGGACCACAATACCATTACTACCATTTCCTATTATATTGTCAATGCCATTGGTCTCGAGTTACCAAAGGATAATACGTACAGCATAAGCGCTTTTGTCTATGTTCAAAACAAACTGGCATTGGTGGTCATGGATTATTTGTTTAATTATGGATATCATAAATAGCATAATGTTTCCTATGTAATGAAATAAAACAATGTACATGTATGGTGTTCATGTTATACAATACATTTGTAGGAAGTGCCACACTGTATGGCCTGGAAACCGATTAAGACCATACCAGGTATTGCTGTTCTTGATAGTGTGACTACTGTTACATTACAGTGGGGTCAGCGTGTAAGTGCGCACACGAACGAACACGACAGGTTGGAACGCTGACCCCACTGTATTTCAAGTATAAAAAAAAAATCTGCATTTTTTCTCATTTCGCATCAAAAGTGTATGTTGTTACCACTCAGTTGAACCGTCTCGGCGAGACGGTTCAACTGAGTGGTAAGAACATACACTTTGGGTGGGTAGCGAACCAACTTGTCGTGTTCGTTCGTGTGTGCACTTACACGCTGACCCCACTGTAGTACATGTTAATACCAATTACCAATGCCAAAGAAACCGTACAACATAATACACTAAGTGAAACGACCAATCCGACTAGTATTATGTGTATCCGATGTATACCACGTGTGATTTCAGTAAGCGCGCTGAACTGTACGACAGAGTGTAAATGGGACAACGGTATCGGCTACGCCATCTTCCCCGGGGACTGCAGCAAGTTCGTCCAGTGTGACCACATGTACGGCACGCCGCAGGTCCAGCATTGCTCCTGGGGCCTCTTCTGGAGTCTGGACATGCTTCAGTGTGTCTACCCCGCACAGTCCGAGTGCAGTAAGTGTTCGTATTGTATTGTTTACATAATTACTGTGTTGGTTACAGACTTCAGAAAACACATTACTTTGCCAGGACTCTACTTGAGTCTCGACCCCCTGCGGTATAATTATCTACCCCGAGCAGCCCGAGTATAGTAAGTCTTGTTACTGTATTGACTACCAACTTCAGAAGACACATTACTTTGCGAGGACTCTTCTGGAGTCTAGACCCGCTTCTGTGTGTTTAGTTTTCCCCGAGCAGTTCGAGTGCGGTAAGTATATTGGTAGTTGCGAACAGTAACCCTTGAAATCCACTCCCGTACCGTCTACGGACGGTACGGGAGTAGATTGCAAGAGTTACTGTTCGCAGCTACTGTATTCAGTGTATGGTTACCGACTTCAGAAAGCACATTACTTTGCGAACTCGACCTCATGCAGTATGTCTACCCAGAGCAGTCCAAATACAGTATGTACAGTAGGACCAACGAGCCTAGGTACATGTAAACAAGCACAATGTTTAACAGGTACCAGGGTACATTCTGTGATTATCTATTTATGCCTACCCTCCTCACGACCATCCCGAAATACACGGTAAATGGTCCTACATGTATATATTATATTTTCAAATACGGGTTTTTAAGGAATTAAATTCAATGAAGCGGTAGGGACCGCAGTATGCATGTAGTTCCTTAATATCAAAGTATGAATAATAAACAAATGCATCAAACAAAGCTTCGTGTTTTCAATCAATTTTTTGTATTGGTTTAGCCGCCAAAGTCATCAAAGACGATGACAAATGAGTTATACACAATAAAGTAGCTGTTACTTTAAACAATATTTAGTCAGTAATACTGTTACAGTTAAATAATGTCAATAATTAATGGGATTTGACCGATAGCATAACATCTGCCAGTAATTGGTGTATTTACTAATAAAAGTGCATGTGACGCAAATAGGAACACAAATCAGTAGAAGGCAATCTAATAATACACTGTGACGTAGTGTCGTCTCGTTGATCGTGCTAAAACATGTATTAGCTTTAATTATGTTTGCCTTGGAGAAATGATAGAAACCTTAATATGTCATTGACGCATACGTATGGCATAGGGTCTGTATGACCGATGTGTCGGTGTAAGGAGTTCAGATTTCTTTTAGAAATATCATCATATGTGTATTGCATCATTGGCAGTCATATATTACTTTTAAAAATAAAGATGATTATGTTAATAGGAAATGTCGTTGCTTGGAAATCGAAGACTGTTATGTTGTAGCTTTATCCCTTCAACACGGTGCGTATGTGATGTGAATCACGGTGCCGTGAAACATGTTTGATATCCTGTAAATACGACCTAACCATTGCGTATGCATATGTGCGGTTGTCATACTAGTCGATTCTCCAATTTGGACGATGCGGCTGGGGTTAGTTTTTGCATCTTAAAGCTACATTGTAATTGTAGGTGTTGACGGGATAAATATAATAGTATGTTAGTGCCGTAAATGGGGAAATATCTGGCGCAACACAGAAACGGGATGGGCGAGGTTCTTCCTAAGCCTTGTCATATAGTTTTCCAATTCACGGCACTAACCTACTATTCGCTATAACACTAGTCAACTAGGCACTGATTAAGTCGGCTATCGTTAATGGTGGCTAATGAAATGTCTCCCGCCATCGCCCAATGCTGCAGTTATATGGCATCACATGACATGTTGCCATGTTGTTCTATTGTGCCCGTGATCATCTCGTCAATGTCACTGGCGAGAGTGTATCCCTGGGGGTCGTTTTTACTAAACTTCGTACGACTAAAATGTTCGTAATTGCAAAATTAGGATCGTCTGGAAAGTTTAATTAATGAATTTACATTTATTGAACATAGGCTGCATGCAGCCTATGTTCAATAAATGTGAATCCAATAATTGTTTACAAGAAAACATTGTTATTGTGAAATTCAGAGACTATCATAATTTTCCACTTACGAACACTTACTCGTACAAGGTTTAGTATAAAGACACCCTGTTATCCAACGATATTGCTGAAATACTGGGAAAACATGTGTTACAGTTGGGGTCAGCGTGTAAGTGCACACACGAACGAACACGACAGGTTGGAACCAACCTGTCGTGTTCGTTCGTGTGTGCACTTACACGCTGACCCCACTGTACCTCACTACGTCAGAATAAAACGGTAGTTTGTGTCGCAATATGCACTATTTCGATGAATCGGAAAACAGTATACATGTACTGTGCACATTTATTTGGAACATCACCAGTCCGAAATCCAATTTAGTTTAAATACGTTTACTCGTACAACACAAATATGTAAGTGCACACACGAACGAACACGACAGGTTGGAACCAACCTGTCGTGTTCGTTCGTGTGTGCACTTACACGCTGACCCCACTGTACCTCACTACGTCAGAATAAAACGGTAGTTTGTGTCGCAATATGCACTATTTCGATGAATCGGAAAACAGTATACATGTACTGTGCACATTTATTTGGAACATCACCAGTCCGAAATCCAATTTAGTTTAAATACGTTTACAACACAAATATGTTATTTCTATATAGCTGTTTTTCTTTTTTTCCCCAAGCACAATGTAGATTGGAGTTCAAACATTTTGTTTTTGCAATGCTTACTCGTCTAGGTATGTGTAGCCAGTTCGAGGTGGGCACCGTCAAGCCGTACTTCATCTCGTGCCGCAGCTACTGGGAGTGCACGAAGGGCAAAATGGCCGCGATGTGCTGTCCGCCCGGACAGACGTTCGACACCATCGGGCTGGCCTGCATGCCGGACACCGCCGGTGTGTGTAACGAGGAGTGTCCGCCGACGGAGGTGCTCAGCACCGGCAGTAAGTGTCATGTTGGGCCCTTGATTATATGTTTTATTCTGTTTCTGTTTAGAGAATGCTTTTTTTTTCTTGGTGAAACAAGTGCCCCTTTTTTTCAACGAGCGCCCTGCCCATTTTTCAGTCTAGGGAAAACACTATTATAAATAAAAATAAATTGACATATTAAAGGGATATTCATACTATAATTCATTTTTCATATTGCTTTTGTTTCAATAATTTATTCTATAAACTCAAACTCCTTGAGACTTTTATGTCTCAAACTGCTCGAGTCTGTGGAATAAAACGCGTAGTTATGGTTAACAACTTTAATAAGCTTCAGATAATCATGTACAGTGGGGTCAACGTGTAAGTGCACACACGAACGAACACGACAGGTTGGAACCAACCTGTCGTGTTCGTTCGTGTGTGCACTTACACGCTGACCCCACTGTACTGCATGCATATAGATTCTATTTCCGAATATGATACACAAAACCATATGAAAAGTATGGTGATATACTGAATTTTAACTAATGCAGAGTTTTATACCTACTTTTCATTAACTTTTGATGTTTCTGTTGTAACTGCCTGCACCTTTCCTACATTAATGTATGTGTATAAATCATTGCAACTCTTTACAGTGGGGTCAGCGTGTAAGTGCACACACGAACGAACACGACAGGTGGGGTCAGCGTGTAAGTGCACACACGAACGAACACGACAGGTTGGTTCCAACCTGTCGTGTTCGTTCGTGTGTGCACTTACACGCTGACCCCACTGTATGTTGCTTCAAAAATCCTGTACCCTGTGCAATATTTTGTTATGAAACAATCGTGACTATCGCCTAATATTGTAAATTCAGATAGATTCACAATTTCTTTGAAGGGGTATCTCCAAAGTGTGGTGTATATTATTGGCTAACGGTTCATATTTTGGTGTTTTATGTGTTATTTCGGTATATCTGGTGGTTTGTGTTCATTGATATCAACATACAATTTACGTCACCTCCCGCGAATTACACGTATAACTAGATGTTCCTTTGTGGGTATTTTAACAGTATAAAAGGGGTCCAAAATGTTCCCAACGGTGAATGTGTAGATAATTGACGATTTATGTCGTGTGTAATGATTGAGCATATAATTTATAATTTAGTAGTTGTACAAAACTATGTCAATTACCCAAAACCAACGAAATCCACGCAAATCTACCCAAATTCCACCGAAGGCACATGTTCAAACGCCTTCAAACAGTATCACAATTCCTTCGAGTGGAAGCCTGAGGCTGCAGTAAATTTTCGAACACTCATATCGTGTCTGCTACATGTGTATCCACAGAGTGCATATTCAAGCCGTCGTTACTCGGCCCCAACTGGTACGAGCAGCTGGACGCGGGGACCTGGGTTCCCCGCCCCTGCCCCAAGGCTACCGTCTTCTCCAAGGGAATGTGTCAGTGTGTCTTACTCACGAGCAATGCCCCACTCGGGCCCGATGGTATGTATTAAATATTAACTGATTGCTGAAGAGAAACATTTTCTGACTGATTTTTTAAATATTATTAAAAAAGAATTATGTACAGAAATATATATTGTCACCACTCATTTGAACCGTCTCGGCGAGTGTGATAAAGGTTTTGTTTGCTTTTTTGTGCTAACTTTATGCTATTGGAATTGTTTCCGTAGTCTAAGGGTGCGACGATTAACCGCCATACTGGATTATTCACGATTCATACCTCCATGGTACGGTGCACGAATGAAAGCTTTGATTTCGGTCTCAGAATAGAAATATATTTATCATTTTGTGATTTCCAAAAATCTATTTTAGCTCGTTGTTATGCTCCCCTAAAAATGATTTCGGCGGAGCACATGGTTACCGCTGTCCGTCGTCAAAGTGCTATATCTTTGTGACTGCTTGGGATATCAACTTGAAACTTCATATACACATTGATCAGCATCAATATTTTCATTGTGTACCCGATCCATGCTGCCAAGGAGCCCAAGATCAAGGTCTAATGACTTAGAAGTTTGTTTGTTAAACCTTACGTTAAAGTTGTTTTCAAATTGCTACATCTCTGTGACCGCTTGCGATATCAACTTGAAACTTCATATACATTATTAACTACTGATGTTGGTTTTTTTCATTCGGCGTTTTGTGTACGGGCTTTAAAAATAAGAAATCACAAGGGACTTGATTGGGCGAATAAGGAGGATAGAACAACAACTCCAACCCAAGATATGTTATAATAGATGCATACAACATAACCACTTAATTAATTGGTAACTCGCCTGGACTTATTCGTCACGTTCAGCATCATCGGAATTCATCTAGATTTATGTCTCCTCATATTTAAATATTTTAATCACACTATGGAGTGTAACGGCAGTTTGTTCAACCTGTCTGACAGTTCAAGTACAGTGATCCGTCAACCCAGACGTTTACTTTGGTCACAACATCAGACGACGACACTTTTGGACGTCGATGTCTTGCCTAGCACTTCGCCTTATCTTTTATTGTGTATCCGACTATTTTGCTCGTAAATTATCATCCCGATGATGCGCTTTCATCATATACATCTCTCATGATCAAGATTTAGTCTTGATTTATGCGGTAAGACGCATAATTTAATAGCACATCTTGGTTCATCCGTCATGTTCTCATATACAGTGGGGTCAGCGTGTAAGTGCACATACGAACGAACACGACAGGTTGGTTCCAACCTGTCGTGTTCGTTCGTGTGTGCACTTACACGCTGACCCCCACTGTATACAGAGCAAAGCAGCAAAGAACGTGGAAACACACGCCAACACTTCTCATTCCGTCTTCTTTAAAAAAAAATGCATACAAAATTACGTTACTTGGGTCACAATCCAGAACATGACGTTACCATAGCAACTGGACCACGAGCGATAACCATTATTTTCATACTTTGTCTTGGCTTACTGGAAGACCACTGACCAGGCTACGACATATCTAAATTTAGTTTAAATGCGATACAAGATGACAAAACGATGGGAATTGTCCGGGTATTTTATGAACACCCCTTGTATAATGGAACTTACGTCACAAATTGATAATACCAAACTAACAAAGGAAACTACAGAGGGCGCAGGGGACGTAGATTTTATTTTTTTTTATTAGTTCGTTCCCACGAAATAACAATTCGTTCCCTCAATTTAACAATTCGTTCACACGAAATAACAATTCGTTCCCTCAATTTAACAATTAATTCCCACGAAATAACAATTCGTTCCCACGGGAACGAATTGTTAATTCGTGGGAACGAATTGTTATATCGTGGGAACGAATTGTTAATTCGAGGGAATGAATTGCTATATCGTGGGAACGAATTGTTATTTCGAGGGCGAATTGTTAATTCGAGGGAACGAATAGTTATATGGTGGGAACGAATTGTTAATTCGAGGCAACGAATTGTTAATTCCAGGGAACGAACATTATAGTTGCTTAGTGAAAGATCCCCTCATTTAAAGAGAGCGGACAGTGCTAAATATTGTTTCGTACGCTTCCAGAGTGCTTGCCTTCTCTCCATATGACGTTTGACGACCTGAAATCAGACACGGATCGTAACGTCGGTATCCACATTGAGAACGTCAATTACCTCGGCGACGGCACGGCACATTTCGACGGCACCGCAGCCGTTAACGCAAACATATTCTCCAACGCTCCGTGGGGCAGTAATGTCTACGTTTACATCCGATTTAAGCCGACCGGTAACGGAAGGCGACAGGGACTGATACACAATTCAGGATGTGGGCCCAGCGACATCGGCCCGTCACTGTTTATGGGTATAGACCGGGAGCCAGGCAACAACATAACGATGAAGTTCGCCACCGTGCCAGAACGGCCCTGGCTCGAATATGATTTCGTCAACGTTACAACAACGGTAGGTTTCAATAAAGCCCTTTCAAAACCCACCAAATATTCACAGTTGGCCGTGTTCCATAGCCGGCACGCAATTATAACATCTGTATATTTTTCCTCAGTTCACAGTTACATGATTGATCATGTATACATAACACAGATTGTATAGATCAATGATCTGTCGTATATCCAAATCATCCCAAAGTTATACAATTCCCATTGCTGCTGCAATGGTCCACTTGGATATTCATGCTACAGTGGGGTCAGCGTGTAAGTGCACACACGAACGAACACGATAGGTTGGAACCAACCTGTCGTGTTCGTTCGTGTGTGCACGGGTCAGCATGTAAGTGCACACACGAACGAACACGACATGTTGGTTCCAACCTGTCGTGTTCGTTCGTGTGTGCACTTACACGCTGACCCCACTGTATACATTGAAATACAAAAAACAAATACTCAACGATGTTTTCTCTTTAGGCTAATATGAATGATAGCTTGTCATCCGTTCATCGACGTAGCCTATAATACACCATTTGGAAATCCATTGTATTAGGTGGCTGTGAGGCTTATATACAATAAAGTCTGAGTTTTAACATTTAGTAAGCTACTGATGCCATTCTGACCGCAATTTTGTATTCGTGTCGTGTACGATTGTGTGTGTATACTTCTGCAGAACAATGCTTGGATAGACGCCTGGTTCAAGTTCGGCGACGGCCAGTTCAAGGCAGAGGTGGACGGCCTAACAGCGGTCTTAGACATTCCAGGTAATGTTGACTGTGTCACGTGGAATCATTCAGTGGACATGGATCTTGCAATTGATTTCACTTGAACATTCCATGGTAGGTTGTTCTAGACAGATTGTATTACATTGTGTGTTTGTGGCAATACAGTCGAACCTCGGCCACCTCTCTGCAACAACACCCTTTCTATAACAGCCGCTATTTTATATCCCAAATGGATATTCCTCTGTATCTAACCCTTAGACTGCTGAGCACGAAAAGTGTCGTCTGCTGTTGCTTTTGCCTTCTTTCTCAATAAAAACATGTTTTGACAGCATTTTAGAATCATTTCCATTGGAAATGATTCTAAAATGTTGACAAAGCATGTTTTTCATGAGAATTATCCCGACAAAAAAATAAACAGCATTAACAGCATTAACAGCTTGAATCAGGATTAACCTCTCTACAACAGGCACCTCTCTACAACAGCCAGTGTTGCGTCTTCCCATGGGTGGCTGTTGAAGAGAGGTTACACTGTACCATATTTGTTATATGGCATTGTCACAAACGCGCAATATAACTCGTCTTCCTAGAACGATCGACAATGACCTGTGGTTGTGACTGGAGAAACGGGGCATATGGGTCATGCGATGAGTTTAGATCATGTAGCCTATTTCACCAACTTATCTAGAAAAGTATACTTTGACGGAGAAATATTCAATTTAAGGATAAATTTATTATTTTTTATTATACTGAATTTATTACATTCTCACAGCCACTTTGGCTGTGATAATGTAATACATTCAGTATAATAATTCCGCATACTTTCTATCATCAAATATATGCAGTGGTTAGTTCTATATGAAATAATTCATTTCGGAAAAAATAAATGATTACTCCCTCAAAGTATACTTTGCTAGAAAAGCATACTTTGCAATGTTGGTGAAATCGGCTACTGATCAGCCTGTGCAGTCACAAGTGATCAAGAGAACACAAGTTCAATCCTATATCCACTGACAGATTCCACCAATATAATCAACATGATTGTCTGTTCTTTAGAGTGATCTGGTTCTGCTGATTTCAACGGATTGCGCAATAAGATGCATATCTTCCTTAAAGTGTTATGAGTATATGATAGATCTACTGTCTGTTCCACGTTTTGCTGCCGACGAACATTTGGCTATTAAACACATTAAATCTAAAATATATTTAAAATTAAGTACTTTTTCATCAATAACCAAAAAGTCCTCCTCCCCTAAACATTTTATTTTATGAATTCCATAAAATATTGATTTTATTGCGAAAAAACGATTTTCCTATGGGAATTTAACATGGGGAGTCAATTTGCAAAAGTGTTCGTTTTTTGATCCTGAAGGATCAAAAAACGAAAAAATTTGGAACTTCACTCCGAAACCTGGCGAGATAGCTTGAAAATGATGTAACTAAGAAAACAAAAGTTATATTTTGAAAATCGGTCCACAAATTAAAAAAAATATTTAACAAAATCTTTTTTTAGCCCCCATGTTAAATTCCCATAGGAAAATATTTTTTTCGCAATAAAATCAATATTTGATGGAATTTCATCAAAACGTGGAACAGACGGTAGTATCTATGTTGTAACATCACGAGAAGTGTATCACTTGCAAAATGAAAATTCCATGTTTGCCATTTCTAAATGCATGCACATCATTAAAAATGTAATTCTCTTTAATCTAGGTAACGTGGCTCGTCGGCACGGTGCTCTAAACATCGGCGGCAACCTGTGTCGGATAGGCAACGAATCGTTTGGCGGATTTGTCGGCACAGTAGACGAAGTAAGAACTCAATTGTTCTGTTCATGTATTGTTATATATTACAGTCTACTCAGTGATTTACCGATATTTTGGATGGATTCATTTCCTTGAAGGAAATATTTCCTCCTATACGTTTGCGAGACGTAATTGACGTCACGTTTCGACGTCATTTCCGGCGAAAAAACAAAAGTAAAAATTGTCAATGTCACATTTTTCGGAAAGCATGAAATATACATTTTATTCCACTGTATACCATTTTGAAATACCGGATTTAGTTCCCTTGACATCTATAAATCCGACCAAGATTTTACATGCCATATAGCGTCAACAAGAGTACAAATATAGAGTTTCTTCAACTACCATTTTGAAATACAGGATTTATTTACCGAGGTAAATAAATCCTGTATTTCAAAATGGTAGTTGAAGAAACTCTATAGTTGTACTCTTGTTGACGCTATATGGCATGTGCATGTATTCTGGTGTTTTTATTTCCTATATTGATCTGCTTTAAGCATCTAATAATGTACCGTATCAAACAGACATTTCAATTTCTGTTTGACAGCATAACTGTATAAATCGGATTGTATATTATGATTAGAGACCAACACTCTTTATTTGGTAAACGTGTTCAGCGTACACGTACATGTAACTGTATGGTTGAAATGCACATATTTTCCAACAGCAATTGGTGGCACGTTTAAGGAAGCTTACATTTTAATAAAATCCACGTTATCAGGGTAAATGGCATATTGTACTAATATACAGAGAATAGTAGGTTAGTGCCGTGAATGGGTAAACATATCTGACAAGGCTCAGGAAAGGCTCTGCCGAGCACATCCCGTTTCCGTGCCGCGCCAGATATTTCTTCCCATTTACGGCACTAACCTACTATTCTATTTATCCCGTCAACACCTACAAATGGCTGTAAAATGCAAAAGTATAACACCAGCCACCGCACATATTCATACGCAGTGATTAGGTCGTATTAACAGGATATCAAAAATGTTTCACGGCACCGTGTTTCACGGCACATACGCACTGTGTTGACGGGATAAATGTTTGTTTCTACCTTGTGTGTCACGAGTGTGGCTTTAAATGAATAAATTGATTTGTATTGAACACTATGTTTGATTATATCAGATCGTAGTTCAAGTCTTAATTCTGTTGTTTTTTCTTGTTTCAGGTAAGAATATATAAATGCAAGCCACATCGGTAACACAGACAGACTACAGACAAAGAATACGCTATTTATATGTGTGCATTTGGTTTATATATGTGTCGTTTTGTACAGATGTCACGCAGGGCAAATGACGCCACAGGCACGTGCTTTAGACCCACATCAACCAATATTTCATTTTATATCTCGGCATCTACGGCAACAATAGTGATGCAAAAGAACGTAGATACCCCGAGATATAGCATACTATAAATGAGACATGCCATATGATTTTGTACCTTCGGACATCTACGTAATTTAATTAAATATGTTTACAAAATTTACAATATTTTTCATAAATTTAGTCAAAAGTTGACACAATTTTCAGAGTACATTCCGCATGTACTCTGCAATTTTGTCAACTTTTGACGCCATTTACGGAAAATATTGTAAATTGTGTAAACGCATTTCTGGAAATTACACAGATATCCGAAGGTACAAAATCACATGGCGTGTCTTAAATATATCCCGGGATATCTGCTGTCGTAGATACTGAGGCCAGATCTTGAATTACACCATAATCGCATAGCCATTCTTCGCCATCATTCACATTAAATATGGCTAATTTTTTAAATGGATATCGGCCAAAAACGACTACGCGATAAGGGAGATAATACCGGTGCCTACAAAAATTCATACGGGAAGAAGTTTGTAGAAGCACAGGTGAATAAAGGGTGCCAGGGATGGCAAAATGGTACAAAATTCACCGCAGAAAGTCATAGAACTGAAGATTGACACGAAAAAAAAAGGTCTTTAGAGGTGATTTTTTTTTTTCATGATTATTGTCATTGCTCCGGATAAGTTTTGTATCTAAATAATGGATAATTTGTACTCCCACTTTTGATAATCAATAAGTATTCTGCCAAAATAAAATGCGTAAAATACGCCAATACGCACCTTATTTGGAGCTCTAAATTGTATTGTTATGACTTTCTGCTGGTTTCTAAACATAATTAGTTTGTTTTTTGTTCGCCATTTTACCATCCATGCCACGCGTTACCCACGCCAAATACGCAAACTCCAAATCTGCATAAACACAAATAAGTATTGCTAGCTCTAAATAATTATTGCTAACTTAAAGTATTAGAGCTAGCATTAAATATTTAGAGCTAGCTCAAAATCATTTGAAGACCTATAAATCATTTAGAGCTAGCATTACCTATTTAGAGCTAGCATTAATTATTTTATACCCACAGGTGTATGTAACGTCAAATCTACATAAACTCAAATAACTATTGCTAGCTCTAAATAACGAAAGCTATCATTAACTATTTAGAGCAAGCTCCAAATGACTTAGAGAGTTCTTTAAATGATTTGGAGCTAGCTCTAAATATGTAATGCTAGCTCTAATTATTTAGAGCAAGCAATATTTGTTTGAGTTTATGTAGATTTGGCGTTCCATACACCTGTGGGTAGAAGCTGACATACACAAGCAAGTTGTCCTTTACCAATCGTGAATGTGCTGATACCGTCGATGTCAAATTTGCTCAAGTAGTTCTACTAACATTTAACAACGAATAATACATGTTAACTATTTGCATGCTGGGAAACTTGTGGGCTATAAATAGTTCAAAACTAGCGGACAAAAATTCATCATATTTTGTTTGTATTTCTCCCCGTAAATTTCCATGAATATGTCTTGTAATTTCATTAGAATTGAGTACTGAGGACTCAATTCTAATGAAATTCCAAGACATATTTACAGAGAGAAATAAATAATATACTCCTAATTTGTTTGGCGGATATTTTCACCGCTAGCATGCAAAGAGTTAATGTGTCTGTCCTGAACTCACATGGTGACGAAGTTAGTTTAGACCAATGAATTCCTTTAGATCTTCATCGGCACTTGCACAAATACCAACAGGGCCAAGAGTATCCATGACTGTGTCTCGTATGAAAAAAAGGACTCGACCCATCATAGCTTCGCCCTTCTGCGGTAGTTCTTTTAGTAGACGCTGAATCTCCTTAGAGGAATTGGTCCATCAAGCATTCGTTACCCTAGTGCGAACAGTAACTCTTGCAATCTACCACCGTACCGTCCGTAGTTGCTGTGGACGGTACGGGAGCAGATTTTTCAAGAGTTACTGTTCGCAGCAATAATTACCTGAAACTATGCGATGCGACATGAGAAAAATACCCATGATTTGTGATCAACGCCACATGTGGAAGACGCGGACCTATGACACCAAAAGAAATGCCTATTAAAAAAATCCCATTACCTCACCCACTTGGTCTCGTACAGTACCATCTTCTATATAGAAGATGGTACTGTGCGAGACCAAGTGGGTGGGGTAATGGGATTTTTAAATAGGCATTTTTTCGTGTCATAGGTCCGAGTCTTCCACCTGTGATCAACGCAGCCCGATATCGGGCTATGTTCACACTGTTCCAATCTAGTTTTTGACCTATCCATACGGACATAATGCGAGCTATGTAATTGTGTAAGCTGTATCAGTTATATGGTATATGTTAAAGGCACATGCCCACTCAGTCGGCACAAAATGTTCTTTATATCATAGATATCATCTGAGACATTTTCTGGCAAAATAAACATTAATTCACCATTACCCCACGTATTGATTGGCATTATTATACATTTTATATCAGACGTAAATTTCCACACTTATATCAGCGGCAATAACCGTCTTTCCTTAAAAGGTTAAGACATTACTATTTAGTATCTGTATTTAAGTTTTGATGTGCAATGATCATACTTTATAATCTGTCGAAAATATTTTTTTTCATGTGACGCATATAATTACATGTAGTATACATAATTAAACAAAAACAACATGCCTCATTCGCACATGAAAATACCCTGATACCACCGCGAGTCACTATCAGTCAAATAAATATTATTAAATGATTATATCTGTATAGCGGGCACTCGTATTTTTCAGAACTGGTGGAATAGTGACACAAGTATACAATTATTTAATTCCTATAAAGAACATTTGTTGTGCCTACTGTCAGAGTGGGCATGCACCTTTAATTTGAGGACCAAATCAATCAGGCTAGTTTATTTGTAAGAAAAAGGTGTTGTTTTTCTAAAAAAAATGCGAAAATTACTCGCAAAATGTGTAGATCCTGATGAGACAACTTCTTATGAGCCGGCTCATCTGGATCTACACTGTTTGCAAACACTGCTAAAGAGATATGTAGTGTTAAAAGGGTTAGAAGCCCCGATTCATTATCAACGGGTGCGAAACGGCGTGTTACGACGTGCATGGCATGTATAGCGTCGGATTAGTCAGCTCGTCTGTTTAAGGTTGCTGAACCCTTCTTGTGCCCATGTAAAATCACGGCAAGATGTAGAAACCTATTGATTTTGAAAAAATTCCTGATGACTTATCTCCCCTTGGAGGCCATTTTTATTTTTCGCACTCTGTATCCTTGTCCACGCGATAACTCAAGTTCTACTTCACCGCTCGTAACCAAATTTGGTATACATGTTTATCACGGCAAGACGAAGAAGCCTATTTATTTTGACAGATTGTGACCAAATTCAATATACATGTTTATCATGGCAAGAACCCTATTAATTGTCAGTGAGTTATCTCTCCTTGTTAACTGGCCGTGCCTCGACGGGCGTATATTGTGACCTTCACTCTTGTTATTGATAGCAGTATCTGCATAATGACTTACTGATCACATTCATATCGTTTATTTATGACCGTCGCTATTTTTTTATTAGTCGGTTTTATTATTAGATGTTCATACACTTTACATGGGACATCCAGTCACTGACACACGAGAACTGTTAGTGCATCAAAATAGAACTTAGCACGAAATAAATGTCTTAAAATATCTGTTTGTTTAGTCATCCTTCATGAAATGTGGCCGTGACTTGAGAACTGCGGCTGATTGGTTTTTGCGACCAGTGAAAATCCAGATCAGCCTGTGCATCCGATCAGGATCTTAACTGTTCGCCATTCCATCAATGAAACACCCATCCAGCTTCTAACCAGCAATATAGATGGCTATCAGGCTACCGGAGTGTTCCATTTGATCATGAGCTACACTGGTCACACATTTCATAAGCCACATTTCTCCAGTCACAGCCACAAATGTGTTCATATTTGTTAACATTCGCCCCACCTATGAGTCTTGACTCGCAACTGGCGAGCGTCCTTGATATTCTTTTTCTTCTGACAATCTTGGTAAATTGCGGGTTGCAAATGGCCCGCGTCTGATAAAATAAATAATACAGTGAAACCTCTCTAAACCGGACACCCTGGGAGCTCCCCAGCGTGTCCGGCTTAAAGAGGTTTCACTGTAAATAGGTCGTTTTATCATTCTGAGCCATAGATGTGTGCTATGCGATCACGAACAGACATTATCACCGGAGATAAATTACCAAGAAACTCGTGAAAAATAATATCAGGTGGTGTCTTGGTGTCCGGTTTAAAGAGATTCCACTGTATAGTATGTATAATAACTACAGATTATGATCAGCCAACACGTTGGCACGGTCAGATGAGAAAGAGAAAGGTCTCGTTGACATTGTCACCAGTGTAGCCCCGGGCCATCCCACTCTGCTGTATGGTCCGATTGACATTGACTTCTACGGAGCCCAGCAGGGGACAAAATAACAATTCGTTCCCTCAGTTTAACTTCCCTCGAATTGACAATTCTTTCCCACGAAATAACAATTCGTTCCCTCAATTTAACTTCCCTCGAATTGACAATTCTTTCCCACGTGGTAACGAATTGTTAAATTGAGGGAACTAATTGTTATTTCGTGGGAACGAATTGTTATTTCGTGGGAACGAATTAATAAAAAAAGAAGCATACGTCCCTTGCGGGGGACTTCAAATTGTGAGAGTGATGTGTTTATATAGGTGATACTCCGCGTATGATCCGTGTTAGGTTTGATAAGAATCATAAGTGACCAGTAGCCTATTTCACCAAATTGCAAAGTATACTTATCTTGCTAAGAACACTTTGAGGGAGAAATTTTCAATTTAAGCATAAAGTTATTATTTTTACAGTGATAATGCTACAAATTCAGTATAATAATTCTACATACTTGTAATCATCAAATATATCGTTAGTTCTATATATGAAATAATGCATTTCGGTAAAAATAAGTGATTACTCCCTCAAAGTATACTTAGCTAGATAAGTATGCTGAGCAATGTTGGTAAAATCGGCTACAGGTCCACCACCACTAAATATTGTTCCTATATAAACTAACCAATGACCACACATTTTGCTATTCTCTGCTACTTTCATTTTTCGTATGGATGTTGTGGGACCTATTTTCCCATAACCTGCAGCCATTCTACTCTGGATATTCACTAATTAAAATATAGGTTTAATTATTGTAAGAAAGATACATTCAATCTCCTGTGAAGTAGATTAGTGCACCAATTGACTGGTTTCTGCAAGCAAAGAGTGTCTATGGCATAATACATCTGGCTTATTGTTGTTAACGTATTACTTTGTACTACACCGCGCATGACTATCTGATGATTTAGTGTGGTTAAACCTATAAGGACTACTTATGTTTATATATCTGGAAAATGTGCTCACTATTCACAGCAATGTCCTATTCCCCGATATAGTAGGAAGTTTGGGCCCAAGGTATCCTGTAGTTTTCGTATAATGACCGTTCAACTCCAGCCATTGACTTGTCGCAATTCGCACCAACTCGAACAGATAGACAGCTTTGAAGTTTTCAAGAGATAATGCGACAAACACTTCACTATCTGTGTTTTAATATGAAGAATTGGGCATACATAAGAGCGTGTTTAACATTTCTACAGTCACAGACCACATTTTTGTTGAAAAGGGTCCCGCCTTTGGAACAGTCAGTCATAAAAATGGCTTTATTGCTCAGAAAACGTCACAAAGCTAGTGTATGAGTATTGATCATATATCGATGGTCTAGTACATAAGGTCGTAACTGCTATGCTTTAGCATAGCAGTTACGACCTTATGTTACTGGACCATCGATATGTGAAAATAACGCGAGGTTAGCTATGTTGGAAGACTAGGCTGGCCAGTTTGTGTCACCCGGGCATATTTGATTACTTGATCCGGCTTCCAGCGGATGTCGATTTTGGCCGAAAACATAAAAAGAAAATTATATCGAATAACAATTGGTGAATGTCATTAAAAGTCAACTGAATATTAGTTATATGCACTAAAATGACACGTGTCAGCAAATACTGTAGTGGTAATAGAGATATTTCCTATTTTTACGTACGCGGTTCAGAAAATGTCGTCCAGCGAAGCTTTATGAGCAATATTTTCTGTGACGCAAACTTTTACCGCAAGTGCGTTGGTGCAATTCTTATTCTTCTCGCTGTAGTTAAGAATTCATATCCCTGAACAAATCCAGACAGCTGAATTCACTATGTGAGCCCTATTGATGATTAGAGGTTCACCACTACCAAAGACTGTTCCTATATAAACTAACCAATGACATATTTTTCTATTCTCTGCTACTTTCGTTTTTCGTATGGATGTTGTGGAATCTATTTTCCCATAACCTGCAGCCATTCTGCTCTGGATATACACTAATTAACATATAGGTTTAATTATTGTTAAGAAAGATAAATTCAAACTCCTGTGACCACCCTGGTGGTGGCGCAAAAAGTCAGCGGCTGGAATTGAAACCGCCTCACATGACAAACATTATCCGACTTACAACATAATCCCAAAGAATATGCTGGAAACTGATGTAAATGATAAATTAACATGCCTGTGAAGTAGATTAGTGTATTAATTGACTGGTTTCTGCAAGCAACAAGTGTCTATGGCATAGCAAATCTGGCTTATTTTTTAACGTACTACACCGAGCATGAATATCTGATGATTTAGTGTGGTTAAACCTACAGGAGGTACACTAATTTGAACATTGGGTGTGGTGATATGCTATGTAAAACCTCATGGTGGCAGGTGGGAGCATGCGATTGGTAATTTAACGATCGGTGTTCATCCTTACCGGAATTCCGACGGGAGACCTGGTTTGACCCTCACATACGTCTTTTTGTATGTGACAGTTGAATCTGGTTATACCCCTTAGGTGAGTATTATGTTTATTCGTAATCCTATTTTAGGGGAAGGGGCCAAGACTTTGGTGTGGTATGGACCTGGAATCAGGTCAGGTTATTCTAATGTCAGTGCTGAATATATTTGTCTCGATGTAAATATTCCGTTCTGATGTCGGGACCCCCCCCCCCCCCCCCACCCCCCTAAGCAAAACAACAAAAGAAAACAGCAAACAAACTATGTAAAATGTCGACTACCCATAACCATTAAATGGGCTTCCATAAAAAAAAGACCTACATTAACAGTGTAGTGCCTATGTAAAGTCAATGGAAATCATACGAAAAACTTAGCTCAACATTCTATAGATACTAGATGATTTACACTCCCAATCACAAAAGGTAACTTATGGGATTCGACCCCGTTAACCTGGCCTAATATATTAGCTGTTGACATGCCATTAAACACCATTAACTCAAATCAAATTTATGTGGATATGTACATGCAAACCTGGTAGATCCAAATACGGAATGCACAATTGCTACAGCAACCGGGAAACAATAGACTATATTATTTAAGTTTGATCATTATCAATTGGCTTATTGCATTGTATGTCTATTTGTCTTTGCTACACACATTAAATATATCTATACACTAGTCAATATAATATGTATTTTCATACTTGGAAACTGGCAAAGCTATCTCTACACTGACATACCTGACACATGTGTATCGTGTTGGTGCCAACTTATTACTTATTGCTTCAGGAGGTTATCCTTTCTAGTGTGTTCATTATAGCTCTTGGCACAGTTATATATACGTCACTACAAAAGTAATACAAAAAATGGGTAAAATAATATATAAATGATGTAGAATGGTGTAGAAAGTTGTCAACATCATCAAGGAAACTTGTACAAGTATGTATATCTTTCAAGGATCATCCAATACACAATATATAGAGCAACAATGATGCATACATTGTGGAAAACATACCATACAGTGGGGTCAGCGTGTAAGTGCACACATGAACGAACACGACAGGTTGGTTCGCTACCCACCTAAAGTGTATGTTGTTACATCAAAATTGTATGTTGTTACCACTCAGTTGAACCGTCTCGCCGAGACGGTTCAACTGAGTGGTAACAACATACACTTTTGATGCGAAATGAGAAAAAATGCAGAAAAATATTTACATTTTTTTTTATACATGTATTACAGTGGGTTCATCGTGTAAGTGCACACACGAACGAACACGACATGTTGGAACCAACCTGTCGTGTTCGTTCGTGTGTGCACTTACACGCTGACCCCACTGTAAGATGTCGATAGTTAAAACATATCAGCGTATTTTGTATATATCGTTTGTTTGTAAGCGGCCATTTTGAAATTGATTTTGGTCAAATTGTATGATATGATCGACATTGTGTTGCCGTTCTAAGTATATGTCAGTATACAAGTATAATATATACCTTTGGAAGTCAAATTGCAGCATATATGTTTTATTTATTTTGTGTTGGCGGCCATCTTGGAATGGCGGCCATAATGTATTTGGAAATTGCTTCGCCCTATTGTTTTAAACCTCTGTAACGTAAACTAAACGAAAACAAGTGAACTTTTGCTTCTAACAAACATTTGACACGAAAGTCACATTATGATCCACAATGTAAATGCAATCAAAGAATAAACTGCCTGTAAATGTCCTGAGCCCATTTCTCCAGGCATATATCACAAGGTGTATGATCACGTGGTACTAACAACAACAACAACAAGTACCGATTCAAAGTAAGTATTATTGTATAGTGTCCTTATTACGTAACGGATTTTGATGAAATATAGCGCATCAAACGCGTCTTATTAAGCTGCATTTCGTGGTCTCTGTATTTTCGTCCAAACTTCTGTCGTTTTTGCGAAGAATCGACTCCGACACGGAAATCGATTCTTCGCAACGTGTCTCCGACACGGAAATCGATTCTTCGCAAAAACGACAGACGTTTGTGCCGAACTCACTAGACCACCAAATGCAGCTCATGAAGACGCGTTTGCTGCGCCATATTTCATCAAAATCCGTTGCATATTAAGGAAAATAACAAAGAATATTTACTTTGGAGTGGGCGACGTTGTTGTTGTTGTAACCACGTGATCATGCACCATGTATCAGGAGCTAGACTGACCATAAATGCAATAAGCCCCATTTCTCCACTCACTTTCACAGTATCAATTATATGCAGTGAACTGCATGACTGTTTAGAGTAAGTTTTGAGGAAACTTATTCAACACATTGTATTTCTGTTCATTTTCACACCTGCATTTTAGCGAGTAAACCTTAATCCCCCGTAACAATCGTTTCCCGCCAATACAAGGATTAGTGGCATTGTACAGAGAGAAGGTGAAGTGTTCACATCTAGTGGCGTGGATGGCTATAAGGTAATGTATTCTGCATTTTGTGAATTTCTGCAAATTCTCTCTGTTTTGTATGCATATTTGTAAAATTGCATGTGCCCCCACTTCCCTCATAATACAATGTAATGACCTCGCCCACACCATCACCCTCCCCACCCCAATGTTTTTTCATGAAAAAGGTCGTCCAGCAACCACTGCCGATGTGCTGGCCAAAACTGTTGGCTTTTATCTCATTATTATACAGTGGGGTCAGCGTGTAAGTGCATACACGAACGAACACGACAGGTTGGAACGCTCACCCATGTATAAAAACAAATGTAAATATTTTTCTGCATTTGTTCTCATTTCGCATCAAAAGTGTATGTTGTTACCACTCAGTTGAACCGTCTCGGCGAGACGTTCAACTGAGTGGTAACAACATACACAACATACACTTTGGATGGGTAGCGAACCAACCTGTCGTGTTCGTTCGTGTGTGCACTTACACGCTGACCCCACTGTATATGGTTCTAAGTACATAACTATAATTACACTGCATTACATAAGAGTATGACGGAGTAGTCTTTCCAACTGTGCATTTGAAACGTTATTTGTTTACTTTCTACTTCGTGGAGAGTGCACTAAGAAATTTGCTAAATTAAATACACACTTATAGTCTGTTTCGCAAAAGCTGCCCAAATTTTAAGGCCATATAAATGTAATGTTCAGGGGTTAACGCTACTGACGAGTTGTCTGCTCCGCGTAGGAATACACATCGGCTCTACTTTGCCGAGGTGTACCGAATGCCGATAGCACGGGTAGTTGGGTGTCTTTTGAAGGTCATTTATCATGCTGACTGTACTGAGTGCACATCATATTACTGTTTGGTAAGTTCACCTGTGTGCTTGCTGCACTTTAGTGCACTTTGTCCTGTCCCATTACAGACATTCCTACCTTCCACAAACTACACGTGTAGCGACCTGTGTGTGTGTTTATCCAGAGTCAACACGCAACGGTTCGTCAAGGAAGACAACTACGTCAAGACTGGCTGGTTGCGAGTCTAAGCCAAACGACAAACCCAAGGTTAGTCGCGAAGTCCACGTCAGGATGGACATGAGGGAAACATATAAACAATTAAAAAACAATATTTTTTTCGATAATATTAAATTAAAGGAAAATTTAAGAATTAAAGGAAAATTTAAGAATGAGCCTTTTATTTCGTGAAATTTGGTCAAATATTGATTTTATTGCGAAAAAACAATTTCCCCATGTTAAATCCCCATAGACATCTTCACAGAGTATGAGGATTTAACATGGGGACATTTTTTAGAATTTCAGAAATACTGGACCGATTTTCAGAATTTAACTTTTGTTTTCTTAGATCATTTCCAAGATATCTAGCCAGGTTTTGGAGTCGATTTCGATTTTTTTTTGTTTTTTTACTCCTCCCACACTCGTATCTCTTTTCCCCCATGTTAAATTCCCATAGAGAAATCAATTTTTCGTAATAAAACCAATATTTGACCAAATTTCAAGAAATAAAAAGAATGCTCATTTTTAAATTTTCATTTAATTTAACTATCGAAAACAATGTTTTTCAATTGTTTATATGGCTGCACAATTTGGGCAGCTTTCGCGAAACAGACTATATAGGTAAGTTTATGGTACTATTGTTGTGTCATATTGTAGAATTGTCTCTCAATAACATATCGAAGTATGAACGTCAACGCCATGCATGTGTTTTCTATATTTTAATGCGAGAAGTGTAAATGTTATTACGCACATATTTACTGTGTAACGTGGTGTAGCGATATAGTACAACCTGTTACCTATAAAGCGGAAAACGTACAGCTATATTATATATTCAGTGAATAGTTTCACCAACCCACCACCCCCACCCTACTGCGGGAAACTATCTGGGGATGGGCGACTTACAATGTAGATATAAGAACCCAAACAGTCTAATCTGTAGCCTATTTCATAAAAATTGCAAAGTATACTTACATGTATCTAGCAATGTATACTTTGAGGGAGAAATTTTCAATGTCGTGATAAATGTATTAATATTTATTATACTGAATTTATGTAACAAATTCAGTATAATAATTTTGCATACTGTTAATCATCACATATGCTGTCGGTATAGTTCTATATGAAATAATGCATTTCGGGAAAAATAAACAAATACTCCCTCAAAGTATATTTTGCTAGATAAGTATGCTTTGCAATCTTGATGAAATCGGCTACAGGGGCTAAGCAGTAGCCTATTTCATCAACATTGCAAAGTATACTTTACTAGCAAAGTGATACTTTGAGGGAGTAATCATTGATTTTTCAGAAATGCATTATTTCATGCAGAACTAACGATTGCATATATTTGATGATTAAAAGTATGCAGAATTATTATACTGATTTTATTACATTATCACAGCCAAAATGGCTGTGATAATGTAATAAATTCAGTATAATAAAAATTAATAAATTTATCCTTAAATTGAAAATTTCTCCCTCAAAGTATACTTTGCTAGATAAGTATACTTTGCAATGTTGATGAAATAGGCTACTGGTCGCAAACATTATAAGGTAACTTGTCTCAGCCGCCAGTCCACATAGTAGTTAGTAAACTTACCTATACAATACCAAGTGCGGTGTATTGCTTTGCTCTTGACATTCCGTCCGTACGTACGTCCGTCTGTCTGTGGTCATTGACGTCAAAACAATTGTCAGAGTTTCTTAATCATGCCATAACTTCAATATCACTTGAAGGATGACTTTAATATTTGGACAATTGATACATCTAACATACATGTATTTTACACACTCATGGCTATAGCCGTTTTATCTTCACAATTAAGTAAGTTGAATCACTTAGCCACGTTTATGACCTACCACTCTTACCATTGTCTGTCCACCCGTCCGTCTGTCCGTCACAAACCTTATAACTCGGAAAGCGTTTAAACCGTATTAGATAGATACTTGAAACTTGGTATGTTGCCTCCTTACGCAGCAGATGTGTAAACTTAATTTAAATGCTTGATTCGACCCCGGGTCATGGATTATCTCCCAATTTTGGACATAGAATTTGACAATTTTGTCTGGAAACCCATAAAACTTTTAAACCGTCATGGATTATCTGCCCCTTTTCTACTTAGAATTTAAATACAAAATTAAACTAAAACAGAAGACCATATTGTTTTGTTTGGTTATTCATAGCCGTTGGTAAATATATTTTGTCATCAGCTGTGTTTCTTATATTTATTGTATTTTGTCAGCTATGAGAATCGTCTACATATTCTCATTAAGTGTCAAATAAATGCTTTTAAAAATAAATAAGTTAAATATAACACAGCAGTAGAAGTCTGGGGGCCTTTTCACTAAACTTTGTACAACTAAAATGTTCGTAAGTGTTCGTACGACTAAAATGTTCGTAAGTGCAAAATTATAATAGTCTGTAAATTTCACATTAACATTGTTTTCTTGTAAATAATTATTGGATTTACATTTATTGAGCATATGCAGCCTATGCTAAATAAATGTAAATCCATAAATATGCAGCCTATGCTCAATAAATGTAAATCCATAAATTGGAATTTACAGAGGATCTTAAATTTGCACTTACGAACATTTTAGTCGTAAGAAGTTCAGTGAAACGGGGCCCTGAAGTTCTGTCGTTTTATTAATCACAATCATGATATATTGTTAACAGCTGTTATTTCATTTTTGTCTTCTTTCTCTATAAAACATGTTTTGACAGTGTATGAGAATCATCTTCAATGGAAGATGATTGTCATGCACTGTCAAAATATGTTCTTGTAGAGAAATGTAGGAATACAAAAAATAGCAGACGACATAATTTTGATTTGTTCAGAGACAGTCAGATGTGGCGGTGGATTGTTGCCTAGCAACTATGAAGGTCAGTGTATTTCATGCTTGATGCTTGTTATTATCCCCTCGCCGATAGGCAAGAGGAAATATAACGGTAATCCATGTACGTGTGTGTGCGTTAGTAATACCTTTAATCTTTTCAATAACTAATGAACCACTCCACCGATTTTGATGATATTTGGCCACAATGTGTGTAGGGCTGGTGCTTTGTTTTGCATACGACCCAAGTGCGACCGCCCAATATCAAGGACACCGGGGACGTATGTTCACCTTGTTTGAAAGGCAAATGCGAATTATTGGATTTACATTTATTGAGTATAGGCTGCATATGCAGCCTATGCTCAATAAATGTAAATCCATCAAAGTTTGTTTTGTTTCATCCATACGAAAAACGTCCGAAAACTCAAGGTCACTGAGGACTTGTGTTTACCTTTTTTGTAAGGAGAATGCGTTAAGTGTTAATTCAATAATTAACGAACTGCTTGACTGATTCTTATAATATTTGGCCATAATGTGTCTAGGGGTGTGCTTTGTTTTGCACATGACGCACGTCCGACTGCCTAATGTGAAGGTCACTGAGGACTTATGCTTTTTATTAACAAGGGTGCCAGCGAGGGGATTAGCTTAGGGATAACGATGCCCTTGTTCCACTACATGTACATACATGAATGGCATGTGTTATATTCATGTTTCCTGTACATACTTGCATATCTGATAATCCATATTTATATATTTCTCATAAGTACAGTGGTGGTCAGCGTGTAAGTGCACACACGAACGAACACGACAGGTTGGTTCCAGCCTGTCGTGTTCGTTTGTGTGTGCACTTCCACGTTGACCCCACTGTATGTCTATAAGACACGCACTATAGAGCTGATCTTACATGAGTGATGATTTAATAGTACATTTATTGAATGAATTTACTGATTTCATTAGAAATTAGGCTGTGCCATGTGTAAGATTCTATTTATTACATACGTATAGCGTCATACATTGAAGATGTACTGATTACCTAATGTGTTTTCTGTAGTGGTCTCATTCTCTTTTGACATGATTCGCATGCAGTAGTCAAAACATTTCGTTGTAGATGAATAGAGGAAATGAGAAACGAATCGGAATTTCAGAATGCAGATGTACAAGTGTTAGTGGGGACAGAGGTGGTTACCGAGATACTATGGAGCATGTCTGTACAGTGGGGTCAGCGTGTAAGTGCACACACGAACGAACACGA
Source organism: Conchocele bisecta (assembly GCA_029237695.1). Lineage (NCBI taxonomy): Eukaryota > Metazoa > Mollusca > Bivalvia > Lucinida > Thyasiridae > Conchocele > Conchocele bisecta. The sequence continues at coordinate 22,660,634 of CM055274.1, read as the reverse complement.
CAGGTTGGTTCGCTACCCACCCAAAGTGTATGCTGTTACCACTCAGTTGAACCGTCTCGCCGAGACGGTTCAACTGAGTGGTAACAACATACACTTTTGATGCGAAATGAAAAAAAATGCAGAAAAATATTTACATTTTTTTTACACATGAAATGCAGTGGGGTGAGCGTTCCAACCTGTTGTGTTCGTTCGTGTGTGCACTTACACGCTGACCCCACTGTATATAGAGGATCATAGATGAGTGATGGTTTAATACACTTATTAAACAAGTTTAATGATTTCATAAGAAACGAGGCCTCGTTTCACGTGAAATCAGTGAACAAGTTGAATAAATATAATTTTCAATCAACATAAATGTAAGGTTATATCTATTACATAAGCATAGCGTCATACATTGAGACTGTACTGATCACCCAATGTGTTTTCTGTAGTGGTCTCATTTTCATTTGACATGATTCGCATGCAGCGTCAAACATGTTATTGTAGATGAAATGAGAAACAAATCTGCAGCCTACAGAATTTCAGCAGACAGATGCACAACTGTTCGTGAGACAGAGCTAGTTGCCTAGCAACCATGAAGTAGGTCAGTATATAAAGAGGATCTTACATGAGTGATGATTTACTATATAAGTGTACCGATTTCATAAGAAATTCTGGGCACGTTTCTTTTTAAATAACATAAATGTAAGATTGATTTATTGCATAAGTGCAGCATCATGCATTGAGGCTGTACTAATCAACTAATGTGTTTTCTGTAATGGTCTCTTTTTCATTTGACATGATTCGCATGCAGTCAAAAGTTGTTTTTGTATATGAATAGATTAAATGAGAAACAAATCGGCAGCCTACAGAATTTCAGCAGGCAGATCCCCGAGTGTTAGTGGGGACAGAGATAGTTGCCTAGCTACAATGAAGCAGGTCCCTATATAGAGGGGATCTTAACCTGAGTGATGATTTAATATATTTTTAAACATATTTACTGATTTCGAAAACAATTTAGACAAATTTATTTTGAAATAAGTCAACGAGTACATCCGACTGCTGAATTTATGTAGGTTGCTGATCTCATTTCCTCTACTACTCTACAATAACAATACAGAAATCTTACATAAATGTAAGATTTCTGTATTGTTATTGTAGAGTACTAGAGGAAATGAGATCAGCAGCCTACATAAATGTAAGATTTCTGTATTGTTATTGTAGAGTACTAGAGGAAATGAGATCAGCAGCCTACATAAATGTAAGATTTCTGTATTGTTATTGTAGAGTACTAGAGGAAATGAGATCAGCAGCCTACAGAATTTCAGCAGTCGGATGTACAAGTATCAGTGGGGACAGAGGTGGTTACCGAGCAACCATGAAGCAGGTCGGTACATAGAGGATCTTAGATGAGCGATGATTTAATATACTTATTAAACAAGTTTACTGATTTCATAAGAAACGAGGCCTCGTTTCTCATGCAATCAGTGAACACGTTGAATAAATATAATGTTCAATCAACGTAACTATAATATTATTTATTACATAAGTATATATATATAGCATCACACATTGAAGCTGTACTGATGACATAATGTGTTTTCTGTAGTGATCTCATTTTCATTTGACATGATTCGCATGCAGTAGTCAAAGCATGTTATTGTATCCCCCGGACTACCGTCGGGGGATACTATGGATTTGACAGCACGCCGCGTCCGCGTCCGCGTCCGCGTCCGCCGCAGACACTTCTTGTCCGGAGCATAATTCGAACACCCTTTGGAATATTTTCATGAAACTTCACACATGCATAGACCACGACCCGAAGGTGTGTCGCGCACAAGAATGACAACTCTTGCATAGCTAATTTTTGAGTTATCTCCCTTTTTTGTTTCTCGCACTGATTTCGTGTCCGGAGCATAACTCCACCACCCTTTCGAATATTTTCATGAAACTTCACACATGCATAGACCACGACCCGAAGGTGTGTCGCGCACAAGAATGACAACTCTTGCATAGCTAATTTTTTAGTTATCTCCCTTTTTTGTTTCGCGCACTGATTGACCATAACTCGACCACCCTTTGGAATATTTTTATGAAACTTAACACATTCAATTAGACCACGAACCGAAGGTGTGTCGTGCACAAGAATGACAACTCTTGCATAGCTAATTTTTGAGTTATCTCCCTTTTTTGTTTTCGCTCACTGATTTCCTGTCCGGAGCATAACTCGACCACCCTTTGGAATATTTTCATGAAACTTCACACATGCATAGACCACGACCCGGAGGTGTGTCGCGCACAAGAATGACAACTCTTGCGTAGCTAATTTTTCAGTTATCTCCCTTTTTTGTTTTGCGCACTCTACAAACTGGACAATAATGCATGAAGACCTGTTTTCTCGTCTGCTCTGTATACCTTTTCTCGTGTGCTCTGTACACCTTACCTGTAGAGAGAACAATAGAAACTGGGAGAACCATGTGCTAAGCATGGGCTAGCATGTGCAGATGTCCACTGCTTGACCACTGCTTGACCACTGCTGACCAGGTAATTTATACAGGTAAATCACTACATTGGGTACTGTGTTGAATAAAATATTGTGGCATTATGTGGACCTTTGCAGATATATGTAGATAAATATAGGACTATTAAAAAAAATCTGGTCTCCAATAGCAAGCATTATTATTTTTAAACTTTTTTTTGTCATTTTTTTTTTTTTTTTTTTTTTTATTCATTATTTTTTTTCATTTTTTTTTTCAAATTATTTTTCAATTTGACTGGAAAAAAAATCTGGGCTCCAGTAGCAAGCATTATTATTTTTAAACTTTTTTTTTCCATTTTTTTTTTTTTCATTTTTTTTTTCAAATTATTTTTCAATTTTTAGTCCAGTAGCAGAAGGTCGTAAGTGCTATACAGACTATTCACCTGTACATGTGCTAGCATGTGCAACTGACTACTGACCACTTACAGGTAATTTATACAGGTAAATGATTATATTACATTTCCGTAAACTGTGTTGAAAATATTGTGGCATTATGTAGACCTGTGCAGATATATGTAGATAAATATAGGACTATTAAAAAAAAAATCTGGGCTCCAGTAGCAAGCATTATTATTTTTAATTTTTAAACTTTTTTTCCATTTTTTTTTTTCATTTTTTTTTTCAAATTCTTTTTCAATTTTTGTCTAGTAGCATAAGGTCGTAAGTGCTATATACAGACTATTATCATATAATAAAACAATTATTGACTAGTGAGCCATAGAATATAATCTGATATTCTATGGTTCACTAGTCAATAATTGTATAATATGTTCGGGCCAGTGAAAATTGCTTTCGGGCCCAGGCTCGAGGTCAAGGCGGGACAAGGCGAGGCATCTGATTCGCGGAATTCTTGTTTACTTATCTCCCTTTGTTGTTTCGTGCTCTGATTTTGTATCCAAAGCATAACTCGAACACGCATATACGCATTGCTCTAATGGTCCTCTACCGCCCTGTGCCAAATCCACGTTCGTTCTGCCCCCCGTCAAGCCCAGGGTCAAGGTCACATACTTAGTGCTTCAAAAACATTAACGCTTGGGTAAATATCTTATACTTTCTGTTTTCTTTCATGGATCATGGATCATCTTCATATTTCATATACGCATTGCTCTAATGGTCCTCTACCGCCCTGTGCCAAATCCACGTTCGTCCTGCCCCACCAATCCCAGGGTCAAGGTCACATACTTGGTGCTTCAAAAACTTTAACGCTCAGGTAAATATCTTATAATTTTTATTTCCATTCACGGATCAACTTCATACATGTATTTCATATACGCGTTGCTCTAATGGTCGTCTACCGCCCTGTGCCAAATCCACGTTCGTCCTGCCCCCGCCAAGCCAGGGTCAAGGTCACATACTTAGTGCTTCAAAAACTTTAACGCTCGGGTAAATATCTTATAATTTCTGTTTTCTTTCATGGATCATCTTCATATTTCATATACGCATTGCTCTAATGGTCCTCTACCGCCCTGTGCCAAATCCACGTTCGTCCTGCCCCCGCCAATCCCCAGGGGTCAAGGTCACCTATACTTGGTGCTTCAAAAAACTTTAAATGCTCAGGTAAATTTCTTATAATTTTTCTTTCCATTCACGGATCAACTTCATATTTCATATGATGCGTTGCTCTAATGGGTTCCTTATTTTCGCCCATGTGCCACCATAAATCCACGTTCGTCCCGCCCCGCCAAGCCCAGGGTTAACATCATATACTTAGTGCTTCAAAAACTTTAATGCTCGGGTAAATATCTTATAATTTCTGTTTTCTTTCACGGATCAGCTTCATATTTCATATATGCATTGCTCTAATGGTCCTCTACCGCCCATGTGCCAAATCCATGTTTGTCCTGCCCCCGCCAAGCCCAGGGTGAAGGTCACATACTTGGTGCTTCAAAAACTTTAACGCTCAGGTAAAAGAAAATTTTTACTTGCAATTTGGCCTCATTTATTATCAAAGCGATATGTGGGACATCCGTGTTCTATGAACACATTTTCTAGTTTATTAAACTTCACACATGCATAGAAGACGACCCAAAGGTGTGTCGCACGTAAGAATGACAACTCTTGCGTCGTTAATTTCTTAGTTATCTCCCTTTGTTGTTTCGTGCACTGATTTCGTGTCTGGAGCATAACTCGAACACCCTTTGGAATATTTTCATGAAACTTCACACATGCATAGACCACGACCCTAAAGGTGTGTCCCGCAAGAATGACAACTCTTGCATCACTAATTCTTTAGTTATCTCCCTTTGTTTTTCCGTCACTGATTTTGTCTCCGGAGCATAACTCGAACACCCTTTTTTCAAACTACTTGTGTATCTGGGGAGGGGGATACACATGCGCTTGTCGACAAGCGTCCATTTCTAGTTGTATATGAATAGATGAAATCAGAAACAAATCGGCAGCCTACAGAATTTCAGCAGGCAGATCCCCGAGTGTTAGTGGGGACAGAGATAGTTGCCTAGCTACAATGAAGCAGGTCCGTATATAGAGGGGATCTTAACCTGAGTGATGATTTAATATATTTTTTAAACATATTTACTGATTTCGAAAACAATTTAGACAAATTTATTTTTAAATAAGTCAACGAGTACATCCGACTGCTGAATTTATGTAGGCTGCTGATCTCATTTCCTCTAGTACTCTACAATAACAATACAGAAATCTTACATAAATGTAAGATTTCTGTATTGTTATTGTAGAGTACTAGAGGAAATGAGATCAGCAGCCTACATAAATGTAAGATTTCTGTATTGTCATTGTAGAGTACTAGAGGAAATGAGATCAGCAGCCTACATAAATGTAAGATTTCTGTATTGTTATTGTAGAGTACTAGAGGAAATGAGATCAGCAGCCTACATAAATGTAAGATTTCTGTATTGTCATTGTAGAGTACTAGAGGAAATGAGATCAGCAGCCTACAGAATTTCAGCAGTCGGATGTACAAGTATCAGTGGGGACAGAGGTGGTTACCAAGCAACCATGAAGCAGGTCGGTACATAGAGAGGATCTTAGATGAGCGATGATTTAATATACTTATTAAACAAGTTTACTGATTTCATAAGAAACGAGGCCTCGTTTCTCATGCAATCAGTGAACACGTTGAATAAATATAATGTTCAATCAACTTAACTATAATATTATTTATTACATAAGTATATATATATAGCATCACACATTGAAGCTGTACTGATGACATAATGTGTTTTCTGTAGTGATCTCATTTTCATTTGACATGATTCGCATGCAGTAGTCAAAGCATGTTATTGTATATGAATAGATGAAATCAGAAACAAATCGGCAGCCTACAGAATGTCAGCAGGCATATGTACAAGTGTTAATGGGGACAGAGATAGTTGTCTAGCAACCATGAAGCAGGTCAGTATATAGAGAGGATCTTACCTGAGTGAAGATTTAATATATTTTTAAACAAATTTACTCATTTTAAAAACAATTTAGACAAAGTTTATTTTGAAATAAGTCAACGAGTTTAATAAATGTCATGTTCAATCAACATAAATGTAAGATTTATGTATTGCATAAGTGCAGCATCATGCATTGAGGCTGTACTGATCACATGTGTTTTCTGTAGTGGTCTCTTTATGCCCCACCACGATAGTGGAGGGGGCATTTAGTGTTACCCTTGTCCGTCCGTCCGTCCGTCCGTCACGAAACTTTAACGCTCGGGTAAATTTGGCCTATTTATTATCAAAGCGATATGTGGGGCATCCGTGTTCTATGAACACATTTTCTAGTTTTCTTTTGACATGATTCGCATGCCGTGTTATTGTAGAGGAATAGAGGAAATGAGAAAAAAATCAGCAGCCTACAGAATTTCAGCAGTCAGATGCACCAGTGTCAGCGGGGACTGAGGTGGTTACCGAGCAACTATGAAGCAGGTCGGTATATAGAGATGATCTTAGATGAGTGATGATTTAATATACTTATTAAACAAGTTTACTGATTTCATAAGAATCGAGACCTCGTTTCTCATGCAATCAGTGAACAAGTTGAATAAATATAATTTTCAATCAACATAAATGTAAGATTATTTATTACGTACGTATAACATCATACATTGAGGCTGTACTGATCACATAACGTGTTTTCTGTATTGATCTCATTTTCATTTGACATGATTCGCATCCACTGTCAAAAGTTGTTATTGTATATGAATAAATGAAATCAGAAACAAATCGGCATCCTAAAGAATTTCAGCAAGCAGATGCCCAAGTGTTAGTGGGGACAGATATAGTTGCCTAGCAACCATGAAGCAGGTCAGTATATAGAGAGAATCTTAACCGAGTGATGATTTAATATATTTTTAAACAAATTTACTGATTTCCAAAAAGACAGTTTATTTTGAAATATGTCAACGAGTTTAATAAATGTCATGTTCAATCAACATACATGTAATATTTATTTATTGCATAAGTGCAGCATCATACATTGAGGCTGTACTGATCACATAATGTGCTTTCTTTATTTTGACATGATTCGCATGCCGTGTCAAACCATGTTATTGTAGAGGAATAGAGGAAATGAGAAAACAATCAGCAACCTACAGAATTTCAGCAGTCTGATGCACCAGTGTCAGCGGGGACTGAGGTGGTTACCGAGCAACTATGAAGCAGGTTGGTATATAGAGATGATCTTAGATGAGTGATGATTTAATATACTTATTAAACAAGTTTACAGATTTCATATTAAAGAATCAAGGCCTCATTTCTCATGCAATCAGTGAACAAGTTGAATAAATATAATGTTCAATCAACATAAATGTAAGATTAATTAATTGCATAAATGCAGCATCATGCATTGAGGCTGTACAGATCACATAATGCGTTTTCTATGATCTCGTTGTCATTTGACATGATTCGCATGCAGTGTCAAAAGTTATTATATATGCATAGATGAAATGAGAAACAAATCGGCAGCCTACAGAATTTCAGCAGGCAGATGCCCCAGTGTTAGTGGGGACAGAGATAGTTGCCTAGTAACCATGAAGCAGGTCAGTATATAGAGAAGATCTTACCTGCATGATGATTTAATATATTTATTAAACATATTTACTGATTTCATAAGAAATTGTGGCCAAGTTTCTTTTGAAATGAGTCGATGAGTTTAATAACTATCAGTTTAAATCAACATAAATGTAAGAATTGTTTATTGCTTAACTGCAGCATCACGCATTGAGGCTGTACTGATCACATACAGTGTGGTCAGTGTGTAAGTGCACACACGAACGAACACGACCGGTTGATTCCAACCTGTCGTGTTTGTTTGTGTGTGCACTTACACGCTGACCCCACTGTACATGTGCTTCTGTAGCAGTCTCAGTTGTTTATTTATTACAAGTGTATCGTTATTTTAATACACTCTGTCATTATCAAAATTTTTTTTTTTGGCAATCGTATGTTAACATGCTGATGTTTGTTTTACTACATGTTAACCCTTACACTGCCGAATTAAATGTCGTCTGCTGATTATTTTTTATTTTCGATTTTTCTCTCCAAAAACATGGTTTGACAGCATTTTAGAATCATTTCCTGTTTCCTGTGGAAATGATTCTAAAGTGCTGTCAAACCATGTCTTTATTGAGAAAGAATGCAAAATATAAATCATCAGCAGACGACAGTTTTCGTGCTCAGCAGTCAGAGGGTTAATGATCATGATGCTATGTTGTGTTGTTTGTTATTCCATGCACATGCCTGTATACATGTTAATCCCGATTCATATATATGGCCCATAATTATATACCTATATGTCTTATGTGTATATATATCATACTTGTATACCTATGTACCTATATGTCCTATATATAGATATACATATATATAATATACCAGTATAGTATATCACCCCGATATATATATTATATACAGTAACACATGTATAGATGTATTATTATGCATGCTTCAATTTCTAGTGTCAATGTCAGACAGGTAATTTACAGGTAGAGCCACACGATGAAATGTACATGGACAGGAATGCTTGGGTGCATAGTCTGTAAAAGGTAAACTTCTAATCACAAATAGTGCAGATCCTGAAGAGACGGCTCAATAGGAGCCGGCTCATCTGGATATAAACTGTTTGCTAAATGCAATGCATTCACGATCGGTGTTGAAACTTACAATGCTGAATTAAATTCTGTCGTCTGCTGTTTCTTTTTAATTTTCATTTTTTTAGATCAAAACATGGTTGGAAAACACTTTTATTCTAAAGTGCTGGCAAAACATGTTTTACTGAGATTTAAGACAAAATGTAAAACAACAGCAGACGACAATTCATGTTTCCCGCACTCTAAGGGTGAACAGTTATATATTACGTACCTTATTTTTTTACAGTTTCACATGTAGCAGCCGTGTTTCTATCTACGACGTCGTGGCACAGTCTGATGAAACCGAGTTGGTATCGTGACGGATGTACACTGCCTAGCAAGTTGTCGTTAATGTTTCCTGTTTGTTTATATTCATGATCTCGAAGACTCCTTGTTAAGTCGCATGCAATTGTACAGTCGAACCTCCCCGAACGGCCACCTCTCTACAACAACACCCTCTCAATAACAGCCGGTATTTTATATCCCAAATGAATGATTTCCTCTGTATCTAACCCTTAGACTGATGAGCACGAAAATTGTCGTCTGCTGTTGATTTTGCCTTCTTTCTAAAAAGAAAACATATTTTGACAGCATTTTAGAATGAATTCCATTGGAAATGATTCTAAAATGTTGCCAAAGAAAATAAATAAACAGCGGACGACAAAATTTAATTCAGCATTAACCTCCCTACAACAGCCACCTCTCTACAACAGCCAATTTTGCGTCTTCCCATGGGTGGCTGTTGTAGAGAGGTTGCACTGTATGTACATGTATTAAAATAAACACTGTATGATCTTACAAAAGTCTGTATTGCAAAAATAATGCAGACCCATTTGCGGTCATTACAAATCGCAATCCACACATTTTCTTGTTGAACCTCCAATATTCTTACTAAATTGTTGTATCTACCGTCGTGTAATTTTCCTCCATGAAAACATGTTTTATCCCGTCAACACAGTGCGTATGTGCCGTGAAACACGGTGCCGTGAAACATTTTTGATATCCTGTCAATACAACCTAATCACTGCATATGAATATGTGCGGTGGCTGGGTTATTTTTTGCATTTTAAAGCTATGTGTAGGTGTTGACGGGATAAACAGAATAGTAGGTTAGTGCCGTGAATGGGAAAAATATCTGGCGCGGCACGGAAACGGGATGTGCTCGGCAGAGCCTCGCCCATCCCGTTTTCTGAGCCTTGCCAGATATTTGTACCCATTCACGGCACTAACCTACTATTCTCTATTTATCGGCCTATCGGTGTCAAATCCCTTCATATAGGATGATATGATACGCTGAATAAAATGTTTTTGTCAAGAAAAATAACAAGTTTGATATAAATAACAGAAAACAATATTTTTAATTCCTGCATTCTATGGGTTAATGCTTAAATGTCATTTACTTCCTAGGAGATTGTCTCGGTTACTATGGTACAACAGAAGGACTGACTGTGATTGGACTAATTAATGTTTCCATGGAGACAACACCAGAAATGCCTGTCTACTGAATTGTAAGTAACATTCTGTGTTTCTCATAACGTAAATTCGTGGTTATATTCATTATTAGGGCCACGCTAAGTATAAGCGGAGCTCTACAGTGGGGTCAGCGTGTAAGTGCACACACGAACGAACACGACAGGTTGGAACCAACCTGTCGTGTTCGTTCGTGTGTGCACTTACACGCTGACCCCACTGTATATATTTTGAGCCTTATTTTCATACAGTGGGGTCAGCGTGTAAGTGCACACACGAACGAACACGGACAGGTTGGAACCAACCTGTCGTGTTCGTTCGTGTGTGCACTTACACGCTGACCCCACTGTATATATTTCACTGTGTCCGTCTTGAGATCTGCTTATTGAAGTCGATGACATCACGAATGAGATTGACATACAGTGAACAGATTGTTGTTAATGTTCCCAGTAAGTTCATGTTAGTTTTATGACATGAACATATCACCACAAAATGTATGGGTGACTTCAATTATGTTTGAACGATACACGAAACTTGATAAGCTTGTTTTTCACCATCGATAGTTTCATTATACATGCCAAATCATGCGGATTCCCGAGGTCAATATATAATGACTTGGACATGCATGTTAAACTTGGGTGCCAATTATAGTCTACACTTTACGGGTTAATAAAGACCTTTCAATGGTTTAGGTGCGCGGAAATGGTTTCGGTTACTATGATAGCTGCAGGACGGACGGGGATTGGATCAACTTCAACTCATGGACACAACTTCAGAGATGCGGGTCTACTGAATTGTAAGTAACAAGCATTTTGTGCACCTCACAATTCGCTCAATGGAAGTATTATTAGGACCCTGACAAGAATCAGTGGAAACATTTTTGTTTCGTTGTGATAACCTGTGGTTTTATCTATGGTTGACAAAAATTCACATATCCAGCTAAAAATGTGTTTTCCTTATTTTATTCAACCCCTTCAACCCCTGTTGAAACTTTTATATTTGCTAATGTCATGTGTGTCGAGGATCTAATGACTTTGAAGTGTGTGATAAAGTTTTTGCAAAAACATTTGTTAAAGTTTATGAGTACCTTACAGTGGGGTCAGCATGTAAGTGCGCTGACCCCACTGTAAATCTCTGCAACTATATCCGGTTTACTTACAACTTGATATGCTTCTTTATCACCATCCATGTTTTCATTCCATTCATATCCATATGACCCTCACGCCCAAGTTCAAGGTCAATGACTTAGCAATACATGTATTGCAGCGTTTGTGTTAGCTTTTGCGTATCTCATATTTCTGAAACAGTAAGTCTGATTGACTTGAAATGGTACATATGTGTTTATCATTATCCGTTTATCATTATCCATGTTTGGCTTCTATTGCCCACACACGGAGTCTGAATGCCCAACGATAAGGTCAAATGACTTGGGAATTTGCGTTACATGTTTTTGCGACATTTACATTTTTTTTTTAAGCACAATGTACTTTATATCTGTAAGTGAATGTCTGACTTGTTTATCATCATCCATAGTTTAATTATGTTGCCCGTCCATGTGGCCTAAATGACCAAGATTCAGGTCACATTTACTTAAACGTTGTTGCAACAATTGTTTATGAGTACCTGCAACTAGAAGTCAGAATGACATTAAACATCATATGCTTATTTATCATCATCCATAGTTTATTGCCCACCAATGCGGCCTTCCTGCCAATTGGCAAAATTACTTTTGTTTTGCAACCTTTCTTTATAATTTCCTATCATGAAACATCTTCATATTTTACACATGCATTCCTGATGCTTAAACAAATCCAATACCCTCCTCCCAACCCTCCCCTTAGGCTGGTGATATCATGGTCACATAGAGTATTGACGGGAACCTCAGTATGCCATGATTTTACAATTTTCCACCACAATGTCATGGACCCACATCGGGCGGGTTTCTATAAGCCGTTATTTACTCACAAATCTAGTTACACTGTAATTCGGATTCTTTTTCAATCTGCCAAAATGTGATAGCTATTTTTATCCGCATGCCAATTTATAGGTCTACACTGGCTGCAAACATTTTACCCATATCTCTATATAATATTTTTAAATATAATTTGGATCATAATCTGACAAAACCAGGCTTATTACGTGTACAGTGGGGTCGGCGTGTAAGTGCACACACGAACGAACACGACAGGTTGGAACGCTCACCCCACTGTATTTCATGTATAAAAAAAATGTAAATATTTTTCTGCATTTTTTCTCATTTCGCATCAAAAGTGCCGTGTATGTTGTTACCACTCAGTTGAACCGTCTCGGCGAGACGGTTCAACTGAGTGGTAACAACATACACTTTGGGTGGGTAGCGAACCAACCTGTCGTGTTCGTTCGTGTGTGCACTTACACGCTGACCCCACTGTATTACCAATGAAGCAACATCATACTAGACTGTCGTGTCTGATCTGATGCATCACTGTTTACAACAGTCAACGAATCATCCATTAAGCCTTCGCCAACTTCAACAGATTTTTTGAAGTTTCCAGTATAACTGTACACATGATCAGGATATACACTGTTCATAAATGAAACAAGCTTGTTGTTTTTTAGATTGTATCCCGTAAGACTTGTGCTATAAATAACTTACCGAACTTGGAAAATCAGGAGTACATGTAAACTTCCTTTAGAACGACTTCCAGGTCATCCCTGATGTTCGAATTGGTGGTATCTGTCAATTTAACATCACACTGCTTACTGTCTGTTCCACGTTTTGCTGCCGATGAACTTTTGGCTATTAAACACATTAAATCTAAAAAATATTTAAAAGCAAGTACTTTTGTATCGATAACAAAAAAGTCACCCTCCCCAAAAAAAAATGATTTGATGAAATTCCATCAAATATTTATTTTATTGCGAAAAAAAGATTTTCCTATGGGAATTTAACATGGGGGGCTAACAAATGATTTTTTTTTATTTGTGGACCGATTTTCAAAATCTAACTTGTTTTCTTAGTTACATCATTTTCAATCGTGTTTTCGCAATAAAATCAATATTTGATTGAATTTCATCAAATAATTTTTTTTGGGAGGATGACTTTTTTGTTATTGATGAAAAAGTACTTACTTTTAAATATTTGTTAGATTCAATGTGTTTAATGGCCAAATATTCGTCGGCAGCAAAACGTGGAACAGACAGTAGTTTTAAGCCAATCTACGCCGATTATAATGCCAATAACGCCAATGAAGTAGTTCTAAGGGAAGTTTCTCCCAATGTTTCAACTTCGGTAACCTATTTATAAGACTGGGTCCGGTTGCTCAAAGCTTCCGATAGCTTAACAGACTGTTAAATATTGCTAAGGATTTAACAGTCTGTTAAGCTAACAGAGGTTTTGAGCAACCGGACCCTGGTCTAGAAGTGGCATAATCTTTATCACAATTATTTTATAATTACAGATTAATTCAGTTCTACAACTTCAACTCGGATCTACAACTTCAGCGAGTGTTACAAACGAACATTGATGGCACAACCATGGTGGACTTCTACAAGTTATCAAATGATATTTCAATTGTAAACCGAACTCCATTTTCTCAGTGTCGTGTTGCATAATAGAAGCAAATTATAAAAAAAATCCCTCAAAACGGTTTATTGGTTCTACCAAGCTGTTAAAACAATTTTCGTTATTCCCTAGCTGGTACAGTGGGGTCAGCGTGTAAGTGTACACACGAACGAACACGACAGGTTGGTTCACACACGAACGAACACGACAGGTTGGTTCCAACCTGTCGTGTTCATTAGTGTGTGCACTTACACGCTGACGCCACTGTAGGCAAGGGGATATACGTTTGTCCACGTACAAATGTGTGCATTAATGAGTACGTATCTTAGTAACACCTTCCATTGCTTAATAACTGATACATCCATTTGACCATTTAAATAATACATAGTACCTACTAGTAGTTTTATATTTAGATAATGGTGTTGAAGCAATTAACAATACAATGACACTGAGAGAAAATGGATGCTGGTATTGCAGAAATGCGACCTTGTAAACTGTTCATGTGTATATGTACATATGTCCTTGGCATCATATTCATGCACACATGCTACCTATGGTTATATACAATCAATTAAGAAACACAAGTCAAAAAGCAATAAGCTCAGTTGATCAGGGTCTACACTGTTTGTTATTCAGTCAACGAAATATCAGTCATGCTAGTGACGCATATAGATCCTTATATAGTCACAGGTGTGTGCGGAAAGATCAGGAGTTAGACTGGCTACACGTGTGGCCAGTCTAACTCCTGATATTTCCGCATGGGGCGTGTGGCCAGTCTAACTCCTGATATTTCCGCATGGGGCGTGTGGCCAGTCTAACTCCTGATCTTTCCGCACACACCTGTGACTAGATAGTCACAGCCACAGATTAGACAAGTTACATGATGTTGTACGTAAGATGTGTGATGAAAACTATTTACAGTAAGTTTTATGTAAATGACATCAAACTTTGACACGATTTTCATAGAAATTGCGGAATTCAATTCTGTATTTGCTCTGAACACTTCGTAAATTTCCAACGTCATTTACAATGTTTTTTTTAATTAATTTTGTATAAATATCTATCAAGACATTTCGCACATCTTCTTAGGTACAAACTCACATGGCTTATCTCAGATGTGTCGGACACCTTTTGATGGCCAGGACCTATGTACATGTATACCATAATGGCATGCTAATTAAGCCTCCTTGTGACAAAATTGAACCAAGTAAAATTGCAACCAGTGCCCCAGATCAGTTTGCACAACTATATATAGATCCATAATCGGCTACATGATGTTGCTAGCTGATCTGGAGCTACACAGACCACGCCTCAGTTAACCGTCAATTACATGCTGAGGCTACACACTTTTCATACTGAAAAACAATTATGCACGGAATTATATTGTGCTACCACTCATTTGAACCTTAGAATACATGTTTACGACTAACATGTTTGTAAAGACAAAATTATGATAAATTGAAATGTCACATTCTTGTAAACAATTAGCCTATGCTCAATAAATGTAAATCCATCAATTGAAATTTCCAGACGATCCTAAATTTGCACTTACGAACAGTTTAGTTGTACAAAGTTTAGTGAAACGGCCCCGTCTTGGTTACATGCCGAGTCTGCACAATTTTCATACAAAAAGTAGATTAAAAATTTATTTTTAATTATGCATGGAATGTTTTGTTACCACTCATTTGAACCGTATTGATGAGACGGTTCAAATGAGTGGTCACACCATTTCATTATGATTACCTGTTTTGTCATGATGAGTCATATGTTGCTTGTTGTACCCAGCATATAAAGTATGCTTGTTATATTGTTTTTGCAATTCCGTCAATACCCTGATTTAAACCTTCTTAAAAATGTATTAAAATAATTATAATACTAGACCTAGTATGCAATATTTGATAAATTTATAAGACCGCACAACTTGACTAGTTGTTTTTAAAAAAATATTAAGGTTTACTTTAATAATAGTTCATTGCAAATGTTAGCAAATGTTAGCGGCATGGATTATACTACTAAACATTTAATTACTAAACATTTAATTACTAAATAACATGTACATGGGTTGGGTTCGTAATCCTATTTTAGGGGAAGGGGCCAAGTGACTTGGTGTGGTATGGACCTGGCACCAGGTCAGGTTATTCTAATTTCAGGGCTGAATATATTTGTTCTCGATGTAAATATTCCGTTCTGATTTTGGGATTTTCCCCCCAATGCAGCAGGTTAAAATGGGATCGAACCCGTTTGCCCGGCCTTACATGACCTTAGCTGTTGATACGTTAAACACTAATAAACAAACAAACAAACAAAACATGTGTTAGGCTGCAAGTTGTATCAACATTAATTACAGCACTCCCTAATGATATTTAAGGTTTAATTACAGTTAAGGTCCTTAAAATTAACTTCATAGTCATCATTACATTACAATTCAATTAATAGTTATTACTTAAAAAATAGTTGTCAATATCAAAAATTAAATTAACAAGTTACTATAACAAAATATGTATCTACAGAAATTTATGAATTATACCAATCATTATATTAATATAAAACAATATTTTAAAGAGTTCAATGTGGATTATTAAGTCTTCATTAACCCTTTCAACCATAAGTAACTGGAATGGAATATTCTATTTCTGTGGAAAGTGGAGCCGGCTCATCTGGATCTACACTGTTTGCAAACATTGGATTATTGGCTTTTCAGCAACTCTAACAAATATCAGTCTGTGTACACCCTGTAGCCGATTTCATCAAAATTGCAAAGTATACTTTCTAGCAAAGTATACTTTGAGGGAGTAATCATTTATTTTTCCCGAAATGCATTATGTCGTATAGAACTAACGACTCCATATATTTGATGATTAAAAGTATGCAGAATTATTATACTGAAGTTATTACATTATCACAGCCAAAATGGCTGTGATAATGTAATAAATTCAGTATAATAAAAATTAATAAATTTATCCTAAAATTGAAAATTTCTCCCTCAAAGTATACTTTGCTAGATAAGTATACTTTGCAATGTTGGTGAAATAGGCTACAGATCTTGACTAAAGCTAATCATGTACAGTTGTACAGTCTCACAAACGTTAGTGATCACATTTTTGGTTTCAAACATTTTTGATGTACGTCCAAATGTTGGAACATCTCCTGGGGTCTGTTTCACTAAACTTCTTACGACTAAGTGTAAATTTAGGATGTCTGTAAATTTCAATTGATGGATTTACATTTATTGAGCATAGGCTGCATATGCAGCCTATGCTCAATAAATGTAAATCAAATAATTGTTTACAATAAAACATTATTAATGTGAAATTTACAGACAATCATAAGTTTGCACTTACGAACATTTTAGTCGTAAGAAGTTTAGTGAAACGGGCCCCTGATCTGTTAGTCGGATCATTACCAAACATCATCTATAGCTTCCTCACAGTGATTGCCATCCGCCCAGTGTCATCTTTGACCTTCACGGGTGAGACACTCGCTGGCGATCGCCTTGTTGTATCGTACATGTTTGGAGCTGGAATGTTAGGAGTAGTTTACTACCAATGATGTGTATATGACTCATGTGACCCCCTACGACGGGTCATGCTAATACAAAAGGGGTTAGTGGGGGAATAAGAATTCTTTCAATGACCCCTAAAAATATTTTATAGAATGTTCTAAAGCAAAAACATGCTTTCAAAGTTTCAAAAAGACAAAAAATAATGAGAAATTTAGAGAATTATATATGAAATGATTTCATCTTATTTTTACTACACCGAAATTCATCAAACGCTCTCCTTTTTCTCAATAAAACAGTCCGTTGTTCCTTGATGTTTTCCATGCTGCCGTCTATATGGCATACACACCGAGCCTGGGGACAAATGGTTGGCCAGACATGAAACGGGGGACGCGCTAGAGTGGTCAGAGCCCGGTGAGGTGGTGGTAAATTCCCGAAAGTCAGAAACATTGCCTGTCACTTATGTTATGGCATACCTACCGATTCAACAACAAAATTGATAAAAGTATTATGTTGTGACTGCACATTTGATAAATGAGCGGTAACAACATAAGATTAATATAATGTGAGAAAAAAACAATCGTATAAATTTGAAATATTTATGTAATTTATTTAAATCCTTTACTTTTCCTACAGCATTTCTCATATTTTTGCACTTCACATATTTTCACCATTTTTTATTTATTTTTAGCACATATTTGTTTTTGTTTTTCATTTTTATTGAGGAATGAGGTAGGATAAGTAAAGGATTACTGTAATGTGTGAAAATGCATCGGCTTTCTGTTTACAACCCGTGTAATCCGGCCGGTCCAGATCCAAATGCCCGGGCTTGCATGAAAATCTGGGTCTACACTGGTGGTAAACTGGATGTTGTATGTTTGTACAGTGGAACCTCTCTAAACCGGATACCCTGGCGACTTCCCATGGTGTCCGTTTTACATAGGTTCCACTACGTGCATTACTGAAAAATTGTATGAAAAATATTTTGAGAGTTGGTCGGTATGCATGTAGTGACATAAATGTCTCTTACTTTCACTATGCGCTGGGAATTCATTACCATCTTGCTATTCTCTGGTTATTCTTGATTGGCCGTCGTGTCATTTCTGGACAAACAGTTTTCAACAGGTTCAACTTGTATGCGATGTATACAGCAGTATGGCAACCATTCGGCAATAACTGGTTGTTTTACTTGTCAAAAAGGAAACTGCTTCTTGAGTATTTGTGTGTAGATAAAAACGACATGAAATTGCCAACTCCAAGGTAATGAACTCTATTCATTTTAAATTTGGGCTTTTATTTCTTATTTTCTTGCAATGTTAGCAAGTCTGCCGCCCGAACCTCACATTATGCATTGCACATCATAGCGATTGGTAGTGAACACCGTGCATACACGTTCGAACAGCTTCAAAAATGTATAACTACTGGTTCTACCCAGTACATTTCCGTCTGCGCTAATCTTGCCAACATTTTATCACTAGCATATTGTGCTTGAAGTCAACCAGCTTGAATGAGTGAGCCTGAGTTGTGATACAGTGCTACAGCTCAGGCTCAGACAATCACATTGGTTGATTGCGAGTTGGCATGTTAAGAAACGTTGATAATCTGGACAAGATTAATACAGGTGGTTGTCTAGTGTAACATCATAACAGAAAGTATCAGCATTGTCTATGTACGGTAGCACAGAGGGAACATGGACATATTTTTAACTTTCGTGTGCGCACACAATAGGTTTTGCGTGCGCACGCGATAGGTTTTGCAAAACCTATCACGTGCGCACGCAAAACCCTAATGCGTGAAAGTAAAAGATATTTCCATGTCCCCTCTGTGCCACCGTACATATGTGATGGATATATGGGTCATATGCCATTTGTGACCAGTCTATCTCCTGATATGCTAGCACACGGCTGCAGTCTGATAAAGATATACATTTGGGTCTACGTTGGTCGCAAAGCCCATAAGGCTATACAATAATTTACAGAGACGTACTGAATCGTGTAGTAATTAAAAAAGAAAGTTGACGATAAAAACATTAAACATGTAATGTGAAGACTTCGTAGAAACTATAACATCAGGTACTCCATCTGTACAAATTAAGTCCATATTAACAAAACCTTAAATTGAAAAATAAATATTATTCATTAAACAAAACCACAAATGGAAATAAAATCAATGATACATGTAGTGGGTGGTGGTCGGGCGAATGAGACGGCGTAAATTAACGGTATGGGTTCCTCCTTGTAAGAATCACGATTTGCCTGGTTTGGCCTTCGGGTATGTTTTTATCTTTGGCTCTTTTGTTACCTGGGAGTTGAATAGGGTTATTGCCCATTATAAAAGTAGTAAGAGTATTACTGATCCTACTACTTTTGGGAGGGGCCAAGTGATTCTGGTGTCACGAGGACCTGGCATCAGATCAGGATTATTCTGAGTTCAGGGCTGAATATATAGTTTTGTTATTGTAAATATTCAGTTCTGATTTTGGGATTTTCCCCCCATTTGTACATGTACTTGAATATGTACATGTACTTGTACAGGTAATATATGGGATTTAGTACTAAACCCATTGACCCGGCCTTAAATGACCTTAGCTGTTGATAGGCCGCTAAACCCCAACAAACAAACAAACAAACATTGATACATGTAGTTCATTACACAGAACAATAAATGGAAAGAAAATCAATGATAGTTCATTATACAAAACAATAAATGAAACAAAGTATAATAATAATTCATTAAACGGAACAATAACTGAAAATAAATGTAAGCAAACAAAACAACAAACAAATAAATACAATTATTATTTGCAAGTTTCCGCAGTAAACCACGAACCCGCTGTTCCAACGTTTCGGTCAAAGGCCTTTATCAAGGATTTAGTTATAGCTGAATGTAGACACCAATTCCTTGATGCAGACCTTGTGCCGAAATGTTGGAAGAGTGGGTTTGTGGTTTAGGAAGTATCGTTTAAATTATTATTTGATATTTTGCTAATTCTGTGCGGAACCTACATGGCGGAGACGGGGCGGCTGTGAGGGGAGGTTGGAGGCCGACCATATATGTGACAGTGACTGCAGAAATGGGGTTTATGGAACTTGTGACCAGTGTAGCTCCTGATCAATTAGCACACGTATGTAGCCTGATGGAATGGCAAACAGTGTAGATCCTGATCTGGATCTGCTCTGTTTGCCATTCCATCAATGGAATAACCGCCATGCTTCGAACAAGCAATATAGATAGTTATCAGGCTACATGAGTGTGTTATTTGATCAGTAGTTGCTACGCTGGTCGCAAATCCCATAAGCCCAATTTCTCCAGTCACAGCCACAATTTATTATTAACTATTGATAATTGAATACACAATTACTACCTGGAGGTGACAGGGCGGCAAGGGGAGGTTGGAGGCCGACCAAGGCCGACCATGGCAAAAATGGGCTTATAGAGTTTTTGGCCAGTGTAGCTCCTTATCAGCTCGCACACTCCTGCAGCTGGATATGGATCTACACTGGTCGCAAACGCAGTAAGCACATTTTTGTCATTGTGAATCACATATAACACTCACATGTGGCTGTAACTGGAGAAATGGGGCTTATGGCATGTGTGACCAGTTTAGCTCCTGATCAAATAGCACACACGCCTGTAGTCTGATAGCGACCTGTATTACCTGTTAGAAGCATGACGGCTGTTTCATTGATGGACTTTGGTGTGGTATGGACCTGGCACCATGTCCGCTTATTCTAATTTCAGGACTGAATATATATATTTTTTGTGTAAATATTTGGTTTCGATTTGGGATTTTCCATCCAATGCAGCCGGTTAAATGCGGGATCGAACCCGTTAGCCCCGCCTTAAATGACGGTAGCTGTTGATAGGCCGTTAAACAACAATGTATCAAAATAAAATCATTGATTGACCGGCGAACTGTGCAGATCCTGATCAGACTGTACAGATGCACGGGCTGATCTGGATTTACACTGATAACAAAATCCATACGCCCCATTTCTCCAGTCACAATCGCGTTTATTGGGATGCTTCATGATTCTCAAACTACTAACAAAAATACTGTCTGTTCCACGTTTTGCTGCCGACGAACTTTTGATCACATTAAATCTAAAACATATTTAAAAGTAATTACTTTTTCATCAATAACAAAAAGTCACCCTCCCCAAAAAAAAATTATTTGATGAAATTCCATCAAATATTGCCCCGTGCAGGCACCGGGGCGGGATCAACTGATCCTGAGAATAGTGCTGCAGTAGCCATTGCTTGTCGTAAAAGGCGACTAAACTGGCTTAACGATTGGGTTCATACTTTCCGGAACCCACTATACCGGATTTGGCCCTCATGTACATTTTTGGCTTTCTTGTATGTGAGAGTTGAGTCGGGCTATGCCCCATATATAAAAGTAAGATTAGCGCTAATCCTATTACTTTTAGGGGATGTGATAAATGATGCTGGTGTGGCGAGGGCCTGGCACCAGATCAGGTTGTTCTAATTTCAGGACTGAATATATATTTTAATTGTAAATATTGAGTTCTGAAGTTGGGATTTACCCCCCTTGGACAGGTGGATATGGGACTCGACCCCGTTGACCCGTCTGCGTGTAGACTCCCTGAGGCTTGTACCTCTGTCAGAAAAGCGGACGTTAAACCCTATTCACTCACTCACTCACTCCATCAAATATTGATTTTATTGCGAAAAAAATATTTTCCTATGGGAATTTAACATGGGGGCTAAAAATAAATTATTTTTTAAAAAATATATTTATTTGTGGACCGATTTTCAAAATCTAACTTGTTTTCTTACTTACATCATTTTCAAGCTATCTCGCCAGGTTTCGGAGTCGATTTCCAAAATGTTTCGTTTTTTTACCCTTCAGGACGAAAAAATTGACTCCCCATGTCAAATTCCCATTGGAAAATCGTATTTTTCGCAATAAAATCGATATTCGATGAAATTTCATCAAACAAAAATGTTTGTGGAGGGTGAATTTTTTGTTATTGGTGAAAAAATACTTACATTTAAATATGTTTTAGATTTAATTTGTTTAATAGCCAAAAGTTTGTCAGCAGAAAAACGTGGAACAGACAGTAGTCAAGTTGTGCTTTATTATTTTTTGACTATTCTATATAAATTAAATTAAATCCTTTGTCTATTAATGACAATAAAAGTTTTTGTAAAGAACAAATTGGAAATTGACTTACAATATGGATATTACGTTGTTTGCACTCGGTGTCGCCATACACTGCTCGCCAGTTTGTCACGGAATATGCCAGTTATATAAATATATTATCAAACTTGGAAAATCATGAGTAATTTCACTTAGAACTACATGCACTATCGTGGTATCCTTGACAATAGATTGGGCGGAATTTGTCGGTTTGACATCACGTCAAACCGACAAATTCTGCCAATACTAACGCTGATGATGCCCAGGAAGTTGTTCTAAGGGAAGTCACTCATGATTTCCGAAGTTTGGTAACCTATTTATAAGACTGGTAGCATTACGGCGTGAACATGCGGAGGATTAGGATCTACAATTGTCGCAAACATCGTAAATTACATATTCTCAGTCGGTGTGCCTTTAACATTTACAATTAAAAAATAAAATATTTTTCATTATTTCTTTTCTAAAGCATGTTTCGACAGCACATGATAATTGGAAATGATTCCCATGTGGTGTCAAAAAATGATTTTGTTAAGATTCTTTTTTAAAATATGGAAAACAAGTGTCGGATAACAATATTCTTTGTCTTGTAATTGCTATTTAAATGATACAATTTTCAAAATATTGGCGTCATTTACAGAAACTGTCTGTAAACGTTTGAAGATACAGTGGGGTCAGCGTGTAAGTGCACACACGAATGAACACGACAGGTTGGAACCAACCTGTCGTGTTCGTTCGTGTGTGCACTTACACGCTGACCCCACTGTACATGACATTTCATCAGCAGGGTCATACGTAATCCTGAATTGTGGCAAATGTTCGTCAAATTGTGTTTTATTGCACATGTTGACAATGCCTGTGCATTTAAGCGTGCATGCTATCCATTTGTTTATATTTTACATTTGCAATACAATTAAATGCATTTGTTTTCTTTTTTTCTAAGGTGCATGTACCAGCATCTTGTACGGAAGCATCCTGGTGCCAATGCTAGAATATATGTATCTCCTAATTAGGAGATACTAACTACTAATTAGGGGATAGTAAGTCCTAAATAGGATATATTATTTCCTAATACTCCTATCTCATAAGGAGGACTTACTACATGTGTCAATGCTAAAAAAATGTTATCTCCTAATTAGGAGATAGTAAGTCCTAATTATGAGATACTGTCTCCTAATTAGGAGCAAATTAGGACTTATTATCTCCTAATTAGGAGATAAATATATTCGTGCATTAGTACCAGGATGCTTCCATAATCTTGTGTTTTTTTAAGCAGCATAATATTTATGTATTGGAATTTGTCTTTGCGTTTTATTTCCTCCTCATGTGCCCAAGTCCTGTGTTTATTCCGTCCAAAACGGAATAGCATTTGTCGTCTACTGTTGTCTTTGTTCTATTATTTCAATGAAACATGCTTCATCAGCACCTTAGAATCATCTCCATAGGCGCTGATTTGTATGTGCTGGCAAAACACATTTTTATTAAAAACAATGAAGAAACAGCCAACGACAATATTTACCCCCACACTCCTGACATTCATCCGGTTATAAAAGTATGCACATACATGTATAACCGAGTTTTACTGGTCGAGTTTAAGTTGAGTGCAGACTCTACGAATCAAACTGAGCAAGATTAGAGTTAATGTGCTGGGTCAAAGTTTATAAGTTACTGAGCACGTACTCTGGTTTTCGTTCTTGAAATCTGAGTTTTGCTGAGATTTGCTTAGTTGAGGCTCAGTCGAGTTGCGAAGGTAACTTGCAATCTACTCGTGTACCGTCTGTAGGTCTTCCTACGGACGGTACGGGAGTAGATTGCAAGTTACCGTTCGCAACTAGGCTCCGTCTCGACCAATCCAATGAAATTATCATAGCTCTATTCCTATGAGTTGACCATATTCAGTTCATGAGAAAATGTAGCTTACGAAATTTCAAACCAACATCTATGTTGGTGTCCATTATCACAAGGTACCATTTCATATGAGTTGACCATGTTCAGTTCATGGGAAAATGTACCTTATACAATTTCAAACCAGCATAGCTAGGCTGGTGTCAATTATCATTAGGTACCATTTCATATGAGTTGACTATATTTAGTTCATGGGAAAATGTACCTTATATAATTCCATACCAGCATAGCTAGGCTGGTGTCAATTATCACTAGGTACCATTTCATATGAGTTGACTATATTCAGTTCATGGGGAAAATGTACCTTATACAATTCCAAACCAGCATAGCTAGGCTGGTGTCAATTATCACTAGGTACCATTTCATGATGAGCTGATATATTCAGTTCATGGGAAAATGTACCTTATACAATTCCAAACCAGCATAGCTAGGCTGGTGTCAATTATCACTAGGTACCATTTCACATGAGTTGACTATATTCAGTTCATGGGAAAATGTGCCTTATATAATTCCAACCCAGCATAGCTAGGCTGGTGTCAATTATCACTAGGTACCATTTCATATGAGTTGACTATATGTAGTTCATGGGAAAATGTACCTTATACAATTCTAAACCAGCATAGCTAGGCTGGTGTCAATTATTACTAGGTACCATTTCACATGAGTTGACTATTTAGTTCATGGGAAAATGTACCTTATACAATTTCAAACCAGCATAGCTAGGCTGGTGTCAATTATCACTAGGTACCATTTCACATGAGTTGACTATATTCAGTTCATGGGAAAATGTGCCTTATATAATTCCAAACCAGCATAGCTAGGCTGGTGTCCATTATCACTAGGTACCATTTCATATGAGTTGACTATTTAGTTCATGGGAAAATGTACCTTATACAATTCTAAACCAGCATAGCTAGGCTGGTGTCAATTATTACTAGGTACCATTTCACATGAGTTGACTATATTCAGTTCATGGGAAAATGTGCCTTATATAATTCCAAACCAGCATAGCTAGGCTGGTGTCAATTATCACTAGGTACCATTTCATATGAGTTGACTATTTAGTTCATGGGAAAATGTACCTTATGCAATTTCAAACCACATAGCTAGGCTGGTGTCAATATTCACGAGGTACCATTTCATTCATGATTTGTGTACTAGCGTCATTAGACTAGGTACCTTTTCACATGATTGACTATAGTTCATGGGAAAATACCTTATATAATTCCAAACCAGCATAGCTAAGCTGGTGTCAATTTACACAGTAACCATTTCACATGAGTTGACTATTTAGTTCAGGAAAATGTACCTTATACAATTTCAAACCATCATAGCTCGTGTCAAATATTCAGGACCTTTTTTCACATGATTTGACTATACGTTCATGGGATGTCCTTATATAATTCCAAACCAGCATAGCTAGGCTGGTGTCAATTATCACTAGGTACCATTTCATATGAGTTGACTATATTTAGTCATGGGAAAATGTTTAACCTTATTACAATTCCAAACCTTACATAAGCTAGCTGGGGGTGTCAATATACTATACCATTTCACATGAGTTTACTATATTCAGTTCATGGGAAAATGTGCCTTATACAATTCCGAACCAGCATAGCTAGGCTGGTGTCAATTATCACTAGATACCATTTCATATGAGTTGACTATATTCTGTTCATGGGAAAATGTACCTTATACAATTCCGAACCAGCATAGCTAGACTGGTGTCAGTTATTACTAGATACCATTTCATATGAGTTGACTATATTCTGTTCATGGGGAAATGTACCTTATACAATTCCGAACCAGCATAGCTAGACTGGTGTCATTTGTGTCATTTTCGTATTCAGTTCATGGAAACAGGTACCTTATGAAATTGCAAACCAGCATAGCCAGCTTAGTGTCAATTACCATAAGGTACATTTCCCTATGATTTGGTCATATTCAGTTCAGGAGAAAGGATACCTTGTGAAATTGCAAACCAGCATTCTATTTTCCTCGTCTGTTACGTCAACAAAGGTTTCATGGACAATGATGTGGCAACGTTTTATGTTTGCTAGTACTTACCACACGGGTCAGGGGTCATTTCACTAAACTTCGTACAACTAAAATGTTCGTAAGTGCAAATTTAGGATCGTCTGGAAATGTTAATTGATGGATTTACATGTATTGAACATAGGCTGCATATGCAGCCTGCATATGCAGCCTATGTTCAATAAATGTAAATATAATACTTGTTTACAACAAAACATTGTCAATGTCAAATTTAAGAGTATCATAATTGTAGTCGTACGAAGTTTAGTGAAACGGCCACCAGGTACATAACGATCCGTACCGTGATACCAACAGCTAGTGAGCAACGTCGTTTGTTGAACACGACCTCTAAACACATGTATACAGTCATGTACGCCACTAAACAGATAACTGCATAGTCAAGTGGTCCGGGTTCTACCCACAACATACCATGTATGTTACTTTTAAAGCATTATATAGTCGTACATGTATACCTGTTTAACCATACACGTTCTCTTCTTTTAACCCTTTCAACCCTAAGGAACTGGAATGGACTGTGGTATATGCTAATGTTCCGACCAATCCAATGGTCGCACAATGATTTTCAGATTCGTCCATTTATGAAAAGGGGGTGTTTTTGTTCCAAGAAATATGAAAATTACTTGCAAAAAGTGCAGATCCTGATGAGACGGCTCGTTACGAGCCGGGTCATCAGGATCTGCACTTCTTGCATAAACCGCTATAGCGGGCTTTCGGGTTCAAAGGGTTAAACTATACATGTATGTTGTAGAACACTAGAACCAAATGGACATCATTGCGGTGTAGTGTAGCCAGAAGCCAAACAGGGAGGTGCGCCGAATGTCATAGCGTCAATATAGTTGATGCCGTTTTAGCCCGGCAGTAAAACGCCGGCTTTGGTCACCCGGGAGTTGTTCGATCACAGCTTGTCACAGACATATGAGCAGAAATCCTTACTTGCCGGTGTGAGGTGGTTACGCCCGGGAACTCTAGATTAAACATCGTTGACTGTGATATGCATCGTATGAAAAACTAAATTAACATTTCGGACCATGACCGGTGGTATGGTACCTGAACCTTTTTTTTATCAATTCCACCAAACTATAAGCTGCAAGACTTTGACTCAGAAGGCCAAACTTCCAGCCTGACACACACGTCACTCACTGCATACGAAAATGCCATACCGCCGTGTATTATCTTCTCTTTTTCTCTCGTCTTCAGAATGAGTGTAGCGAATTGTCATCTATCCAAATAACAACAGATAAACGCTATGTTGTCGCAATTAAATTTGAATAATAGCATTTCGTATATAAGGACAAGCCGCGAAACGACCGTAGCTGGGCCCCAAAACATATGTCATATCTTGCATAACCCGGCCCCATATGGATCCTTCCCTGCTTGATCTGCTTTGCCCTGAAAAAACTCTAAAATAACATCATTATGTATGATGTCTTCCATACAGAACGAACTACGGAGTCTATGAAA
Source organism: Conchocele bisecta (assembly GCA_029237695.1). Classification (NCBI taxonomy): domain Eukaryota; kingdom Metazoa; phylum Mollusca; class Bivalvia; order Lucinida; family Thyasiridae; genus Conchocele; species Conchocele bisecta. The sequence goes on along the minus strand of CM055274.1, from coordinate 22,632,927 downwards.
TAACCTGGATTCTATTTGTAGGAAAGAGGAATGTAGTAGTACGGCCATGGTAGGATAATCGAACATTTGTACTGCCTTGCTGATGATGCATATATTTAAGGGTGGGAATTGGCTCGATGACCTTCCATGCCCGGGCACTGCCGATGCCCAGAAAGTTTGCTACTTTTTTGAATTTGGTTTATGCATTCAGACGAAGTGTGCGCCAATGTGGCGTGTAGCTGTCGGCCAATTTCGACCTAATTCCGCGCTACACCCCTTGCACGGTGGGCATGCCCTAGACAGAGCCGGTCATCATGCCCTGGCATCAGGTCATCAGTAGTCGCCGGCCCTGGCATCAGGTCATCAGTAGTCGCCGGCCGCTTTAGTGGGACGGGAAATACAAAGTATTCTTCAATGACCGGCGCGGGGATCGAACCCACAACCGCCGGTTTGGTAGTCAGGCGCCTTAACCCCTCGACCACCGCTCCATCCCTGTACTGCCTTGCAGTAAAAGCCGGCTTTTATAGCGACGTGGTAGAGTGCTCGAATCCAGCTGCTGACGAGACAGTTTTCACTTTATAACACATTCCCATCCTACTACAAATAGATGCGCAGTCCGAAATCAACTTATATCTACAAAAGATACGATTAAGAAGTCGAATTATATGGCTTATACCGAGGTTGTATGTACATGTCACAGGGCGAGAAAAATGTGCACCGGCCCGGTGAGCGAACCCGGGACCTCTGATTTACCGTACCATCGCTCTAACCGACTGAGCTAACCGGGCACGAATGCACACCTTCTCCCCATGGTGAGTTACGTACCGTGACATACTTCCCTGCCAAATTGAAATTCGTCCTCGAATTATATATGTGTGCACCGGCCCGGGGATTGAACCTGGGACCTCTGGTTTACCTACCATCGCTCTAACAGACTGACCTAACCGGTCACGAATACACACCTTCTCTCCATGGTGTGTTACGCACCGTGGCATACAGGTAAATATAGGTAAATAACAATAAATCAAAGCAAATCATATTTTGGGCGAAACCGTTGAGTGCGAAAACTGCTGGAACCAGCGTTGTTAACCGGAAACCAGTTAAACTAGTGATTTTCTGCGGGACAGTTCAGCATTCCATAAAAACTTCCGGTTCATTTTTGGTCATTTTATATAACATTTTATGCTGCTGTCCGCTTTTTATGACCTTACAAGATGATGGAATTGAATCTAACGCGTGTGGATTACACACAGGTACACATTGAGTTTAATTTTTTGCACAAAAATGGTTGTCTAGATACATAAGTAAATTAACCGGTACTCGTGTGATTCCAAAATCCGTCTTAAATATTGTCTTATTGAAGACGATCAGTTTGGAAATTGTACTGCAACTTAAAAGGGACATGTGCATTTGTTTGCCCCGCCCCACCCAATGGTGAGGGGGGCATATAGTGTTACTGGCATCCGTATGTCGCGTCCATTTGTATGTCCCGAAACCTTAACGCTCTGGTAAAATTATGTCTTATAATTTCTGTTTCCTTACGCAGATCTGCAAGATATTTCACACACACATTGCTCTAATGGTCCTCTACTTCCCATGAGACAAATTCACAATCGTCCCGCACCTACTAAGCCCAGGGTCAAGGTCACATACTTGGTGTGTTTGAAATCTTAACGCTCGGGTAAACGTCCATAAATGTCTTATAATTTTCCTTGGAAATTGTACGGCAGCTTAAAAGGGACGTGCATTTTTATGCACCACCCAATGGTGGACCGTAATAGCCAAGTGGTGGATGCGTCGGACTGCTGATCCAACGGTCGTGGGTTCGAGCCTCACCGGAGGCGTGCATTGTGTCCTTGAGCAAGACACTTTATCCACACTGCTTCAGTCCACCCAGCTGTAAATGGGTACGGGTTAATTACTGGGAACCTCGATTGTATTTGAATTGTATGTACATGTATATATGAAATAAAGTATAATCTACATATATAAGTCCCCAACAGGGGTTGAGATTAATGGATAGATAGATAGATAGAAGGTGAGGTGGCACATAGTGTTAACGGCGTCCATATGTCCCGTCCATTTAGCCTTAACGCTCGGGTAAATGTCTTATAATTTCTGTTTCCTTGCACAGATCTGCTTGATATTTCACACATGCATTGCTCTAATGGGCCTCTACCACCCATGACAAATCCACAATTGTCCTGCACCCTCTAAGCCCAGGGTGAAGGTCACACACTTAGTGCGTTTGAAATCTTTCCGCTCAGGTACAATGGTGTCAGCTAATTCTGCGCACCTAAGGCTTTCCTAGTTGCGAACAGTAACTCTTGCAATCTACTCCCGTACCGTCTGTAGCCAAAGTTATGATTCATAGGATTCCTCTGCAGAATAGCGAATCAGATATGCATGTGATAATATATTTAGGCATTTGTATGTACCGATACATGGCATTATTAAAAATATAAATGGCTAAATTTATGTCCAATGTACCAATGTTTGCTTTTTTAACATGGGTGCTTATAAATGGAAAAAAACGGAGCACTACACCTTCACAAATGAACATAGCAACAGCAATACGTGTACTTTAAAATACTGACTAATACTGTAGGTCGTGATGAGATGACTCGTTAACAATTAAGCCATCTCGTCTGTATCTACAGCTTTCGCAAATGGTGGCTTTATTGCCTGTAGGCCCCAATTATATAGCAGAAAAAAAGCGATGCATTCAGAAAAGAAGAATATTCAAATCTCACACATTACACAAATCACGCTTCAATTTATAGAGATTTTGTGACCTACACGCTCGCACCTCGTACATTTTCACATCTTGAGTTTTTGTGACTATTCACAACATCGAAAGCTGGCAAACAAATGCACATTTATGATCAAGGAAAAGTTGCGTCTGTTTTCATATAATAGCATTGATATAATTATCTCAGCTATTTTTGTGAAAGCATCTTCAGAGATACCATCTTAGACGCAGTGCTTTAACCCTTTCAACCCTAAGGAACTGGAATGGAGTGTGATATGCTAATGTTCCGACCAATTCAATGGTCACAAAATGATTTTCAGATTCGTCCATTTATGAAAAGGGGGTGTTTTTGTTCTAAGAAATATGAAAATTACTTGCCAAAAGTGCAGATCCTGATGAGACGGCTCTTTCAACACCACATACCTGTATAGTGGTATAGGCAAAAAGTGTAGATCCAGATGAGCAGGATTAACATTTTTTGTAAGTAATTTTTGAGAACAAAAACACCCCGTTATCATAAATGGACTAGTCTGAAAATTGTTTTATGATGTTTGGATTGGTGGGAAAATTAACATATGAAAATCCATTCCAGTTACTTAGGGGTCAAAGGGTTAAGTCAAAATTAACAAAATATAACCTCCATGTGTTCCTCACCATATCCTTTTACTTTCAGGTCGGCGTTACATCAGCAAAATGCATGAAATTACTTCCAATTGCTGGAAAAACACAAAAGGTAAATACTGTTAACTTGTAAAACATGTAAAATATATAAATTTAATTCTGATGTGTCTTGTGAATATAAGCATTTACGTCATTATCAGTTCAATACCAAATGTACGAAATTGATTTTTTGCCCCACCATGACAGTGGAATGGGAATTTCTTGTTTCCCTAGTCCATCCGTCCTTCGATCACTAGATTGAAGTAACTGTTGGAGCTTGTATCTTCAACTTGCAATTATGCCTAGTTGACTATCAAAGTTGTAGGTGGTCATCCATGTTCTGGGAACACATATTTGAGTTAAAATTAACTTTGCACGACTTAAATGTTCGTAAGTGCAACATTATGATAGTCCGTAAATGTCACATTAACAATGTTTTCTTTTAAACAATTATTGGATTTACATTTATTGAGCATAGGCTGCATATGCAGCCTATGCTCAATAAATGTAAATCCATTAATTGAAATTTTCAGACGATTCTAAATTTGCACTTACGAACATTTTAGTCATACAAAGTTTAGTGAAACGGGCACCAGATTATTTGATAGTTGCTCTATGTATGTATAGTTTTATATCATCTGCCATGCTTGGCCCTAAGTGATGCTCTTCTGTGTTGATGGATGCTTAAGCACCATTTCATTCCAAATGTATGACCTGTGAAACGCTGTTGTAGAAAAGTCTAATAATAATCTGGGACTTCGTACGACTAAACTGTAAGTGCAAAATTATGATAGTCTGTGAATGTCACATTGGCAATGTTTTCTTGTAAACAATTATTGGATTTACAGTTATTGAGCATAGGCTGCATATGCAGCCTATGCTCAATAAATGTAAATCCAGTAATGTGAAATTTGCAGACCTATTTATGTATAGTTTTATATCATCTGCCATGCTTGGCCCTATGTAATGTCTATGTTGATGGATGCTTAAGCACTATTTCATTCCAAATGTATGACCTGTGAAACGCTGTTCTAAAAATCTCTATACGGCCCTGGGGCCCGTTTCACTAAACTCTGTCTGACTAAAATGTTTGTAAGTGCAAACTTGATAGTCTGTAAATTTCACATTAACAATGTTTTCTTGTAAACAATTACTAGATTTACATTTATTGAGCATAGGCTGCATATGCAGCCTATGCTCAATAAACGTGAATCCATCAATTCCATCAATTGGCATTGCCAGGCGATCCAAAATTTGCGCTTACGAATATTTTAGCCATACGAAGTTTAGTGAAACGGCCCTGTTTCTTTATTGCACACCACAAATTGGGTCCGGCTGACAATGATGGCCTTAAAATATCTCAAAATCAGTATTACGGTATGCCCTTTGTGACAATTGAAGAACTAGAAAGGCCTGCATTTCTCCACAGTCCGATCAACATCTTCACAGTTTGTCAGTCAGTACACTAGCTCTCCATTATGCAGGTAGCAACGGCAGACCACAATGGCGTGATACAGGTGTTCGGAATGAAGAAAGGAGATGTACAGGTATGTATTTCTTTCTTTCTGAAAAAAATAAAAAATATGTTGGGTCCAGAGCTTCAGATAAGCTGCGTATTTGCTTTAAATACCCAATTTAAATTGTCAAAAACCCAATTGAAATCAGAAATAGCGAGTATCAAAAAGCAATAAAAACAATTGTGGTACCATTATCATGCTGCAGAAAACAATAAACAGACCACAGATATAGCATATTTTTCCATGAAAACACATCTTGGTATTTCATTAGAATTGTCTCCAAGGAGACGATTATAATGAAATGCTAAGACATGTTTTCATTTCGAAGCAAACCATTCAATAATTGCTGCCTGATGATGTGTAAACAGTAGTGTGATTTTATTTTACCCAATTAAAATTTGGAAATACCCAATTGCTTCAGATATGATAGAGTAACAATACTCAATTACAAATATCTTATCTGGAGCATTGTTGGGTGATGCTTAATGAATGACAATCCCACTGGTATATTGAATTTGAAATGTTTTCACTTAGTTATCTCTCCTTACATCCATTTATACTTTTATCATTCTGTATCCTTCTCTACTTACAGTCTGTTTCACGAAAGCTGCCCAAATTTTACGGCCATATAGACAATTCAAAAACAATATTATTTTTGATAATATTAAATTAAAGGAAAATTTAAGAATGAGACTTTTTATTTCGTGAAATTCGGTCAAATATTTATTTTATTACGAAAAATTGATTTGTCTATGGGAATTTAACATGGGGGGGAAAAGTGGTAAGGAAGTGTGGGAGGAGTCAAAAAACAAAAAAAAATGGAAATTGACTCCGAAACCGGACTAGATAGCTTGGATATGATCTAACTAAGAAAACAAAAGTTAAATTTTAAAAATCGGTCCAGTATTTCTAAAATTCAAAAAAATTTCCCCATGTTAAATCCCCATATATGGGGAAATTTTGTTTTCGCAATAAAATCAATATTTTACCAAATTTCACGAAATAAAAAGAAGGCTCATTCTTAATTTTTCCTTTAATTTAATATTATCAAAAGAAATCTTGTTTTTTAATTGTTTATATAGCCGTAAAATTTGGGCAGCTTTCGTGAAACAGACAATAACTAAATTTGCTATACATGATTGATATGCTATATCTTAGCAAGAGAAGAATGAGGGTTCTGCCCCAAACAAATTTTAGCAATTTTTCTACTTAACAGATCATAACCAAGTTTGGCACACATGATTATCATGGCAAGAGGAAGAACCCTATTGGTTTTCAGTGAATTAACTCCACTTGTTGACTGGCGTTGCCTCGACGGGCGTATATTGTGACTTCGCCACTCTTGTTAAGCCATTTGCTTAGTGACGCTAAGCCGTTGCTTAAACATTTCTTAGAATTGCTTATTTGCTAAGCTAAAAAGACAGTCGAAACATACGCATTGCACAATCAATGCCAGATATTTAGGGTTAAAGGGTTATGCAATCTAACCTCTCTAAACCAGACACACTTTTGAATTTGTTTGTTATTCAAAAACACTAAAATATGTCGTGGAGTGCTCACACAATTGATTTACAGTGGAGTCTCTCTAAACCGGACACCCTGGGAGGTCCCCAGGGTGTCTGGTTTAGAGAGACTCCACTGTCACCCGATTCACTCTGTGATTTCAGCAAGTGTTCAAGACGCCCCCTGGTGCCAAGTGTATGAGCCTGGAGTTAGGTGGCCCACCAGGTGGCGTGCGAGAGCGGATATTTGTGGCGGGCGACTCACAGGTGCGCGGATTCACGAAGAAGGGGAAAAACTTTCTCACATTTGACACCAGTATCTCAGAATCTATACAGTCCATGTAAGTTATGATTCTTTGATTGTAATATTTAGAAAGATGCCGATAATGTTGCCATTACTGGGCCTGTTTTTTATGCCACCGGGTTTCGAAGAAACAGGTGGCATATAGTGTTTGGACCGTCCGTCCGTCTGTCCGTCTGTCAGTCCGTCCGTCACAGTTTCTCAAATATGCTGCAGGTGGCATCCGCATTCGACAGACGCATTTCTTGTTGTGATTACAGTCGAACCTCCCCGAACGGCCACCTCTACAACAACACCCTCTCTATAACAGCCGCTATTTTATGTCCCAAATGGATGATTTCCTCTGTATCTAACCCTTAGACTGCTGAGCACGAAAATTGTTGTCTGTTGTTGCTTTTACCTTATTTCTCAATAAAAAACATGTTTTGACAGCATTTTAGAATCATTTCCATTGGAAATGATTCTAAAATGTTGCCAAAGCATGTTTTTGATGAGAATTATCGAAGAAAATAAATAAACAGCGGACAACCAAATTTAATTCAGCATTAACCTCCCTACAACAGCCACCTCTCTACCACAGGTGGAAGAATCGGACCTACAACACAAAAAAAATGCCTGTTGAAAAAATCCCATTACCCCACCCACTTGGTCTCGTACAGTACCATATTCTATTTATAAATAGGAGATGGTAATGTACGAGACCAAGTGGGTGGGGTAATGGGATTTTTTAATAGGCATTTTTTTGGTGTCATAGGTCCGAGTCTTCCACCTGTGCTCTCTACAACAGCCAGTTTGGCCAGGGTGGCTGTTGTAGAGAGGTTGCACTGTATATCCCTTTTCACACGTTTTATATTCCCCGAAAACTTCTGCTTAATTGCTATCATCCATATTTTCATTCTATAGCCCATCCTTCTACGGTCTATTCCATATTTTGTTGCCGATGTGCCTTTCACTATTAAACACATTAAATCTGAAAAGTATTTAAATTTATTATTTACCTACCCATGAAATACATAGTTATACGATGTAAATAAAAGTCATATGTTCTCATCGATGAAATAAACAACTTCCGGTGAAAATACGACTACTTCCGCTATCTATATTCATAACACGCATCGAAATAAAAAACTGCTAATTTCCATGGAGCGGTATATAATAAATAGAATATTCATATTTTTGCAACGAATATGACATATATGTTCATCGAGTGGTGTGAAATGTCCATATTTCCATATTATGGACATTTCACACCACTCGATGAACATATATGTCATATTTGTAGCAAAAATATGAATATCCTCTATGTATTACTTTTTCATCAATAACAAGAAGTCACCCTACCCTCCCCAGTTTGTTTGATGAAATTCCATCAAATATTGATTTTATTGTGAAAAAATTCTATTTTTATAGGCACTATGCTGTTCCATTACAATGCAAGGTTTGTAGATTGATGGAATGGCAAACAGTGCAGATCCTGATCAGACTGTGGCTGATCTTGATTTACACTGGTCGCAAAACACATAAGTCCTATTTCTCGAGTCACAGCCACAAATAACATATCATTACTATATGGGACAAGCCATGTGATTTTGTACCTAAGAAGACGTGCGATTTTCATGAAATATATTAAAAGACACTGTGATCTTTTCTGTAAATAAGTCAAAAGTTGATAAGACTTTCATAGCAAATTCTATTCCGCATTTGCTCTGAACAGTTTGATATCATTTATGGAAATATCGCAAATTTTGTAAATATTTTTCATGAAATATCGCACATCTTCTTTGGTACAAATGCAGCAGGTTAACAGCGAGATAGAACATGTCTGCCCGTCCTTAAATGACCTTAGCTGTTGATAGGCGGTTTAACACCAATAAATCAAATCTTAGGTACAAAATCACATGGCTTGTGTCATACCAGGTGTGTGGATGGTGCGGACCTATTCTGCTGTGGCAAGTTCATTTACACATGTATTGCTTGTATTACGTGCATGAACAACGCAGATCCTGATCAGACTGTGTGGATGCACAGGCTGATCTGGATCTACACTGGTCACAAAGCCCATATATCCTCCTTTCTCTTGTCACAGCCACAAATAAATCACAAAGTATTCCTCCATTAAATATCTACGTTATTGCACATAGTGATTCGGTGAAATCCTTTACTGTACCATTGCCATACCAGGTTTGTGGAGGGTGCGGATCTATTCTGCTGCGGCAAGTTCATGTACAACCAGTACCGCGACTGTAAGGACGTGAACTTCTACCTGTGTGGTGACGAGGTGAGCGACATCACCTGCCTGCCCAGCACGGTCGTACCCGAGATCACACCCGTGCTCGCGTGCCAGGATCGCGTACTCCGGGTCCTACAGGAGTCCGAGCTTCTGTACGAAGTAGAGGTGCCGGGGCCGCCTGTGACGCTTGCGTTGTACGGTAATGACGGAGGTACGTTGATGGGTTCATTTGTGGTCTGAATAGTAATTTGGATATGCAGGGCTCCAGATAAGGAATTAGTGATTGAGTATTGTCACTCCATCATTTCTGAAAGCAATTGGGTATTTCAAAATTTTAATTGGGTAAAATAAAATCACAATTCTGTTTACACATCAACAAACAGGAATTATTGAATAGTTTGCTTCAAAATAAAAACATGTCTTGGCATTTCATTAGAATTGTCTCCTTGGAGACAATTCTAATGAAATACCAAGATGTGTTTTCTTGGAAAATAAGAAAAATATGCTATATTTATGGTCTGTTTATTGTTTTCTGCAACATGATAAAGGTACCACAAAATTTGTATTGCTTTTTGATACTCGCTACTTCTGATTTTCAATTGGGTTTTAAGCAATTTTAATTAGGTATTTAAAGCAAATACGCAGCTTATCTGGATAGCTCAGTAGCCGATTTCACCAACATTGCAAAGTATGCTTTTCTAGCAAAGTATACTTTGAGGGAGTAATCATTTATTTTTCCTGAAATGCATTATTTCATATAGAATTAACGACTGCATATATTTGATGATTGAAAGTATGCAGAATTATTATACTGAATTTATTACATTATCACAGCCAAAATGGCTGTGATAATGTAATAAATTCAGTATAATAAAAATTAATAAATTTATCAAAAAATTTAAAATTTCTCCCTCAAAGTATACTTTGCTAGAGAAGTATACTTTGTAATATTGGTGAAATATGCTACAGACCTGTATATCTGGATGAGTAGTGTGCGCGCATGTTTTGCAATGTTGAGCAAATTGGCTACAGAGCTCCAGATAAGGTGCGCATTATCGTAGTATGTATTTTAGCAGAATACACATTACATGTAATTATCAAAAGTGGGTGTACAAAATACTCACAGCAATGTGAAAATATTCATATATTTTTAAATTGAGTAGTGAAAATACTGTAATAAAATTGAAATTTACATTAGTTCAGCTGCAAAAATGGTAAACAGTTTTTGCAGCGGAAATAAGTGAATTTTAATTTTATTGTTTTTTTATTATTATTTCTTGCATTTTTTACTATTAAGAAAATCAATAATACATTTGTAAAAGTAAAATACGCATTGAATTTGAAACAAATTCTGTGGGTATAATACTCTTTAGATAAAAAACTTATCTGGGGCACTGATAGCTTTATACTTACAGCCCAGTGAGATCATTGAACTTGTACTGAAGATTGTGGGTTTAATCCCTGCCTTAGCCATAAACAAATATTTTTGTAATATTTTCACCTCACTGGTCTTTCGGATTTGAAACTGCGGCTCTATATGGCCTTGGCTGTTGTTGGGATGTTAGAGCCGTTCACTGTTCTCAATCATAGGCACAGCCTGTGTTTATAAACAGTCCTGGCTATGTATGACATTCTCATGCGAGAAATCAAAAAGTTTGATTTGTTGAGACTGGGCTGAGCTCTGTCTTGGCCAATCAAACTGCATGATTGCAAGGTTGAGAACATGCTCAGTCCGTGGATCCGTCCGTCCGTCCCTAAACATAACATCAGAGAAATATGTTATAACTTCTATTTGTAATATTTCACGCATACATTGCTCTAAGGCTCTACTATCATGCTGTGACAAATCCATGACTGTGCTTTGATATTGTGCCTTATTTCTCAATACAAACAGGTTTTGACAGCACTTCAGAATCATTTCCAATGGAAATGATTCTGAAGTGCTGTCAAAGCATGTTGTAAATTATTCTAAAGTGCTGTCAAAGCATGTTTTTTTATGATAAATACCAATACCCCCGCTAAGCCCATGGTCAAGGTCACAGGCCCACATACTACAAACCTACACATTTAGGGCACCTGGGCCTACACGGGCGGTATTCCGTAAGCCTCACTTACTGATAAATCTAGTTAAATGTCAGTTTGCAAACAATATTTTGAAATTTAATTTTTTTAATAAATTTTGTTTAATAATCCCTGTTTAAAGTAAAAATCAAAAGAAACCCCTGTTTCATGAATACAAATGTATGTTCAGCCCCAGTGTGACACATCGTATGTACGTACGTGTAGATGTTTGGTTGTAGGAGAAGATGGCAGTGAGGTCCTGTTTGGTACGTCAGATGGCCGAGTAGGACTCGTACAGATCGGACGGTAGGTTGTTATGGCCACAAGTACATGTATGTATTTATCAGGTAATCTGCCCTGTATTGACCGAATATGTACTGACTGGTAACATATTGTTGTATCAGGCATTGACCTGATATCAACATCCGGGTTACAACAAAGTGAAAACTGACGTTCCATTGTTCGGATGACGTCGCGTGACGTTACTGAATAACGTCAGTGTAATGACGCAACGTAAACAAGTCCGTGTTCTGTCCATAGAATACGACGTCATCTAATGTCATTTTCGAGCATAAAACGTTACCTGATAAATAGAATACCAGGCTAGTGTATTTTGATATCAAGTTTATCAGGCTCGGCTCGGAAACGGTAGGAATTCCTCGGCAAGCCTCGGAATTCCTACGCGTTTCCTAGCCTTGCCTGATAAACTTGATATCAAAAGACACTAGCCTGGTATTCTCTATATACTGGTTGGGAGTGACTGTAGCGTGCCACGGAATAACAAGTCAGACTCTGTTGTAGTTTCTCGAGTCATTGAACATCCTATGTGGCTATGATTGGAGAAATGGGTCTTATGGGATTTGTGACCAGTGTAGCTCCAGTAGCCTATTTCACCAACATTGCAAAGTGTACTTTCCTAGCAAAGTATACTTTGAGGGAAAAATTTTCAATTTTAAGATAAATGTATTAATTTTTATTATGCTGAATTTATTACATTGTCACAGCCATTTTGTTATTATACTGAATTTATTACATTATCACAGCCGTTTTGGCTGTGATAATGTAATAAATTCAGTATAATAATTCTGCATAGTTTTAATCATCAAATATATGCAATCATTAGTTCTGTATGAAATAATGCATTTTGGAAAAATCAATGTATTAACCCTTTCACCCTAAATGTCCAACATTGGCTTTTCTATACTTATTTTTTCAACTATTCCGTTAATGAGAAAATGCATATTTCCTTTTGAAATTTAACAATTCTGACAAATGCTGCAGATCTTGATGAGACGGCTTGTTAGGAGTTGGCTCATCTGGATCTGCAGCATTTGTACATGTTGGCTGTTTGGTCGATAGCATTGAAAGGGTTAAATCATTATATTTTCAAATATTCTGCAAATGCAGTGATAGCTAGTAGCAATGAGGTTAAATGATTGGTATAATATAGAATAGTCTTCTAGACATGTTTATTGTGTAATGAAATGTAAAAACATAATAAAACTTTGACATTGGTTGTGGCAAACAGCTCAAATCTTTTAAATATATATCTTGGAAAATAAATCCTTTAGCACACCTAATAGGATAGCAAATAAACGAGTTTGCTTATTTCATATAAAGAAACAAGATCTCATTTGCATATTTAATGCACAAGTGCTTTATCATTTTTAATACTGTTTCTGTTGCTTTGTCTACTGCCTGTTCCACATTTTGCTGCCGACGAACTTTTGGCTATTAAACACATTAAATCTAAAAAATATTTAAAAGTAAGTACCGGGTACTTTTTCATCAATAACAAAAAGTCACCCTCCCCAAAAAAAAATTGTATTGATTTTATTGCGAAAAACGATTTTCCTATTGGAATTTAGTCAATTTCCGAAACCTTGCGAGATAGCTTGAACATGATGTAATTAAGAAAACAAAAGTTAGATTTTGAAAATCGGTCCACAAATAAAAAAAATATTTAAAACAAATCTATTTTTAGCCCCCATGTTACATTCCCATAGGAAAATCGTTTTTTCGCAATAAAATCAATATTTGATGGAATTTCATCAAATAATTATTTTTGGGGAGGGTGACATTTTTGTTATTGATGAAAAAGTTCTTACTTTTAAATATCTTTTAGATTTAATGTGTTTAATAGCCAAAAGTTTGTCGGCAGCAAAACTTGGAACAGACAGTACATACATTACTCTCTTTGCAATTAGCAGATTGATTTATATTATAACCAAGTTGATTTATTTTCAGACTTGCACCTACACATATTTGGGAACTTCCAAATGAGAAGAGAAATGGCGGTTAGTGTTGGAACCATCTGCGATGATAATGTCTACTCCTGTAGCTGTTTTCACCAACATTGCAAAGTATACTTACTTATCTAGCTAAGTATACTTTGAGGGAGTAATCATTTATTTTTCCCGAAATGCATTATTTCATACGGGACTAAAGACTGCATATATTTGATGATTAAAAGTATGCAGAATTATTATACTGAATTTATAACATTATCACAGCCATTTTGGCTGTGATAATGTAATAAATTCAGTATAATAAAAATTAATAAATTATCCTTAAATTGAAAATTTCTCCCTCAAAGTATACTTTGCTAGAAAAGTATACTTTGCAATTTTGATGAAATCGGCTACATATTTTGTTTGTGTTCTAATTTAGCTTAATTACAGAATAACCTCTCTAAAATTGACACCATGTGGATCTCTCAGGGTGTCCATTTTAGAGAGGTTCCACATTGCCAGTACGGGTCTGTTTGTGGAAGCAAAACTCCTATACATTAATAGCTTTTAAAAGAACAAATCTGTGACCAAATATATCCGTCCGTGTGTCCGGCATAAGCAGTTCGCCGGAGTTTCTCAGTTGTCATAACTTCTATATCCCTTGAAGGATTATTTAAATATTTCAACACAGTATACTTGTGCACACATGCCACACATCGATACTGCCCTTAATATGACCTTGACCTGTTGACCTTCGCAACATTGAACTTCTATATCCATTGACGGATTACTTTAATATTTCAATACATCATACTTGTGCTCAAATGTCACACCATCATGATGTCCTTAATATGACCTTCACCGTTTGACCTTCACAACTGTGTTTACGTATCCCTTTTGGTTGGTTATGTAACTTTGCCACAGTTTCTCCAATCTGCCACTGGGGGCATTTGTGTGCCGACAGGCCATATTTTCTGGTTTTGTCTAAAAATAAGTAAATTACTTGCAAAAGTGCAGGGGGCCGTTTCACTAAACTTCGTACGACTACAATGTTCGTAAGTGCAAACTTATGATAGTCTGTAAATTGCACATCAACACTGTTTTCTTGTAAACAATTATTGGATTTACATTTATTGAGCATAGGCTGCATATGCAGCCTATGCTCAATAAATGTAAATCCATCAATTGAAATTTCCAGACGATCCTAAATTTGCGCTTACGAAGACGTTTAGTGAAACGGGCCCCAGATCCAGATTAGACTGCTTGTTATGAGCTGGATCATCTAGATGTACACTGCTAAAGAAGTCTGTAGTGTTGAAAGAGTTAATGTAGCAGGACTCCAGATAAGGAATTAGTAATTGAATATTTTCACTTCATCATATCTGTCAGAAGCAATTGGGTATTTCAATATTTTAATTGGGTAAAATAAAATCACACTACTGTTTACACATCAACAGACTTGGAGACAATTCTAATGAAATACCAAGATGTGTTTTCATGGAAAATAAGAAAAATATGCTATATTTGTGGTCTGGTTATTGTTTTCTGTAGCATGATAAAGGTACCATAAATTTGTTATTGCTTTTTGATACTCTCTACTTCTGATTTCAATTTGGTTTTTGGCAATTTTAATTGGGTATTTACGCAAGTACGCAGCTTATCTGGAGCTCTGATGTAGGCTGTTGTGTATGACCATATAATTCTAATCGCTCCATTAGCTCAAGAGGTCTGTAGTGTTGAAAGGGTTAATGCAGGCTGTTTGGTATGACCTTTACTTACATTTCAGCCGGTAGTTTATAGAAATCTAATGGTGAATTACACCATTCGGCATCAGTAGTTTAAATCATTCTATAGTGTATGTAGAAATGATATCAGTAATGTCGCAATGACATGTTTTATTTGACCAATCAAATCATGCTCGTGGACATACCCACTGAATCGAGAGACAATCGTCGTCACTACGGCCCGCCTCCAGAAATTAATTTGCATAAGTCTTCGCCATATTTTATGCTTGTCTTTATATAATATTAATTGTGAAATGTAAGAAAATCTTTAATTAACCAGGTGAATTGATTATCTTGAAATAATGCCCTCATGCTTGGTTCCTATCGCTTAGCTAACTCGTTTTGCTATGCTCACTCGTTTGTTTAGTGTAAGGACCCAATCACTTGTGCATTATTTCATGATAATTGGTTCACCTGGTTAAATAAATGGTACATTATATATAATCCTAATCGCTCCATTATGTGGTGGCAGGCGTGCTGTGCCTGGACAACTACGACATCACAGCGGACGGTGTCCTGGACCTGATCGTGGGGCGAGACGATGGCCTGGTCGAGGTCTACAGCTATGACGAGTCAGACGAACCCGTCCACAGATACACACACGTAACTATGTGGGCATGATCACAATGTGATCACACGAATCTGACAAACCCGTCCACAGATACACACACGTAACTATGTGGGCATGATCACAATGTGATCACACAAATCTGACAAACCCGTCCACAGATACACACGTAACTATATATGGCTTGAACACACCAATTGGCCACTCCATAAGATGAAAATGATATATACAGTGGAACCTCTCTAAACTGGACACCCTGGGGAAGTTCCCAGGGTGTCCAGTTTAGAGAGGTTCCACTGTATAGCGAGGGAATGTGTCACATGTGACTGTGACCTGGAGTAATTGGGTTTTGCGACCAGTCCATTCTATCAATGAAACCCTCGTCATGCTTGTAACAATATATGTCATCAGGGCTCCAGATAAGGAATGAGTAATTAAGTATTGTCACTCTATCATTTCTGAAACAATTGGTTATTTCAAAATTGTAATTGGGTAAAATTAAATCACACTACTGTTTACACATCAACAGACAGCAATTATTGAATAGTTTGTTTCGAAATGAAAACATATCTTGGCATTTCATTAGTATTGTCTCCTTGGAGACAATTCTAATGAAATACCAAGATATGTTTTCATGGAAAAATAAGAAAAATATGCTATATTGTGGTCTGTTTATTGTTTTCTGCAGCATGATAAAGGTACCATAAATGTTCTCATTGCTTTTTGATACTCGCTACTTCTGATTTCAATTGGGTTTTTGGCAATTTTAATTGGGTATTTACGCAAATACGCAGCTTTTCTGGAGCTCTGTGTCATTACCAGGCAGGAGTGTGCAATAAGGAGCTACACTGGTATCCCATAAGCCCCATTTCTCCAGTCTCTCGGCCAGATTTACATATCTCCCATCACATTGAGGAAGCCATTATGTTTGACTCGTTTGACTCGTATGACTCCCATGTGTCCTTAAAGTTTTCTTGTTCATGTACATGTATTATGTTTTTATGCCACCGGGTTTCGAAGAAACGGGTGGCATATAGTGTTTGGACCGTCCGTCTGTCCGTCCGTCCGTCCGTCCCTCCGTCCGTCTGTCCATCCGTCACACTTTTCGGTTAACCAATTTGTCACAGTTTCTCAAATATGCTGCAGGTGGCATCCGCGTTCGACAGACGCATTTCTTTTTTTTTCATATTTCATGCCTCATCTTTGTTATACATAGTCCCTATGTCTTTTCGTTACAAATATCAGAGCTGGTCAAATTACGCACCTTAACTCGAGCTTTGAAATATTATTTTTTTCATATTTCATGCCTCATCTTTGTTGTACATAATCCTTATGGCTCGTCTTTTAGTGACACATATCAGAGCTCCAGTTAAGGTGCATAATTTGGAGGTAAATTTCTTATTTCTCCATCAAAAATGGCAAGTTGGGAGTGCTTTAGAATCGTCTCAATGAGACGATTCTAAAGGACTCCCAACTTACCATTTTTGATGAAGAAATAAAAAAAAATCACCCCAAGTTGGTCAAATTACTCACCTTAGCTGGAGCTCTGAAATATGACATTGTTTCAAGTCTAGAACTTACATGTAAATTTTGTTTATAATTAAGGAATAAAACCATTGGATGTTGCATTTACTGGGCTGTATAATACATTTGGTTTGTTTAAAATGTGTGGACTTTAAACAGACCAAATGTATTATAGACCACAGTAAACACAACAGCCCATGGTTGTATTACTTATATTTACAATGAATTTTCTGATAGATTAAAAAATGTAAATAGGCAAATATGGCGTTAAATCGTCATTTTGTCTCAATTGCTGGAACAACAACGTTGCCGGTCAATAGCGTGACGTTATTGACAACGACGATGAACGTCATGTATTTTAATGACGTCAAACAAACTTTAACGAATCAACAACATCGCGTGACGTCATGTGGGGCTAATACAATGTACTGGGATATAAACTCAATACGTGTACGTTGAATGTGTGTTTCCATTATGAATGTAAGGACAATGTAAATATTACTATTTATTATATACCTACCCATGAAATACATAGTTATACGATGTAAATAAAAGTCATATGTTCTCATCGATAAAATAAACAACTTCAGGTGAAAATACGACTACTTCTGCTATCTATATTCATAATGCGCATCGGGAGTAAAACAGCGCAAATAGGCTGCAAATACACATTCATTACCGTATACAGTCTAAAAAACTGCTAATTTCCATGGAGCGGTATATAATAAATAGAATATTCATATCTTTGCAACGAATATGACATATATGTTCATCACATGGTGTGAAATGTCCATATTTCAATCGTGCCTAACGGCACTCGTGAAACATGGACATTTCACACCACTCGATGAACATATATGTCATATTCGTTGCAAAAATATGAATATTCTCTATTTAATTGCTGCTTGTTTTCAGACGTGCAGCGAGAGTGTCACATCTGTGCAAGGGGGTATCGTTGCCAATGCGGGCTATGATGAGATCATTGCCACCACATATGCAGGTATGTTTTCGGTATATCCTTCATTTCAACCTATACAGTGCAACTTCTCTATACCGAACCCCCTGGGGTGCCCCCAGGGTGTCAGGCATAGAGATGTTCCACTGTAAATCAGGCACATGACCACTCCAATGCATGTTTTAGTGATTTGCGATCACGAACAGACGGTGATAAATAACAGTGATGCCCAGCAAACTTTATACACAAACAAGGGTGAAAATGGTGTCCGGTTTAGTGAGGTTCCACTGTATATTGTCACATTCATGTTTATCCTCCAACTTTCTGAGATAATATATGAAGGATCTTACATGAGTGATAATTTTAACCCTTTCACCCTGAATAACTGGAATGGATTTCGATATGTTAATTTTACAACCAACCCGATCGTCACAAAATGATTTTCAGACTAGTCCATTTATGAAAAGTATCAGTTTTTGTTCTCAAAAATATGAAAATTATTAGCAAAAAGTGCAGATCCTGATGAGACGGCTCGTCACGAGCCGTCTCATCTGGATCTACACTTTTTGCCATGTCGACTATACAGGCCTGTAGTGTTGAAATGGTTAATATGGTATTTAATAAACTTGTTTACTAATTCTATAACCAGTTTAATAAATGTATTTAATCAAGAGAAATAATAGCTTCTATTTAATACATAAACACTGCATCATACATATTACATAACAAGTTTTCTGTAGCCATCTAATTTGCACATTTATTGCACCTCTGTCTGTTCCACGTTTTTCTGCCGACGAACTGTTAGCTATTAAACATATTAAATCTAAAAAATATTTAAATGTTAGTACTTTTTATCAATAACATGAAAGTCACTGAAAGTAACATAAAATATTGATTTTATCGCGAAAAACTATTTTCCTGTGGGAATTTAACATGGGGCAAAAAGTTAGAGGATGCTGACCAGAAGGGTCGAAAAACAAAAATAAATTGGAAATTGACTCGGAAACCTGGAGAGATAGCTTGGATGTAAAGAAAACAAAAGTTAGATTTTGAAAATCGGTCCACAAATATATATTTTTAGCCCCCATGTTAAATTCCCATGGGAAAATCGTTTTTTCGCAATAAAATCAATATTTTATGGAATTTGATCAAATAAGTAAAATTGGGGAGGGCGACTTTTATGTTACTGATAAAAAAATACTTACAATTAAATATTTTTTAGATTTAATATGTTCAATAGCCAACAGTTCGTCGGCAGAAAAACGTTGAACAGCCAGTAGTGTATTATGATATTTAATAACACTGTGTTATTACACTGCGAAAACTCCTTTTATGCAGTAAATACTGATCACCCCTGCCGCTTACTGTCCCTCTGTATATGGAATGATTACCTTGTGTGTTTAGAAAGAAATATGTATAAAACACATTTGTCATGGAGGCGAGCTATCTTTCTCTGATGGCTATTTGTTTCATATGGTGCATCGCATGTGATCACTAGCTGAACAAAATATGATGGAATTTGTGTCTAGTGTACAGTGGGGTCAGCGTGTAAGTTCACACACGAACGAACGCGACAGGTTGGTTCCAACCTGTCGTGTTCGTTCGTGTGTGCACTTGCACGCTGACCCCACTGTAGTCCAAGTTGAGTCCGATCCGATCTTGACCTGTGCTATTTGTCATTCAGTCACTATAGTAACATATTAACTGTAGTCAGTATTAATAGAGCCTAATCATAGAAGCCAGACAGCAGGCCATTTACCAGGACAGTATTGATATAGCCGCTAAACAAAATGTCAATCAAGCGTGTTGAATGAGAGGGATGGCTTCATAGACTACAGGGCAAAGCATTGTACCTCAATACCCAAACTTGGCATGTTAATTCTCACCCTAACCCTTCCATCCCACTGGTCTTTCAGATGAGACTTGACACCGAAGTCCTGTCTCTTTATGACCTTAGTTGTTGCTGGGTACAGAGCCCCGAAGGGGACTTGGATTTTTTTTTTATTAATTAACAATTCGTTCCCACGATATAAGAATTGGTTCCCTCGTATTAACAATTCGTTCTCACGAAATGACAATTTGTTTCCTCAATTTAACAATTTGTTCCCTCGAATTAACAATTCGTTGCCACGATATAACAATTCGTTCCCACTTCGTTCCCACGAAATAACAATTTGTTCCCATGGGAACGAATTGTTATTTCGTGGGAACAAATTGTTAAATTGAGGGAACAAATTGTTATTTCGTGGGAATGAATTAATAAAAAAGAGAATTTGACGCGATTATAAACTCACCACACCTCTTTATGGGCTCATCTGGATCTGCATGATTTGCAAACATTAGAATTGTGTAATCAACAATACAATAAGTTCAACAATTCTGCAAAAACCTGGAACCCACTTTTGCGACGTTTCGGCACAAGGCCTTTATCAAGAAATTAATTTCTAACCAACGTTTCGGCAAGTTGGTTAGAAACTAATTCCTTGTGCCGAAATGTTGGAAAAGTGGGTTCCTGGTTTTTGCAGAATTGTTGAACATTAGAATCGTGGTATCTCGTGTTGAATAGGTTAAACTGGCTTGCTGAATTAGATCAGTAATACGTTTAATTTAGTAGCAGGGATGAGTTGTGGCCCTGGGGGTAGAACACATGTCTTCCAATCCGGAGGTTATGGGTTCGAAACCCGCCTTCGGCATCAAATAAACTTTCATAGTATTTCCAGTCAACTGGTCTTTTGGATGAGACTTGAAACCGATGTCCCATCCCTAAATGACCTTACATGTTGCTGAGACGATAAACCCAGTAATTTTTCACTTTTTTATACGCCCGTTGTTTGAAAAAACGGGAAGTATTATGTATTCGCCTCATATGGGCAGGCACAGCTTGTGCACGCAATAACGCAAGTTCTACTTGACCGAACGTAACAAAATTTGGTATACATGTGTAATCACAGCAAGACGAAGAAGTCTTGATTTTCAAAAACTTCTGATGATTTGTCTCCCCTTGGCGGCCATTTTAATTTTTCGCTATTTGTATCCTTGTCCACGCAATAACTCAAGTTCTACTTGACCAATCGCAACCAAATTGTAAATGTTTATCATGGCAAGACACAGAAGCCTATTTATTTTCAAAAAATTCCGATCACTTGTCTCCTCTTAGCGGCCATTTTTAATTTTCGCACTCTGTATCCTGATCCACTCAAGTTCTACTTAACGGATCATAACCAAATTTGATACACATGTTTATCATGGCAGGAGGAAGAACCCTATTGATTTTCAGTGAGTTTTATGCCCTTGTTGACTGGCCATACCTGGACGGGCGTATATTGTGATCTTCGGCACTCTTGTTTATTAATTTTGTAGCATGTTATTGTATGGCAATGTTTGAACTGCCGTGACATTCCGTTACAGGCTGGGTGTTTGCCCTCACTAGTGAGAGTAAGCAGACACAGTCTGGGCCCGACGCCCAACTTCTCACCGACGAAGGTCGCGATAAATTGGTGACCTTGAGGTAGTGTCCCCTACAGCAGGGTCAGGTCTGATGACTGTAACATGGCTCGTGTAGTTTATTTGAAATTTTATTTTGCATTAACCCGTGCACTGTTAAATTAAATTTTGGCAATCTGCTGTTTGTGTTCTTTTTTCTTTTCGTTTTTTATCAAAAACATGGTTTGACAGCACTTTAGAATCATTTCCAATGGAAATGATTCTAAAGTGCTGTCAAACCATGTTTAAAATCTAAAACAATAGTAATAGTAATGTTTGT
The DNA here is from genome assembly GCA_029237695.1 of Conchocele bisecta. NCBI lineage: Eukaryota > Metazoa > Mollusca > Bivalvia > Lucinida > Thyasiridae > Conchocele > Conchocele bisecta. The sequence goes on along the minus strand of CM055274.1, from coordinate 22,611,100 downwards.
TTCTTGCATAATCTAGATACTGCACATAGCAATGAATTACAATACAAATATACAATATGCAAGTGTCGTGCAAAAATGTTAACATACACTTTTGATACAAACCAATGCGTCATATAGTTATGTATATTGTGAAAGACTAAGTGAGATTTAGATTTGGGACAATTTAACGATACTGGCCAGATCTTGGTGTTTGTTCACACACAGGGGATATGAAGTTGTGCTGGGAAAAACTTACGGACAATTTGATTGGTTACAGAGGCGTCAAGGGACGCCTCTGTAACCAATCAGATTTTCCTTAAGTTTTTCCCAGCGCATCTTCGTACTCTCTGTGGGTACACCATTCCGTTGTTTTTTAATCACAAAACAGACTGTAAAATATCTTTTCATGATGTTTGCCATATATATACCACAAAGGTGACTGAAAAAATAATCCGATAGTATCTCCTTGTATAGATATAATTATACTACATATTGTCATGGGATTTTTCCCGTCATCTGTGAGTTAACATACGTATATATTTCTGTCTGTCAATTTCAATTTTGGTCTGTAATCTGCAGCTACTGCTTATAACATATAAATGTGGCAGACGATACATGGCCCAAATGGTATCTCTCCTTTTTCAATGAAAATATAGTTCAGATAAAGTCATGAGTATGCCATGTTGCAGTCATCTGATCGTTGTTTATATATTGGACACAATACCATGTATCTTCACCATGTATCTAGCTGTGTAGTATATATTTTATATATCTAGCTGGTTATGCTGTTTTGTATATGCGGCTGTGACTGGAGAAATGTGGTTTACGTGTTTTGCGACCAGTGTAGACCAGTGCATCCGCACAGTCTGATCAGGATCTGGGGCCCGTTTCGCTAAATTTTGTACGACTAAAATGTTCGTAAGTGCAAAATTATGATAGTCTGTAAATTTCACATTAACAATGTTTTCTTGTAAACAATTATTGGATTTACATTTATTGAGCATAGGCAGCCTATGCTCAATACATGTAAATCCATCAATTGAAATGTCCAGACGATCCTAAATTTGCACTTACGAACATTTTAGTTGTACGAAGTTTAGTGAAACCTGCCCCAGCACTGTTCACCATCAATGAAACACCCGTTGTGCTTCTAACAAGCAATATAGATCATTATCTGGCTACAGGAGTGTGCTATTTGATAAGGAGCTACACTGGTCACCAATCCTGTAAGCCGCATTTACAGCCACATATTTGGTATATGAGCCTAGGCTATAATACTCAGTCTGAATACATCGCAGGCACAGGTTAAAGTAACGTACCAAGGTCTATAAATACATTAAATATGCCTAACTGCATCAATAAATGAAAAAAATAAGCTAAACAATTGTTTTTTCTCCCGTAAAAAATTTGTTTAGCTTATTTTTTTTCGTTTATTGATGCTTTTAGGCATATTTAATGTATTTATAAATCTCGGTCCGTTACTTCAACCTGTGATCGCAGGCTATTAGTGAATTTAACTATGACAAATTCTGATCAATAGCTTCGCTCAATAAACTGCATTGGAAATTTCTTTAAAATTAGAATGTTTCAAATTCACAAAAATCTTTTGACATCATTTACCTGGGCTCATAATTTCCTACACAGCTTACTAATGTTACTGACTCGGTCACCGTATACTTGGTCACTGCTGTAATAACAGTCTTGTACAGTCAAACCTGTTATGGGGACAGAAAAGTCAAGCCAGTTATGGGGACAGAAAAGGATACCACCGTTGACGTTGTCTCGGTAGAGCCGGTAGGCATGTTATGTTTGGACTACAGTGGGGTCAGCGTGTAAGTGCACACACAAACGAACACGACAGGTTGGAATCAACCTGTCATGTTCGTTTGTGTGTGCACTTACACACTGACCCCACTGTATATGACACACGCCATGTGATTTTGTACCTTCTGATATCTGCGTAAAATTCAATGAATACGTTTACAATATTTTTCATAAATAAAGTCAAAAGTTGACAAAAATTCTGAAAATTTTCAACTTTTGACGCCATTTACGGAAAATAATGTAAATTTTATAAACATCTTTCATGAAATTACCCTCATGTCCGAAGTTTCAAAATCACTTGGCATGTCTCATAAGTCCTTGGATCTGGGTAAGAAGGGCAATCCGGGGTCATTTGTGTGCCGACAGACCACAATTTGTGTCATTTGAACAATGAACATATGGCTATGTGTGGCCAATGGAAATTATGGAGAGTTGGCCACGACAATAGGTTTGACTGTGCTTTATAATCATGAATATTAAACTATAATTCCAGCACAAAAATATTTGCACAAATCCCTAACATTTGATTGGCCCGTAGCAAGTCTCTGTCCAAAATTTATATCCCAGTAAACTCCCACGCCAAACTACTTTCCATAACCGTGAGGCGCAGTTAAAGTAAGTCTTAAGAAAACGGAAAATAAACACATTTTCTTGATGAATTTATTTCAAATGCTGGAATTATAAGGAATGAATGGCCTTTTTGTGGCCTTCGTCCAGTATTCCCGCGACTTTTCCAAGTTTATACCCCGATAAATTCCACAAAAAGGCCATTCATTCCTATAATATTAAACTTCATACCGTATAATATTAGCTGTGCTCTTGGAAAAGCTGGTGATTTTTGTCTCGAAAATGGTTTTCAAAAATGTCTAGTTATATTAACTTTTATAGCTAGAAAATATACATATATACCACGTTTAATGAGTAATATAATTTGCTTTCCATTGTTTTTATGCCCCACCACGATAGTGGCGGGAGCATTTTGTGTTACCCTCGTCCGTCCATCCATTCCGTCCATCCCGTCCGTCACAAACTTTAACGCTCAGGGCCCGGTTGCTCAAAGCTTCTATTAGCTTAACAGACTGTTAAATCCTTAGCAGCATTGCTAAGTATTTAACAGTCTGTTAAGCTAATAGAAGCTTTGAGCAACCGGGCCCAGGTAAATGTTCTTATAATTTCCTTGCACGGATCTGCTTCATATTTCTAATGGTCCTCTACTACCCTGTAGGGATGGATTGTGTGTGGCCTAGAGGTTTGAACACCTGACTTCCAACCCGGCGGTTGTGGGTTCAAACCTCGCCTTAGGCATCAAAAATACTTTCATAGTATTTCCATCCGATTGGTCCATTGAATGAGACTTTAAATTGTGGTCCTGTTTCTATATGACCCAAGCTGTTGGTGGGATGTTAAACTCATTTATTTTTACTTTTTCTACCACCCTATAACAAATCCATGTTCGTCACACCTCCGCTAAGCCCATGGTCAAGGTCACATACTTGGTGCATCAAAAACTTTAACACTCGGGTAAATGTTTTATGATTTATGTTTCCTTGCAAGGATCTGCTTCATATTTCATACACTCCTTGCTATAATGGTCCTCTACTGCCCTTGGACAAATCCACGTTCGTCCCCGCCCCATTTTGGACTTAGAATTCTGCCTCGTTTACTATCAAAACGATATGTGGCGCATTCGTATTTTATGAAAACATTTTCGAGTTTATACTGAACATAAATCTATAAAAAGTTTTGTAAATATGAATGTGAGTAAATGTTTTCAGTATTGTCAGTTTCCTTGAGCACTGCTGATATATTGTATTATTTGTAAGTAGATGTAGTTTATTTTTCCCGAAAGGCATTATGTCGTATAGAACTAACGACTGCATATATTTGATGATTAAAAGTATGCATAATTATTATACTGAATTTATTACATTATCACAGCCAAAGTGGCTGTGATAATGTAATAAATTCAGTATAATAAAAATTAAAAATTTATCCTTTAATTGAAAATTTATCCCTCAATGTATACTTTACTAGATAAGTATACTTTGCGATGAAATCGGCTACAGAGCACTGAGGGAAATACTTTGAGTTAACGTTAATGAAACTTTGAGTTAACGAGAGTTATATTTAGGAAAACATGTACTTGGGACCAATAATTTGACTTTGAGGTATCAGTAGATTGACTTAACCCATTAAAGACGGCATACACTTATAGTGGTATGAAACTTTTTAGGGGGGAAAATCCTATTTTCTTCATTTCATCTCGAAAGTATATGTTGTTACCACTCATTTGAACCGTCTTGACGAGACGGTTCAAATGAGTGGTAACAACATATACCTTTATGGAGAAATAAACAAAAGAATGAGATTTTTCCAATAAAAATGATTGTATCCTTAGACTGAAATGAGTTAAGAGAGTTTCAGGTAACAAGTGTAGACTACATACAATTCACTACAGCTCCTACAAAAATACTGATCTTACCTTTTGAAGATTGGTCCACCAGAAATTGGCGATAAACGTTGCAATCCTTTATACCCTTATTCCCAACAATGGTCTAATATTCACATTTATCCAGTTGGCTTTGGAATATGTTATCCTGTTCACTCTTTAACCTTTTTCATCCTGAGCATACGCCATTGTGTTTGCGGGCAATCCTAAATATTGTCCTTCTATGCATTCAGAAGTATATGTCGCGATCACCATTTGAACCGTCTCGTCGAGACGGTTCAAATGGTGATCGCGACATATACTTCCATTGACAATTAACAAAAATAAAATATTTAATGAATTTTCTTTCTGTAAAGGTGTATTCCGAAAGGAATGGGTTAACCCTTAGATTCTTATGCTGAAGTTCAGTGCTCCCCCAGGTGCACTGTCTGTCTATGGCCATGCTGTTGGATAGACATAAAACTCTTAACCCTTTCAACACCAAGTAACTTAATAGGATGTTCCATGCCAATGTTTCAAGCTATTTCATTAATTTTGTTCATTCAAATTATCCCATTCTTCTAAAAGGGTAATCTGTACGACGTTTAAAATTATTAACAAACAGTGGAGATCCTGATGAGACGGCTCGTTACGAGCCGGCTCATCTGGATCTGCACTGTTTGCAAACATTGTCTCTATAGAGGTCTGTGGTGTTGAAAGGGTTAATCAACCAGTGTCGGGCGAACGTGATGGTGTAAGTTAACGGTAGGGGTTCCTCCTTATAGGGATCATGATTTGCCTGGTTTGGTCCTCAGGTACGTTTTTATCTTTGGCTCTTTTGTTACCTCTGAGTTGAATTGGGTTATTGCCCATTATAAAAGTAGTAAGATTATAACTGATCCTACTGTTTTTGATAGGGGACCAAGTGATTCTGGTGTGGTGAGGACCTGGCATCAGATCAGGATTATTCAGGCTGTATGTAATGTTTATTGTAAACAATCAGTTCTGATTTTGTGATTTTCACCCCATTTGTACATGTGCTTGAACATGTACATGTACTTGTACAGGTAATATATGGGATTTAGTACTAAACCCATTGACCCGGCCTTAAATGACCTTAGCTATTGATTGGCCGTTAAACCCCAACAAACAAACAAACTAATCAACCAATCAGTTATGAATTATGACATTGACCTATGCTGCTTGCAAACTGAGTGAGTTTAGTCAACCATTTATTTGTTATAGTTCGCCCTACTTTCTAAGCCAATCGTTGGGTAGCATCGTGCTCCACTTATTTCACATATTGCAACGTTTTAACCCCAATTTGTTATATATATATATAATTATTTACCGTTTGACAGGAAATGGAAAGTCAATACTCAGATGGACATTGCATTGTTCACAAGGCTGAACTATAAGTATTCCTTGCATTTTATTCCTTAATAATCCAATATGTGAACAATAAATTATTTATACAATTGTATATTACATGGGCTGCAGGCTGAGGAAAGGTACTTTACATATGCAATCAGCATAGCCCCAGATCAGCCTGCACATCCATGCAGTCTCAGTGTCTACACTGTTCGCCATTCAGTCCTTGACATAGCTTTGCTGTTGTGCATGATCATGTGGTTACCACAAAAACAATGGCTGAAAGTGTTAAAAGCGTGCCCACTCCAAAGTTAGTATTATTTTCCTTAATAGGCAACCGATTTGGATGAAATATGGCACAGCAGACGCGTCTTCATAAGTTGCATTTGGTGGACACGTTGAGTTCGGCACATACTTATGTCGTTTTAGCGAAGAATTGATTTCCGTGTCAGTATTACAATAAACTTGGATGCGTTTGATATGCCATATTTCATCAAAATATGTTACATAATAAGGACAAACTAAAAGAATACGTACTTTGAATCGGAGGGCTTCTGGAAGTTTCAGGACTGGTGGATTTTGTTGTAACCACTTGATCATACACCTTGTTTGCTGTTGTCATCAAAATCTGTTAAACCATACTCATACAAGACAAGCATGTGACTTTGTACCTAAGAAGATGTGCAATATCCGTAAATGCCGTCGGAAGTCAAAATATTCAGGGAAAATGCGCAATAGAATATCTGGTATATACAGTAATATCTGGATCTTTGGTCACATTTAGATTTATGTCACATATAGATGTGTAGCTAGTTTTCTCCTTCACTACCATCTTGTCCTCACCTAGGCTGGGTATTGGGACTGACCACAGAACAACAGACCAAGGCCATGGGGCCATCAGAGGTCATCGTGTCTACAGCAGCGGTCAATAAAATCACTAACCTCAAGTATGTCGGAAACTAGGGCAATACGAGTGTCGTCAATAGTCACTGGATTTATTTATTTTCTCGTCTGCTTTAGCAGAAGGCGCGACTATAGTCGCCGCTTTTTCCGTCGTTGTCGTCATTGTCGTCCGCGTCGTCGTCTGCGTCAACAAATGTCAAATAGTTTGTACATCGTCATCATAGTATAACTTTAATATTACTTGACGGATTGCTTCAATGTTTGTACACTTGATACATGTGAGAATTTGGAACACACTTATGCCCCCAGTAACATGACCTTTTGTACCTTCACATTTTTGCAGAAACACTAAGCCATTTTTTGCGTCAAAAAGTTTTTAACAAGTTTCTTCGTCATCGTATAACATTAATAGTACTTGATGGATTGCTTCAATATTTGGACACTTGATACATGTAAGTATTTGGTACACGCACATGCTGTCATTAACATGACCTTGACCTTTTTGACCTATACATGGTTGTGGAAACACTCAGCCATTTTTTATATCAAAAAGTTTCTTCAACCATTTCCGTTTTTCGTGTTTTAAGCATGCACTTCTCTGACGCTTTTTGTGATGCTTACTTTAGCACATGCCCGTGATCCTGTTAGGGTAAAATGCCTTGGCTGGCGCAACACCGCTTCCGTGGCAGAATTCTTGTTCATAAGTGTCCTTTGAGACGATCAATTTGATTTTATACCTAAGAAGATGTGCGATGTTTCTTGAAAAAATATTTACAGAACTGTGATATTCTGTAAACGACGTTGAGAGTTGACTAAATATTCAAAGCAAATACGGAATTCTATTCCACATTTGCTCTGAATGTTTCCTCACCTTTCGACATCATTTATGGAAAAAATTATAAATGTTGTAAATATTTTTCATCAGATATCGCACATCTTCTTAGGTAAAAAATCACATGGCTTGTTTCATTTGTGATCAGAATTTTGAATTTTTATATTTCTGACATCTTACAGATCTATTTTATTAATTTTACTTTTATACTTTTTGTCTGTCGTAGTTTGTAGTTCAATGCCTTAACATTTCAATAATAATTATATATGTACATGTAATTTGTTTAGTATTGTTTCATAAGACTTAAGCTGAATTTATATATTATTATTATAGTTCTTAAATCATTAAACTATTAACATAAATTATTTTCCTTGTAATGAAGGCAATATTTGACAGAGTTTCATTAAACATAAAGAACACTGATCCTTAAATTACTCTAAAAAATTATATTCTTTATTAAAAAATATTAGTTTTGCAATGTTTAGAGCTGTTAAAATGGACAAGGTTTGTGAAACAGACAGTAGATAACCTTGTACTGTGACTGTAGGGGTGACCTGGAGGATTTACAACAGAAGGTGATGACCGAGCGCGAGAAGTACCAGCAGACGGCCCAGAGTAATGTGGCTATCTCTGCGGTTCCCGGCTTCAGTGTGAACGACAAGTTTGTGCTGAACCGGGAAGACGCGAGCTATACCCTCAGTCTGGAACTACAGATGCCTATAGATAATATACTCCTACAGGTATGGCGTGGTAATATACTAATTAGTAACATGCGTAGGGGTAGTTCCAGGATTTAGGTTTATCAATTGAGACACAGCATGTGATTTTGTACCTTCGGACATCTGCGTAATTTCATTAAATACTTTACAAAACTTACAATATTTTTCATAAATAAAGTCAAAAGTTGACAAAATTTTCAGCGTACATGCGGAATTATATTCCGCATGTACGCTGAAAACTTTGTCAACTTTTGACACCATTTACGGAAAATATTGTCAAGTTCGTAAACATATTTCATGAGAATTATGAAGATGTCCGAAGTTACAAAATCACATGGCGTGTCTCAATTGTAAAAGAGACACACATCAGCTTTCCTAAAATTTAGCAAGGGGCACCTGTGTATGTCGAATAGTCCGAGTGGGATCAGTTAATGCTAAGATAAATTTATTTGTATCTGTCTGTTTATTTGGTGTCGGTACATGCAGCTTGATCCCCGGGACAGTTGGAAACTCGTTGAATTGTGTATTTTGTGTGCATTTAACCCATTCCATGTGGAATATCCATATTTTTTAGCATATTTATTTCTAAATAGTTTTCCTCAATTTTTTATGTGATATGTTGTTACCACTCTCAACAAGACAGATCAACTGGGTCCGGTTGCTCAAAGCTTCTGTTAGCTTAACAGACTGTTAAATCCTTAGCATTGCTAAGGATTTAACAGTCTGTTAAGCTAACAGAGGTTTTTGTCGCGTGACACGTGTATTCTTGTACATTCTGAAATCCGTATAATTGTATATTTGTGATGTGTGGTACTGTGTTGTATTGTTGTGCGTATTATTGGTTTCACATCCCTGTGATTCCACATACCTGTGGTTTCACACACCTGTGGTTTTTGCACACCTGTGGTTTGGCATGTACATTTGCCATGCGTTTATGCGTGTCCTATTTGCGGATTTAAATATACGTCTATTTTATGAGCAATGTTTTACTGATGTCACGCCATGTTTGCCACAGACTATGCATGTGTGTGGTAGAGAACTCGTTGACTGCGTGTGCTGGTTTCGCTAGGGAAAAGATACCTTTTAGTATTACGGATGTCCACTGTCCGTGCCAGCCGAGTTTGTCCGCGTGTCAGTGTTTCACCATATAAGGGACCTTCTGTAGGTGAAGCCAGTATACAGCGCAGACCATACCATGGTCTGCCCTGTTATGTATGCTACGGGTTAGTGTTTCAGCATAGCCTGGTACTGGCCAACACGGATATATCAGATCCCATAATGGTGATGTTTTGTGTCGTGATATTTCCGTAAATGGCCACGATATTTGAGTTTAGTATGTGCTACACTCTCATTTGAGTGTATAGCCGTAGGACCGTTATGGAGGGGTTTTGGCGGGGCCAAGAAGCGACCTTCGCATTGTCGAGACAGTCGAGTAGATTTCGGATTATGAGATCTGGGTCTACAGTGTGCAGATTTATGGTAGTGTGGGGTATACCATGTTGGATGGTATTTATTCCACGAGGGCTGTACACTGGTTTGGTTGAATTTAAGGCGTGGGAACATATATTTATGCCAAATATAACCCACGGGTGACATGGCAAAAGCCATGGTTTTGTAGTATTTATGTGAGATGTCGTACGAGGGGTAGGCATATCCATTATTCCGTGCATGGTTTCACTGGTGCGTATATAAGCGATGTCTCGCTATGTGTTGGCGGGACACATATATTCTGGTTACAGAAGACTAGTACTGTATTCACCAGTGACACGGAGGATTTTGGTATGTACCTAGAACATTTTATTTCAGCTGTGATTTGCGTTGCTCGATTCCCGTTTTAGTCTGTTGTGCATCCTGTCTGTCTGTCTGTGCGTATTCGTCCAGTAATTGGAGATTCATTTCATTTTTGTAGCCTCTTGAGAACGCTCCAGCGAGCCACATTGGACGTTTTGGTCCACTCGTTTGAGGGCAGACCCCAGTCAGTGCAGAGTATCGGGTCGTCCGAGTGTCCGTACGTCTGTCTGGCGCAGTGTGTGTAGCAGCTCCGGGTACAGGCCTGTATAGAGCAGTGTGTGATAGCTACCTCGCGTTCAGCAGACAGTCACAACCATAGTTTAGTGAAGTGAAACGCCATACACACATATCATATCATTATACTACCACCGAGTTGAATGTCACCTAAGTGAAACTTTTCCCGGCGTCTTAGCCTACGTGATAATCGCCATTTTGTATTATATCGGAACTTTACATCCGGTCTACCACTTCCGGTATTACAACCCATTGATTCACCATGGATACTTTACATCCGGTCTACCACATCCGGGTTGCTACAGTCGAGTGATACCGTAGGAACTTTACATCTGGTCCACCATTTCCGGAGATAATACTACCTGTGGAACTTTACTTCCGGGAACCAGCTTCCGGAACATTATCGTTATTGACTATCATGTGATGTAACCACATCCGGCTTTGACTTTGACATTCATACTTTGGAAATATATTGCATAGGCAATACATATGTATACTTTGATAGTGTATGGTAATACTCCTATCATGGCATATCATGGCTAAAGGATTGTAGTAAGACTACATATATTGTTTATGGATTAATCCACTTGAAGTTGGATTATAGCCATATTGTTGACTAGACCTCATATTGCGGGTGAGGCAGACCTTGGGACCTTGATACTCAGAGGTTACACTATCTATTGAGATACGCCAGCACTGGGGTAGCTCAGATGATTGTCATTTGTCCTCCAATGTTCATTATGCCATGTTATACTTGTATGTTATTTCACTTTGATTAGCGATCATCAAAGTACTTGTGCATTCATACTATTGTCCACTACGGGACCATTGAGATACCACATACCGAGTTTATTCGTCTATAGCTTTTAAGTTGCGTTAAAGTATAACAGTCGATTGGCTTACAACCTTGTAGTAATTGAATAGTGTCATGCACAGTACAGTGATGTTCGCATATCAATGTATCATGTATTCCTGTGTGTTCCCCATGTAATATAGTGTACATTATAAGTGATTAAGTGACTACGTGTACTTATCTACTCTGGCCTATCCCTTACACTTCAACTGCATTGTTACCACTTTTCGTTCGTCAGATCAAGCTATATTGGCCATAACGTCTTGAAGTATACTTGGTTCTTATGATAATTGGGGGAGACAATTTGTCTCGATCATTCCTGACCTTGGTAATGACCTTGACAAATGGTGTCAGAAGTGGGATTTTGTTTCCTCTTTTTATAATCAGTTTCTTCAAAGCAGTTGAAGTAAGGAGGCTAGAATAGCTGTACCCCTAGCGTCGTCAAAATTCAATCTTGTATTTGTTTGCCTTGGGAGTTAATGTAAGATGCACTCCAACACTTAGGCACTAATACATCACCACATACATGATTTGACTACCTAGGTACAGAAGTATAGAGTTGAGACGATCTGGTGAGATAGTGGATGTAAGGGTCATTGTAACTTTGGATTTGTTGAATAGTACCTACCTGTGATGATGGCACAGCGGGTGTTCTAGGTTAGCACTAGACACTTCTGCATCTGAGGCGAGATTACTACCACTATTATATTGTGTATGAACAATACATATCCTGCCAGGTGTCTATAACCAGTCCCCAATATTTGTGTCCAGTACCTTAGAGAGGGAATGGTAAATATACCATTACATTAGACTATACATATACCGGATTGACTTACCCGATTGAGAAACTTATAACCGTCGTTAGGAGTAGAGACCGGATTGATTTACTTTAACCTATAGACGTGAAGCAAGAGACTCGCACAAATCACCAAGTGATTTGAGTGCTAGAGACCTTGTGTACCGTCGGGTAAAGCGTGTAAATCGATAATCCGGAGTTGATTTGAGAGTGAGAATGTCGTCCATTAAGGAGCTAATGGACATAGGCAAAGCTTAGGGCTAGCAGATTCAGAGTTAAGGGCCTTTGTAAAGGAAGAGCAGGAGAGAGAAAGACAGGAAAGACTAGAGGCTAGGCAGGCTGAGAAAGATGGTTAGATGCTGAGCGGTTGGCTAAAGAGGTTGAGCGACAGGCTGAGAAAGATAGGTTAGATGCTGAGCAGTTAGCTAAGGAAGTTGAGCGACAGATGGAGAAAGATAGATTAGATGCTGCACAACATGGATAGCTACTTAGCTAGATTTGAGAGGTACGCAGCAATTCAAAGGTGGGGTAGAGATAAGTGGTCACTACACTTGAGTGCTTTATTGAAGGGCGAGGCATTAGATGTATATTCTAGACTACCTATTGATGATGCTCTTGACTATGATAAGTTGAAATCCGCATTGTTGAAATGTTTTGATCTAACGGAAGATGGGTTCAGACGCATGTTCAAAAACACCAAACCTGATCACAGTGAATCATTTGTGCAATATGTCAGTCGGTCAAAGAACTATTTAGATAGATGGTTTGAGTTAGGTAAGGTGAATAGAAACATATGAAGGAGTACTAGACTACATGATCAGAGATCAGATGTTAAGTATATGCAGTCGTGAGCTCTACTTATTTCTCAAAGAGAAAACATTTGACTCGATAGATCAGATGGCGGTTCAGGCAGATTACTTTGCAGAAGCTAGAGGAGGTAGCAAGTATGTAGTTCGAGAACAGTACTAGCAACAGAACTGAGTACAGGTCAGTAGATAACCAGAGGCGCAATGGTAAGTAGTGCGGATAATCGATCCAGAGATAGGAGTCGAGATAGGGACAGATATCAGAATAGAGACCACAATAGAAGCCCAAGTAGGGGTAGTTATGATAGAAGCCCGAGTAGAGGTAGTTATGACAGAAGTACCAGCAGGAACGGCTATGATAGGCATCGCGGGACATGTTACCATTGTGGCAAAGAAGGTCACATGTCCTACGATTGTCCTAAGCGTGACCGGTCCTCAGCTTACAAAGCAGCAGCAGTCGAGGAAGAGAAACATGTAAGTTTTGCAGATAAAGAACAGAGAGGTCGGTACAGAGGTAGAAATAGAGGTAGAAGTGGAAGGCACACTAGAGGCAGAGGTGAGGTAGATGGCAAAACACGGAACAACCAGGGGAAAACCAAGGAAATTTCTGTGTGGTTGATACCGACACCACTATTGTATGTTCAGGTAGCGAGATACAGCCGGAGTGATTAACGGATGTACATTTGGTATGGATAGGCTACCCGTAGCAGAGGGCACATTAAATGGGAAAAAGGTCACAGTAATGCGAGATACTGGGTGTACCGGGGTGGTCGTCAGGGAAAGCTTAGTACAACCAGATCAGTTTTTAAGCAAAGTTTCAACATGCATGCTGGTAAATAGGAGCAAAATGAGTGGAATTCCTACCGCCCGGGTAGTTCTAGATACACCTTTTTTCAAAGGTCAGGTAGAAGCCCTTTGCATGACAGATACAATGTATGATGTTACCATAGGTAATGTAGACGGGTCAGAGTTACCGGTGATATCGGATTTTAGAGGCGCTAAATCGTGCGCAGTTGAAACTAGGTCACAAACGACAGCCCGAGACGAATCATATAAGACCCTCAAAGTCCCTACCGCAATCGCGAACGTATCACGCGATGAATTCAAAGAGGCGCAGGCACATGACGTCACATTGACGTCAGTTCGAAATAATGCAAAAGACGGAACGGTACGGTCAAGTAAGAACGGAAACAAATCGAAATTCGCATACCGAAAAGACTTGTTGTATCGTAATTTCGAATCGATAGGGTCAGGTAGGATGTACCATCAGCTGGTAGTCCCAAAAACACTTAGGACTACCGTGATGAAAGTGGCACATGAATCAATCATGGCGGGCCATTTAGGGGTTAAGAAGACAACTGATCGAGTGTTATCAGAATTTTATTGGCCAGGCGTGGGCAGTGACATTACACGGTTTTGTAGGTCTTGTGACATATGTCAAAAGACTGTGTCAAAGGGACACATCGCCAAGGTTCCGTTAGGAACTATGCCGTTGATAGACACTCCGTTCAAAACGAGTCGCAGTTGATATTGTAGGGCCAATTTTTCCAGCTACCGATCGGAAGAATCGTTACATACTAACGTTAGTTGATTATGCAACTAGGTACCCAGAAGCGGTACCACTACCAGGCATCGAGGCCGAATGAGTCGCGGAAGCTCTCGTGGATATGTTCAGTAGACTGGGTATCCCCGAGGAGATGCTCACCGATCGGGGTAGTCAATTTACTCGGCAGTCATGGAGGAAGTTAGTAGATTGTTATCGCTGAGACAATTAACCACGACACCGTACCACCCACAGTGTAACGGTCTCGTGGAACGGTTCAATGGTACGTTAAAGCAAATGCTTCGTAGAATGGCAAGCGAACGTCCCAAAGATTGGGACAAATACATTAACGCGCTCTTATTCGCGTATCGCGAAGTCCCTCAAGAAAGTTTGGCTTTCTCACCGTTTGAACTATTGTACGGAAGGACCGTTCGGGGTCCGATGAGCATACTAAGAGATCTGTGGACCGAGAAGGACATAGAGGACAACGTCAAAACGACGTATCAGTACGTCCTCGACTTGCGCGAACGGCTCGAGAAAACATGCGAAATCGCGCATGAGAACTTGAAGAGTGCGTCCAAAAAGTACGCAAAGTACTACAACCGTAAGACTCGTAGTAGGCAGTATGCAGTGGCAGATCAGGTACTTGTACTACTACCGACAGACAACAACAAATTGCTTCTTAGGTGGAAGGGACCATACCCCATAACAGAGGTAGTTAATGAGTGGGACTATAGAGTGACATGGGAGGGAAGTTGAAAACCTTTCATGCAAACATGTTAAAGAGGTACGAGACTAGGCCTGAGCACCCGGGGAAGGGAATACTCACTGTAATAAATGCGGCCGTGATAGAAGACACAGTAGAGGGGGATTCTAGTCCAAGTGGGTGTAGTGCCGAAGAAAACATGTTATGTCCCAGGGGATTAGAGTCCGATACGGAGAGCAAAGTTGACCTGTCGCCTGATTTAGGCAAGAAACAAAAGACGCAAGTCAAAGAGATCTTACGGGAATTCACCCATGTCCTGAGGGACGCACCAGGACACACCCATATAGAGAAACATGAGATAAAGTTGTCAAGCAAGACCCATTAAGAATTAGGGGGTACCCTATCCCATTTAAGGTCAGGGAAACAGTCAGCCAGGAAGTAGAGGAGATGCTGAAGCTAGGTGTCATAGAACCTTCAAAATCACCCTACTCATCCCCCGTAATTTTGGTTAGGAAAAAGGACGGGGGGCTCCGATTCTGCATTGATTTCCGGCAACTTAACAAAGTCACTGTGTTTGATGCGGAACCAATGCCAAATATTGAAGAGATGTTCTCTAAGTTGGCGGGACATAGCTACTTTTCAAAGCTGGACCTGAGTAAGGGCTACTGGCAGGTCCCATTGGATGAGGATTCCAGGGAATATTCCGCTTTCGAGGCACCCCAGGGTCTATTCCAGTTCAAGGTCATGCCCTTTGGAATGGTCACGGCACAGGCCACTTTCTGTAGACTCATGAGGAAAGTATTAAAGGGGGTCCACAATGCAGACAGCTTTGTTGATGACATCTTGATATTCTCCCATACGTGGCAACAACACCTGGGAGCTCTGAGTGAAGTCCTCTCCCGATTGTCCGATGCCAATCTAACGGCAAAACCCTCCAAGTGCAGCATTGGGTACAGGCAACTTGAGTGCCTGGGACATACTATCAGCAGTAAGAAAGAACTAAGGGCCCATCCCGAAAAGGTCAAGGCAGTTCATGAAGCTAATGTCCCTGAGACAAAGAAGGAGGTCAGGCTTTCTTGGGGTTAGCCGGGTTCTATAGGAAGTTCATGCCCAACTTCGCAGAGATAGCGAGCCCGCTAACTGACCTTACTAAGAAAGGTCAACCGAACAAGGTCAACTGGGGGCACCCCAACAGAAAGCTTTCGTTACCCTCAAGGGATTATTGACCAGGGACCCAGTTCTGAAACTGCCGAACTAGACAAACCTTTCGTGCTCAGGACGGATGCTTCCGACATTGGGTTAGGGGCAATACTGTTGCAAGAGCAGGATGGTATCCCACTTCCGATAGCGTATGCCAGCAAAAAGATGTTGCCAAGGGAACGCAATTATTCGGTAGTTGAGAAGGAGTGCCTGGCAGTCGTGTGGGGGGTCGAGAAGTTCCACCGTTATTTGTTTGGGGGGGGAATTTATCCTAGAAACGGACCACCAACCGTTGGTTTACCTAAACAAAGCCAAGGTTGCAAATTCCCGACTAATGAGGTGGGCCTTGATACTGCAACCTTACCGAATGCGTATTGTTGCGATAAAAGGGGCCGACAATCTGGGGGCAGACTACCTGAGCAGGATATCGGGGTAGATTCAGCTGTGCCAACGTGTCTCGCGATTATGCACGAAAGTGTAAACACTTTTTATTTAGGGGGGAGATATGTCGCGTGACACTGTATTCTTGTACATTCTGAAATCCGTTATAATTGTATATTTGTGATGTGTGGTACTGTGTTGTATTGTTGTGCGTATTATTGGTTTCACATCCCTGTGATTCCACATACCTGTGGATTTCACCTTTTTGCACACCTGTGGTTTTTGCACCTGTGTTGGCATGTACATTTGCCATGTACAATGTGCGTGTAATAAGGGGGCTTATGTTGTATTGGTGGAGATACGTTTATGCGTGTCCTATTTGCGGATTTAAATATACGTCTATTTTATGAGCAATGTTTTACTGATGTCACGCCATATTTGCCACAGACTATGCATGTGTGTGTAGAGAACTCGTTGACTGCGTGTGTCTGGTTTCGCTAGGGAAAGATACCTTTTAGTATTACGGATGTCCACTGTCCGTGCCAGCCGAGTTTGTCCGCGTGTCAGTGTTTCACCATATAAGGGACCTTCTGTAGGTGAAGCCAGTATAACAGCGCAGACCATACCATGGTCTGCCCCTGTTATGTATGCTACGGGTTAGTGTTTCAGCATAGCCTGGTACTGGCCAACACGGATATATCAGATCCCATAAGGTGATGTTTTGTGTCGTGATATTTCCGTAAATGGCCACGATATTTGAGTTTAGTATGTGCTACACTCTCATTTGAGTGTATAGCCGTAGGACCGTTATGGAGGGGTTTGGCGGGGCCAAGAAGCGACCTCGCATTGTCGAGACCAGTCGAGTAGATTTCGGATTATGAGATCTGGGTCTACAGTGTGCAGATTTATGGTAGTGTGGGGTATACCATGTTGGATGGTATATTCTTCCACGAGGGCTGTACACTGGTTTGGTTTGAATTTAAGGCGTGGGAACATATATTTATGCCAAATATAACCCATGGGTGACATGGCAAAAGCCCATGGTTTTGTAGTATTTATGTGAGATGTCGTACGAGGGGTAGGCATATCCATTATTCCGTGCATGGTTTTTCACTGGTGCGTATATAAGCGATGTCCTCGCTAGTTGTTGGCGGGACACAATATATTCTGGTTACAGAAGACTAGTACTGTATTCACCAGTGACACGGAGGATTTTGGTATGTACCTAGAACATTTTATTTCAGCTGTGATTTGCCGTTGCTCGATTCCCGTTTTAGTCTGTTGTGCATCCTGTCTGTCTGTCTGTGCGTATTCGTCCAGTAATTGGAGATTCATTTCATTTTTGTAGCCTCTTGAGAACGCTCCAGCGAGCCACATTGGACGTTTTGGTCCACTCGTTTAGAGGGCAGACCCCAGTCAGTGCAGAGTATCGTCGTCTCCGAGTGTCCGTACGTCTGTCTGGCGCAGTGTGTGTAGCAGCTCCGGGTACAGGCCTGTATAGAGCAGTGTGTGATAGCTACCTCGCGTTCAGCAGACAGTCACAACCATAGTTTAGTGAAGTGAAAACGCCATACACACATCATATCATTATACTACCACGAGTTGAATGTCACCTAAGTGAAACTTTTCCCGGCGTCTTAGCCTACGTGATAATCGCCATTTTGTATTATATCGGAACTTTACATCGGTCTTACCACTTCCGGTATTAAAACCCATTGATTCACCATGGGATAACTTTACATCCGGTCTACCACCATTCCCGTTGCCTCATCCGGGTTGCTACAGTCGAGTGATACCGTAGGAACTTTACATCTGGTCCACCATTTCGGAGATAATACTACCTGTGGAACTTTACTTCCGGGAACCAGCTTCCGGAACATTATCGTTATTGACTATCATGTGATGTAACCACATCCGGCTTTGACTTTAACATTCATACTTTGGAAATATATTGCATAGGCAATACATATGTATACTTTGATAGTGTATGGTAATACTCCTATCATGGCATATCATGGCTAAAGGATTGTAGTAAGACTACATATATTGTTTATGGATTAATCCACTTGAAGTTGGATTATAGCCATATTGTTGACTAGACCTCATATTGCGGGTGAGGCAGACCTTGGGACCTTGATACTCAGAGGTTACACTATCTATTGAGATACGCCAGCACTGGGGTAGCTCAGATGATTGTCATTTGTCCTCCAATGTTCGTTATGCCATGTTATACTTGTGTTATTTCACTTTGATTAGCGATCATCAAAGTACTTGTGCATTCATACTATTGTCCACTACGGGACCATTGAGATACCACATACCGAGTTTATTCGTCTATAGCTTTTAAGTTGCGTTAAAGTATAACAGTCGATTGGCTTACAACCTTGTAGTAATTGAATAGTGTCATGCACAGTACAGTGATGTTCGCATATCAATGTATCATGTATTCCTGTGTGTTCCCCATGTAATATAGTGTACATTATAAGTGATTAAGTGACTACGTGTACTTATCTACTCTGGCCTATCCCTTACACTTCAACTGCATTGTTACCACTTTTCGTTCGTCAGATCAAGCTATATTGGCCATAACGTCTTGAAGTATACTTGGTTCTTATGATAATTGGGGGAGACAATTTGTCTCGATCATTCCTGACCTTGGTAATGACCTTGACAGTTTTGAAAAACTGGGCCCTGAATGCTATATAACAGACACTGTGAGTGAGAAATAAGAAATATAATCAGATATCTCCATTTAACATTTTTTAGAGGGTACGTGCCAATTAATGCATTTGTATAAGTGCTTTCGCCCTTGTTTATAATTGTTGTAAAATAAATACTGTCTAAGCTTTGAATGAACAATTTTGTTTTTGTAATACGGCTTGTAAATGTTAAAAAATTAGCTGAATTGTAAATAGATAGGAGTACATCTCTATATTAGCCAGTTTATTGATTTTCAAGTGTTCAGAAGGATCAGTAAGTGAATCAATCAATCACTTTATCTACAGAGTGATGTGCCCATAGATCTGTTGGACGTGGAGAAGAATTCAGCTGTGGTCAGCTACAGTGCCTGTACACCCGAGGTATGTGTAAACAGAGTAGGGATGGGTTGTGGTCTAGGGATTACAGGATTGGACTTCAATACCAGAGATTGTGAGTTCAATCCCCACCCTAGGCGTGAACAAATCATGGTATTTCCATCCGGCTGATCTTACGGATGAGACTTTTAAACCAAGGTCCGGTCTCTATATGACCTTGGGACGTTAAATCCATTCACTTTTATGCGTTCATTACTTCTATTGTTATTGGCGAATTTGACAGTTTTTCTTGCAGTTTTTGTCACATCAGTGTGCAATACTGGTCCCACATAGGTACTTGTCGGTAAATTTGTTTTGACAACACATGAGAATCGTCTCCAGTGGGGACGATTCTCATACGCTGCCAAAACAGGTTTTTATCGAGAGAAAAAATGAAAGTAAAACATTTCCAGCAGACGACAATATTTAATTGTATCCCCCGGACTACCGTCGGGGGATACTATGGATTTGACAGCGCGCCGCGTCCGCGTCCGCCGCAGACACTTCTTGTCCGGAGCATAACTCGAACACCCTTTGGAATATTTTCATGAAACTTCACACATGCATAGACCACGACCCGAAGAATGTTGTGTCGCACAAGGAAAATGACAAACTCTTGCGTAGCTAATTTTTTAGTTATCTCCCTTTTTTGTTTCTCGCACTGATTTCGTGTCCGGAGCATAAACTCCACCACCCTTTCGAATATTTTCATGAAACTTCACACATGCATAGACCACAACCGAAGGTGTGTCGCGCACAAGAATGACAACTCTTGCATAGCTAATTTTTTTAGTTATCTCCCTTTTTTGTTTCGCGCACTGATTGACCATAACTCGACCACCCTTTGGAATATTTTTTATGAAACTTTAATTCACATTCAATTAGACCACGAACCGAAGGTGTGTCGTGCACAAGAATGACAACTCTTGCATAGCTATTTTTTAGTTATCTCCCTTTTTTTTGTTTTCGCTCACTGATTTCCTAGTCCGGAGCATAACTCGAGCCACCCTTTGGAATATTTTCATGAAACTTCACACATGCAATAGACCACGACCGGAGGTGTGTCGCGCACAAGAATGACAACTCTTGCGTAGCTAATTTTTCAGTTATCTCCCTTTTTTGTTTTGCGCACTCTACAAACTGGACAATAATGCATGAAGACCTGTTTTCTCGGTCTGCTCTGTATACCTTTTTCTCCTGCTCTGTACACCTTACCTGTAGAGAGAACAATAGAAAACTGGGAGAACCATGTGCTAAAGCATGGGCTAGCATGTGCAGATGTCCACTGCTTGACCACTGTCTTGACCACTGCTGACAGGTAATTTATACAGGTAAATCACTACATTGGGTACTGTGTTGAAAATATTGCGGCATTATGTGGACCTCTGCAGATATATGTAGATAAATATAGGACTATTAAAAAAAAAATCCTGGTCTCCATTAGCAAGCATTATTATTTTTAAAACTTTTTTTGTCATTTTGGTTTTTTTTTTTTTTTTTTTTCATTATTTTTTTTCATTTTTTTTTTCAAATTATTTTTCAATTTGACTGGAAAAAAAATCTGGGCTCCAGTAGCAAGCACATTATTTTTATTTTTAAACTTTTTTTTTCCATTTTTTTTTTTTTCATTTTTTTTTTTTTCATTTTTTTTTTCAAATTTTTTTTTTTCAATTTTTTTTCAGTTTTTGTCCATGTAGCAGAAGGTCGTAAGTGCTATATACAGACTATTCACCTGTACATGTGCTAGCATGTGCAACTGACCACTGACCACTTACAGGTAATTTATACAGGTAAATGATTATATTACATTTACCGTAAACTGTGTTGAAAAATATTGTGGCATTATGTGGACCTGTGCAGTATATATGTAGATAAATATAGGACTATTAAAAAAAATTCTGGGCTCCAGTAGCAAGCATTATTATTTTTAATTTTTAAACTTTTTTTCCATTTTTTTTTTTTTCATTTTTTTTTTCAAATTCTTTTTCAATTTTTGTTCTAAAAGTAGCATAAGGTCGTAAGTGCTATATACAGGACTATTATCATATAATAAAACAATTATTGACTTAGTGAGCCATAGATATAATCTGATATTCTATGGTTCACTAGTCAATAATTGTTTTATATATATTGCCGGCCAATGAAAATTGCTTTCGGCCAGGGGGGGGGGGGCTCGAGGTCAAGCGGGGGACAAGGCGAGGCATCTGATTCGCGGAATTCTTGTTTACTTATCTCCCTTTGTTGTTTCGTGCTCTGATTTTGTATCCAAAGCATAACTCGACACGCATATTACGCATTGCTCTAATGGTCCTCTACCGACCCTGTGCCAAATCACGTTCGTTTAATTCTGCCCCCACGTCAAGCCCAGGTGGGTCAATTGGTCACATACTTAGTGCAATTCCCAACACATAACGCTTGGGCGGGTAAATATTCTTATGCTTTATTCTGTTTTCTTTTTTTCATGGATCATGGATCATCTTCATATTTCTATACGCATTGCTCTAATGGTCCTCTACCGCCCTGTGCCAAATCCACGTTCGTCCTGACCCACCAATCCCAGGGTCAAGGTCACATACTTGGTGCTTCAAAAAAACTTTAACGCTCGGGTAAATATTATTTTAATTTTTTATTTCCATTCACGGAATCAACTTCATATTTTCATATACGCGTTGCTCTAATGGTCGTCTCACCGCCCTGTGCCAAATCCACGTTCGTCCTGCCCCCGCCAAGCCCAGGGTCAAGGTCACATACTTAGTGCTTCAAAAACTTTAACGCTCGGGTAAATATCTTATAATTTCTGTTTTCTTTCATGGATCATCTTCATTATTTCAATATACGCATTGCTCTAATGGTCCTCTACCGCCTGTGCCTGTGCAAATCCACGTTCGTCCTAGCCACCCCCGCCAATCCCAGGGTCAAGGTCACATACTTGGTGCTTCAAAAAACTTTAATGCTCAGGTAAATATCTTAAATTTTTAATTTTTCTTTCCATTCACTGGATCAACTTCATATTTCATATATTGCGTTGCTCTAATGTCCTCTACCGCCCTGTGCCAAAGTCCACGTTCGTCCCGCCCACGCCAAGCCAGGGTAACATCATATACTTAGTGCTTCAAAAACTTTAACGCTCAGGAAAATAAAAAATCTTATAATTTCTGTTTTCTTTCATGGATCAGCTTCATATTTCATATATGCATTGCTCTAATGGTCCTCTACCGCCCTGTGCCAAATCCACGTTTGTCTGCCCCCGCCAAGCCCAGGGTGAAGGTCACATAGTTGGTGCTTCAAAAACTTTAACGCTCAAGGTAAAAGAAAATTTTGACTTGCAATTTGGCCTCATTTATTATCAAAGCGATATGTGGGACATCCGTGTTCTTATGAACACATTTTCTAGTTTTATTAAACTTCACACATGCATAGAAGACGGACCCAAAGGTGTGTCGCACGTAAGAAATGACAACTCTTGCGTCGTTAATTTCTTAGTTATCTCCCTTTGTTGTTTTGTGCACTGATTTCGTGTCTGGAGCATAACTCGAACACCCTTTGGAATATTTTCATGAAACTTCACACATGCATAGACCACGACCCTAAAGGTGTGTCCCGCAAGAATGACAACTCTTGCATCACTAATTCTTTAGTTATCTCCCTTTGTTTTTCCGTCACTGATTTTGTCTCCGGAGCATAACTCAAACACCCTTTTTTCAAACTACTTGTGTATCTGGGGAGGGGGATACACATGCGCTTGTCGACAAGCGTCCATTTCTAGTTCAGCATACACAGCAAAATGTGCCACATATGCAATTCATATGGAAAAGAATTCATATGCTGTTCATATGTAAAACATATAAAAAAACATTTGAATTGCATATGAAATTCATATGAAAAGAGCAGGAATTTCATATGAAGACTTTTCAGATGCATTTCATATGAATAATTTGCTCTGTTTATATCATTTGCATACGCAATTTTCATATGAAATTCATATGAAAAACATGAAATTCATATGCCACACATTTTGTTGTGTAGTAAGGGTTAATATTCCAGGAATATGTCTGTGATTTTGTGGCATTTACTTGGTGTGCTGGACACGAAAATACAGTAAACCCTTGCCGCCTAGGCTATCCAGCTTATCCCATAGAATGCGGGCAACAAAAATTGTCGTCTGCTGCTGTTTCATATTTGGTCCATTTCTTTTCAATAAAAACATGATTGGCAGCACTTTAGAATCATTTCCATTGGAAATTATTCTAAAGTATTTTCAAACCATGTTTTTGATGAGAAAAATGGAAATGAAAAAAAAATGTCATAAGTCCCATTTCTGCAGTCACGGCCACAAATTATAATGATTGTTCCCTTATTCAGTCCTATATATATATAGCTGTGACTGGAGGAATAAGTCTTATGGCCATTGTAACTAGTGTATATTCAGACCACCAGCCTGTGCATCCGCTCAGTCTGATCACACTCTACACTGCTCTCCATTCAGTTTATTAAACACCAGCTAGACTTGTGACAAACTGTATAAGTCCTGATCTGGTTTGTACGAGTGTCAGTAGGTCAAGAGCTTTTCCAGCTAAAGATGCCATAATCTCCATGTCTCCAATCACAGCCTCATACGACAACGGCTAATCACCTACAAATCCCTATACATATCTAATATACTTTCAGGAGGGCAACTTCCTACTCGCGACGTACCGATGTCAAGCGAACACGACCCGGCTGGAGCTGAAGATCCGGTCCATAGAGGGGCAGTACGGCACGATTCAGGCGTACGTGACCCCGCGTGTCCAGCCAAAGACGTGTAAGGTACAACAGTACCAGATTCGGCCCCTGTCTCTACACCAGCGCACGCACGTGTTTGATGAAAACAGGTACGGATGCTAGTCAACCCATTCAGCCCTAATAGATGTTATAAGTTGACCCTAAAGGAATTTTTGAGAACATATCTGTGACTGGAGAAATGGGGCTTATGGGTTTTGCGACCAGTGGAGATCCAGATCAGACTGTGCATCCGCACAGTCTGATCAGGATCTGCACTGTTTGCCATTCCTTCAATGAAATACCCGTCATGCTTCTAACAAGCAATATAGATCGTTATCAGGCTACAGGAGTGTGATATTCAATCAGAAGTTACTCTGGTCACAAATCCCATAAGCCGCTTTTTTCAGTCACAGCTACATATATCTGAAATGGACTGTGATATGTTAATTTTCTAATGTAATCTAATCTAATTATCACAAAATGATTTTCCGAATAGTCGATTTATGAAAAGGTGGTATCTTTTTTGTCTAAAAAATATAAAATTACTTGCAAAAAGTGCAGATCTGATGAGATGGCTTGTTACAATCCAGTTCATCTGCATCTATGCTGTTTGCAAACACTCCTATAGAGGTCACTAGTGTTGAAAGGGTTTGAATTTGGGTGATTGGACCAAACTTTACAAAACGAAAATCATGGAAAATGGGAAACGTTGAAGATCATCAGGTGAATATTATTGTTTATCCCGTCAACACAGTGCGTATGTGCCGTGAAACATTTTTGATATCCTGTCAATACGACCTAATCACTGCGTATGCATTTTAAAGTCATTTGTAGGTGCTGACAGGATAAATAGAATAGTAGGTTAGTGCCGTGAATGGGAAAAAATATCTGGCGCGGCACGGAAACGGGATGTGCTCGGCAGAGCCTCGCCCATCCCGTTTCCTGAGCCTTGCCAGATATTTTCCCCCATTCACGGCACTAACCTACTATTCTCTATATTTAATTACCCATCCATGGTCTAACAAACCTTATTGGTTGGTAAGAACTGGACCAATTTTCAAATATGTTTACAAACTTGATATCAAAAGACACTAGCCTGGGCCCGGTTGAGCAACCGGGCCCAGGCATTCTCTATGTATGATCCTTGCTATTGAATGAACCCAGTTCTTCCATCACGCCCCAGGGATGGTTTGTGGCCTAGGGGTTAGAACACCAGGGGAAATTTTCAATTTTATGATAAATTTATTAATTTTTATTATACTGAATTTATTACATTATATAATGTAATAAATTCAGTATAATAATTCTGCATACTTTTAATCATGAAATATATGCATTTGTTAGTTCTATATGAAATAATGCATTTCAGGAAAAATAAATGATTACTCCCTCAAAGTATACTTTGCTAGTAAAGTATACTTTGCAATGTTAATGAAATAGGCTACTGACTTCCAATCCGGAGGTTGTGGGTCAAACCTCGCCTTAGGCATCAAAAATACTTTCATAGTATTTCCATCCCACTTGTCTGTTGCATGAAACTTTTTCTGTGGTCCCGTCTCTATTTGACCCTGGCTGTTGGTGGGACGTTAAAGCCTTTTAACTTTTCCATCTCGTCTTTCAGACCCCACAACTCGTTGACGTTGACGGGCCAGTTTAGCCAGGCAGAGATGCACTCGTGGGTGTGTTTCTGTCTGCCCGAGTTGCCAGAGAAAACCCCGGCCGGCGACGTCGTCCAGTTCCATTTCATGTCCACATTCCTCGACACACACCTCGAATGCTCATACAGGTAAGCTGGTATCTCAGAATATTGTCCCTGAATATCGCCCCTGCCCCCCCCCCCACCCCCCCCCCCCCCCCTTCCCATCTACCCCTCTCCTGCCCCACCCTCCCCACTCCCCTCACTTCCTCGATACACACCTCGAATGCTCGTACAGGTAAGTGTCACAGAATTTGCGCTCCCCACACCCACATCTACTTTAAAAATGTCAAAAAAGAAAGAAGTTCGGAAACGATGTGAACCCCATACCCTGACCACAGGAGAATATTCACCAAATATGCTCCACTCCACTAACGGTTTTATACGCCCGTTTGAAAAAACGGGACGTATTATGTATTCACCCTGTACGGGTGGGCGAGCGGGTACAGCTTGTCCACACAAGAACTAGAGGTCTACTTGTCGGATTGTAACCAAATTTGGTGTACATGTTTATCATGGCAAGATGCAGAAACCTATTGATTCTGATGACTTATCTCCCCTTGGCAGTCATTTTTAAAGTTCGGACTCTTTGTCCACACAATAACTTGAGTTATACTTGGCGGATCGTAACCAAATTCGGTAGATATGTTTATCAAGGCAAGATGAAGAACTGGTGATAACACTCATGTGTGAGGGTATACCAGTATACCGGCAAAAGCAAAAAAAAAAGAACCCTATTGGTTTTTAGTGACTTATCTCTCTTTGTTGTTGGCCTTGCCTCGACGGGTGTATAGTGTGACCTTCGGCACTCTTGTTGTCGATATAGATTAATCTAAAGGTTTTGTTACTCTCATAATCACCATAACTGATTCGCTTGCCGATTAGATGGACATTACAACTTTCACATTCACATTCACGTTGGATCAGGTTGATGGCAGTAACACTACTCCTGTGGCTGAAAGCAAGTCGTATTTACCATAATTAACTTATATATGCTATATGGGTGTAAACATTGTCAGGTAAGGATACCCTTTGTCAATTAAGATGGGTGGTTGGTCGGAGCATGCGAAGGCCTTGGGTAATTTAACAATCAGGGTTCATCCTTACCGCCTGTTATACCCCATTAAAATGTAATAATGGTAGTGCTGGTCATATTACTTTTGGAGTTAGAGCTAAGTGTTTCTGGTGTTGGCTGGACCTGGCACCAGGTCAGGATATTCTACTTTCAGGGCTGAATATATATTTTTCTGTAAATATTGTGTTCTGGTTTTATACAGGTTATATGCAGAACAGTCGAACCCATTGGCCAGGCCTTAACTGACCTTAGTTGTTGATAGGCCATTAAACACAAATAATAATCATCATCATACTTATGCTAGTGGAATATCTTTATTCCAAGCAGAATCATGTTAACCCATTTCATGCCAGATCATTTGAACCGTCTCGACAATATGAAATTATGTTACCCATTATACCACTAGTAAACAATCACCAAATAACTAATGACCAAAGGTAGTAAGCTAATCAACATTACAAGGTGGCGTCACGACTCTCAGTGAATTGCTTAAATGACCAGCGTGATGTGCTTAAATAATAATGAATCGTGACAAACACTCGCATATATCCAGGTAGACCAATTAAGCAAAGAACCTGAGGTAGGTGTGAATTTTGATTGATAATACATTTTGAAAATGAGTGTCTTAGGCGATTTATCCAAGCGTTTACGTGATCAAGATAGCGAAGAGATTTTATCGTATTTTTATGCGGAGGGGACAGAATGAACAGTCGAGATAGAGAACATATACGAGATAAGGCATGGTCAAGATAGCCGAGGAAATTTATATTAAACAAATAAGGATATATAATTCGGGACTTTAGTGAATCATCGAGATATGGGATATCATCGAGATACTGATATTCGAGATACTGGTTCTCGACTGTAGTTTTGCTTTGGAATGGAATGAGTTAATTATCAGTTCCCACTTTCATTTTCAGCAAAGGTGAGGCGGTGTTTAGATCTGACAACATTTCCACAATCTCAATCCTGAAGGATGTTCTCACCAAAGAAGCCACAAAAAAGAAGGTTCGACTCGACATAACATACGGTGCGTATCTTAATGGTGAATCTTACAGTACTGATTATGTGTAATTGTGCTGCCTATCACTGGACCAGGGTACAGTCTTTCAGTGCTCAAAGCTTTGTATTCCCCTGATCTTTATAGTAGAGCCGGAGGCATATAGTGTTGAATCTGCCAGACGGACACACGGACGGACAGTCCGTGTGTCCGTTTGTCCGTCTGGCAGATTAAGGAGTTTCGGGAGACTATGAATTCTGTTATAAACTTCTATATCTGTTGAAGGATGACCCGTGCACAAATTCACACATCCATGCTTCCTTTTGATCTTCATAACTTCTATGTTCTTCGAAGGATTACTTTTATGCCCCAGGGGCCCGTTTCACTAAACTTCTTACGACTAAAATGTTCGCAAGTGCAAATTTTAGATCGTCTGTAAATTTCAATTTATGGATTTACATTTATTGAGCATAGGCTGCATATGCAGCCTATGCTCAATAAATGTAAATCCAATAATTATTTACAAGAAAGCAATGTTAATGTGAAATTTACAGACTATCATAATTTTGCACTTACGAACATTTTAGTCGTACGAAGTTTAGTGAAACGGCTCCCTGATCTTTATGGTAGAGCCGGAGGCATATAGTATTTGGACTGTGTCTGTCCGTGTGTCCATTTGTCCGTCTGGCAGATTAAGGAGTTTCGTGAGAATATGGGAGTTCCACAATTCTGTCATAAACTTCTATATCTGTTGAAGGATGACCTGTACTTTAATATTTCAACACATCATACTTGTGCACAAATGCCACACATCCATGCTTTCTTTTCATATTCACAACTTTCTGTAAATACTTTTGGTTAAAAAGTTTCCTAGAGTTGCTCAATTCTGTCATAACTTTTATGTACTTCGAAGGATTACTCGTTACACCAGACTTGTCACAAATCCACACAAATCCACACAAATCCACACAAATCCACACATTACATCCACACAAATCCACACAAATCCACACATTACATCCACAGAAATCCACACAAATCCACACAAATCCACACAAATCCACACATTACATCCACACAAATCCACACAAATCCACACAAATCCACACATTACATCCAGGCTACCCTAAATATAACCTTGACCTTTTGACCTTCACAACTTTTTCACACAATAATAATTTTGTCATGGTTCTTCACTTCTGTCATAACTTCTATATCCCTTGAAGGATTACTTTAATATATTGGTACATCAGATGTGTGCACAAATGTCACACATCCATGCTGGCTTTAACATTACCTTGACCTTTTGACCTTCACAACTTTCCTTACGAACACTTATCACTTTTGGTTAAGTATGTTTGCCACAGTTTCTCTAATCTGCCACCGGGTGCATTCATGTGCTGACCAGCCATATTTTCTTGTGTTTAATCCAGTGCTGAATATATGCTACTCGCCCATACAGGTGCTTTCTCATCTGTATATATTAACCCTTACTACTCTGAATTAAATGTTGTCGTCTGCTGGAAATGTTTTATTTTCAATATTTCTCGACAAAAACCTGGTTTTGACAGCACATGAGAATCGTCTCCAGTGGAGACGATTCTCATGTGCTGTCAAAACCAGTTTTTTTATGAAAATTAAAGCAAAAATGAAAAACAGCAGACGGCAATTTCCGTTAACAGTGTAGGAAGGGTTAAGGCATTATGTCCGTTCAACAGAAATGTCATGAGGCCGGGTTCAAATAACAACAAAATATGAAATTAATTTAATTGACTATTTTTGCCATTTTTATACAATTTTTAATTGATAAAAAGCAGACCCATTCCACGATCGTGCAATAACGAATCGTCCGGTGGAAGTGTATACAGCCAAGACGTTTTCTATGCAGGCATGCAGAAAAGATTACGATTACGGTTTGACTGTATGTCCACATCAATGAGGACGCTATTCCATACACCTTGCCTCCACATCCTGTATACAGGGATTCCGCTGGCGATCGCCACTTTCGCAATTGGCGATAAAAATAAACAATTGGCGATAAAAAAAATTACAATTTTCGAAAAAAAATCGCAAAAAAAAAAAAAAAAAAAAATTTTTTTTTTCGAAAATTGTAATTTTTTATCGCCAATTGTTTTATTTTTTTTGAAGTGGCGATTTTTTTATTTTCCCCAGCGGAATCCCTGTGTATATACAATGTCTGATTTGTATTGGCTGAATAGGTACTGACTGGTAACATAATGTTGTATCAGGCATTGAACTGATACAAATGTACGGGTTACGATTTGAAAACTAAAGTCACATGACATTACTTAATGGCATCAATGAATGACGCAACATAAAGAAGCCTTTTCAACGAAAACTATATTATGTTTCACCATCGGCTAGCATAATATGTTACCTGATAAATAGAATACCAGCCTACTGTCTGTTGATATCAAGTTTATCAGGCTCGGCTGGGAATTCCTTCCCATTTTCTAGCCTTGCCCGATAAACTTGATATCAAAAGACACTAAACTTGTATTTTCTAAGTATTCATTGTACCACTGTCAATATGTTCACAGAGGGGTGGAGTGTGGCCTAGGGGTTAGAACACCTGGCCTCCAATCTGGAGCTTGTGGGTTCAAACCTCGCCTGAGGCATCAAAAATTCTTTCATAGTATTTCCATCCCACTGGTCTGTTGGATGAGACTTTAAACTGTGGTCCCGTCTCAATATGACCCTAGCTGTTGGTGGGACGGTAAACCCATTTGCCAGTGCTCCAGATAAGGTGCGTATTCGCATAAATACCCAATTAAAATTGCCAAAAACCCAATTGAAATCAGAAGTAGTGAGTATCAACAAAAAGCAATGAAAAATTTGTGGTATCTTTATCATGCTACAGAAAACAATAAACAGACCACAAATATAGCATATTTTCTTATTTTTCCATGAAAACACATCATGGTATTTCATTAAGGGGACAATTCTAATGAAATACCTAGATGTGTTTTCATTTAGAAGCAAACTATTCAATAAGTGCCGTCTGCTGATGTGTAATCAGTTGTGTGATTCTATTTTACACAATTAAAATTTTGAAATACCCAATTGCTTCAGAAATGATGGAGTGACAATAGTTGTTTACTAATTCCTTATCTGGAGCCCTGCATTCACTTTCACTTTTTGTTCAATATGTCCACAGAAATCAACGAGGACTCCATCCCGTACACCCTGAACCTGATCCACCCCAAACTCGAGTATCAACTCCTGCTGGCTAAGAAGGTGCAGCTCATCGATGCCCTCAAGGTGTGTAGCTAGTACACTCGCACTGTCTTCTACAGAGCTGAATAGTATATCAATATTGCATCTCAGCGTGGGTCACAGTGGATATTGTTATTGTAAACCAAAGGAAATCTAACCTGAGACTTTATGTGCAATTGTATGTTGATCTGAAGGATGTCATCAAGACAAATCAATTTAATATGAAATACATGTATTGAAAACAAACATTGCACACAATTTTTCCAAAGATGTAATATAATTTGCTTTGTCAAATTCTGATAATTCAAGCAAAAAAATATTTACACAATTCCCTAACATTTGATTGGCTCATAGCAAGTCTCTGTCCAAAATTTATATCCGAGTAAACTCCCATGCCGAACTACTTTCCGTAACCGTGAGGCGCCGTTAAAATAATTCTTAAGAAAACGGAAAATAAATACATTTTCTTGATGAATTTATTTCAAATGCTGGAATTATAAGGAATGAATGGCCTTTTTGTTGAATTTATCGGGGATATAAACTTGGAAAAGTCGCGGGAATACTGGACGAGGCCTTCCGGCCTTCGTCCAGTATTCCCGCAACTTTTCCAAGTTTATACCCCGATAAATTCCACAAAAAGGCCATTCATTCCTATAATAACAATTTTCCTTATTTCATATACACGAGGCAATATATATTTAGTATGATAACCGTCTATTGCAGGTATTGGAATTAGGTCCCAGTTTTCTGGGACTCACTGTATACTGCTGCAGATAAGAGTGTTAAAAGTGGAGATATGTCAGAATTTCATAGGATACGGCACATTTTGTTATCACGTGCGGACATATTTTATACAGGAGCTGCACGTGCATGAGAACGAGCTAGACTTCCTGTCAGCGGAGTACAGACAGATCCTGAGTGACGCGGATGAACTCAAGGTCGAGTTCAAACGGCAGCCATGTCACTTGGAGAGGCTGTATGGTAAATATCGAATATATAAATGGTTTTACATGAGACACGCTGTAACCCTTTCACCTTATAGAATTCCACATAGGATTTTCAATGCTATTGTTGGAATATTCATATAATGAGATTTTTTTTCATAATTATACTGACAAATGCTACAGATCTTAATGAGATGACTTGTTATGAGCCGGCTCTACTGGATCTACAGTATTGGTACAAGTTGTCTGTAAGGTCTGTAGGGTTGAAAGGGTAAATGTGGTCTGTATTAAACATGTTTACAGATATTTAAGAAACTAGGCTTAGCCAAGTTCCTTATGCAATCAATCAAAAATAAGTTTAATAAATATATTATGTTACACATTGTTTTAAAAGTCACTCTTTTTATTAAATTTTCGACCATGTGGTTGAAAATTTAAAAAAAAGAGTGACTTTAAAACAATTCATATAAGATATTACTGTCTGTTCCACGTTTGGTTGCCGACAACTTTTGGCCATTAAACACATTAAATCTAAAAAATATTTAAAAATAAGTACTTTTTCAATAATAACAGGAAAGTCACCATTTCCAAATTTTTTTGTTTCATGAAATTCCATAAAATATTGATCAAAAAACGATTTTCCTATGGGAATTTAACATGGGGTCTAAAAATATATTTTTTTTAAATATTGTTTTATTTGCCAACCGATTTTCAAAATCTAACTTTTGTTTTCTTAATTACATCATTTTCAAGCTATCTCACAAGGTTTCGGAGTCAATTTCCAAAAATGTTCGTTTTTTGATCATTCAGGATCAAAAAACAAAAACATTTGGAAATTGACTCCCCCCATGTTAAATTCCCATAGGAAAATCGTTTTTTTTTTTCGCAATAAAATCAATATTTGATGGAATTTCATCAAACAAAATTTTTTGGGGAGGGTGACTTTTTTGTTATTGATGAAAAAGTACTTACTTTTAAAGGTGCATGCCCACGCAGCAGGTTACACTGTACTACTACTTTTCATTTTCTGTCATGCCTTATACATGTATGAGCCATTTGTCTACCCACTAACGAGTTATTTTTAATTACGGCGTGTGTTAATTGGTGTTAAATCGCATTTTATATGCCGCGACCAGAAAGGGTATTTTCCGACCTCGTGCTATTTTTACCAACACGCGTCACGTGACACGGTCAATCATATCACATATTTGATATGCGCAGTGAAGTATCGGAAGTTGAGAAGAAAAATCTCTGTTCGAGTCCAAATCTAAATCTCCATGTAACTCTTTCCATTTGGTGATCTGGTCGCCAATATTAACCACTCTCTCTGTCTCTGTACTGCCTGTCCCTCAGACATTTCGCCTTTTTTTTGGCCGACGCCGTTTCATACAAGTTCCGTCCTGGACGTTTCGACATGTTGATATTCTTGTTTACATATTGGGAAGCATACTGGCGCGCGTAGTATACTGTGCATGCTCATCGCAAGCCATGATGTGAAAGTCGTCGTCCCCGCACATTATCAAAATAGACTGTTACCGCCGTGCGTCGCTAACAGTAAATTGATATTTAATAAATGATTATATTTGTATAGCGGGCACTCATAATTTTTAGAATTGGTGGAATAGTGGCATAATTATACACTTATTTAATTCCTATAAAGAACATGTTGTGCCTACTGCGTGGGCATGTACCTTTAACTATTTTTTATATTTAATATTTAATAGCCAACAGTTTGTCGGCAGCAAAACGTGGAACAGACAGTAGCTTGTTTTCAAATCCATGTATAATTCACATGTAATGATGTAACGTATATTGTATGAAATAAATATTGTTTAAACTAAATGTGCTTCCCTTCAGACGTTATTGGAAATTGCTATATTATGTTAGATTCTTTATTGCTTAAGTAGAGCATCCTACATTGAAGCTCATATTTTTTGTGCATTATCTCTCCCATTGAGACAAAGAAAGCTGACTCTTCATTGCACATGTTGAGTAGTAAAGTATCAGTGTTGATGAATACTTGTTATGCCACCGGTTTCGAAGAAACGGGTGTCATATAGTGTTTGGACCGTCCGTCCATCTGTCCGTCTGTCCGTCCGTCTGTCCGGGCCAACGTCCGGGGGTTTGTGAGCTTAGGGGCGTGGTTAGGAACAAAAGATTCCTTTGTAATATTCCGTAAGCTCATAAACTCTATTGTTGTTTAGGGGCTTTTTCTTTGTTCTTCAAACAATGGAAATACCCCATAAACCCAAAATGTTTGAACGTCCGTCTAACTGTCCGTCTGTCCGTCCGTCACACTTTTCGGTTAACCAATTTGTCACAGTTTCTCAAATATGCTGCAGGTGGCATCCGCGTTCGACAGACGCATTTCTTGTTTCAGAATGTTTTCCTGTCAAACGCCCTATAGCCTATTTCACCAACATTGCAAAGTATACTTTTCTAACAAAGTATACTTTGAGGAAGTAATCATTTATTTTTCATGAAATGCATTATTTCGTATAGAACTAAGACTGCATATATTTGATGTTTAAAGGCATGCATAATTATTATACTGAATTTATTACATTATCACAGCCAAAATGGCTGTGATAATGTAATAAATTCAGTATAATAATAAAAATTAATAAATTTATCCTAAAATTGAAAATTTCTCCCTCAAAGTATACTTTGCTAGAAAAGTATACTTTGCAATGTTGGTGAAATAGGCTACAGATCTAGTTATACCCCCGGCATACAAAGTATGAAAAGGGGTATATAGGTTTCATATTTCTGTCTGTAAGATGTGCATTAATGTTGTTTGTGGATTGTCGGATTGTCCTGAAACTTTATAGACTTCTTGATCATCATCATTCATATTTCCACTATATAGCCCACCATGAAAGCCACATGTTCATGGCCAAAATATTTGGTGGTCGGACTAGGTGACAGCCGGGGGTATCAGTGAGCCCCTGTTCACTTGCTCTAGTTTCAAGTTTTATGATGTAGGGATGGGTTGTGGCCTAGTGGCAGAACACCTGACTTCCAATCTGGAGGCTGTGGGTTCAAACCTCGCCTTAGGCATCAAAAATACTTTTATAGTATTTCCATCCAACTGGGGGCCGTTTCACTAAACTTTGTACGACTAAAATGTTTGTAAGTGCAAAATTATGATAGTCTATAAATTACACATCAACACTGTTTTCTTGTAAATAATTATTGGATTTACATTTATTGAGCATAGGCTGCATATGCAGCCTATGCTCAATAAATGTAAATCCATAAATTGAAATTTACAGACGATCTAAAATTTGCACTTACGAACATTTTAGTCGTAAGAAGTTTAGTGAAACGGGCCCCTGTTCTGTCGGATGAGACTTTAAACTGTGGTCCCGTCTCTATATGGCCCTAGCTGTCGATGGGACATTAAACCCATTCACTTTCACTTTTTCAAGTTATATGAGAACAAAATAAATCTTTTACCAAGAAACAACGCTTTAATCTGACACAACCACCGACACATACTCCTGTATTGCAGGTATGATCACCGACCTGTTTATTGACAAGTACAAGTTCAAAGGTCAGAACATGAAGGGCAAAGTTCCGTCGCTCCTGGAAGTGCTAGACAACTACGATCTACAGAGCCTCATTCAGTTCTTTGAGCACGCACCAAACCTTTGATAGGTCGTGGGGTCATATTGTATACAGTGGAACCCTTCTAAATGGGACATCATGAAAACACCTGTGGTCATATTTTTGATGAGTTTATTGGTCATCTATCTCGGGTTATTGCCCATTATAAAAGTGGTAAGATTATTACTGTCTGTTCGTGATCGCATAGCTCACACCTATGTCTCAGAATTATCGAATGCCTGAGTTACACAGTGAAACCTCTCTAAGCTGGACACCCTGGGGTAATTTTATTGAGAAATGGAGATCTATTGACCCAATAGATTACTCTTCCGTGTATGTAGATTTTGAATTATTTTCTTTTCAATTTTTCTTATTTTCCAATGAAAATATATGTTGTGACCACTCATTTGAACCGTCTCGATGAGACGGTTCAAATGGTGGTCACAATATATACTTCCGATGAGAGATGAAGAAACTATTTTAAATTTTCTCTGTTAAATTATGTATATTTAAAATATAATGAGTTAATTGGACGGGTCTTGGACAACTGCGACCTATAGAGCCTTGTACAGTTCTTTGAGACACGCACCAAACCTTTGATTGGGGCAGGGTTATACTGAGCATGTGACCAAATAGCTCATGATCATCTTGCTGCATTATGACACATCAATTTTCATTCTAATCTGTTTGTGGTTCACTGATTGAATAGTCAGCAGTGAGACCCTGGTTAAAGGGTCATATCAGGATTTGTTGAAAAAATACTATAAAAAATAAGAACATGTTTTCATCATGGCCCTGTGTAAAGTGGTTTAACTGAAGATATATGATGATACTAGGACCGCTGGGTTGTTTCTATTTTCACCCATATAGGTACATAAATATCGGATTACCTATGTTGTTGCATTAAAATCTGATACTTATGTACCGATATCGGTGAAAATTGAAACAACCCAGCAGTCATAGTTTCGTCATATCTTCAGTTAAACCACTTTACATAGGGCCATGATGAAAACACGTTTTTATTTTTTGATATGCACCTTTAAAAGGAGCCATTTTGGGGCTTCGACTCGTCACCAAAACATTTTGTCGATGTTTCTCATCATCAGATATCTAGCTAGATCTGTAGCCGATCAGTGTAGATCCAGATCAGCCAGTGCATTCGCACAGTCTGATCAGGATCTGCACTGTTTGCTATTCCACCAATGAAGCATCTGTTGTGCTTCTAACAAGCAATGTAGAGCATTATCAGGCTACAGGAGTGTTCTATTTGATCGAGAGCTATATTGGTCATAAAACTCGTAAGCCCCATTTCTCCAGTCACAGTCCACAAATAGTTTCAGAAAAGCATGTATATGTGGTATAACTTTTTAATGGTCTCATTTTGAACTGTTTGTCTTGTTATTGTCTTGTATTATTGGTTGTGAAGATTGGAAATTATACAAGCTATTTTGATTTTGACCAATTAATTTGATGTTTTTCTGGGTACATGTACTGATCTTTGTCGAGCCCAGTGAGATATTGTGATCGTAAGGATGTCCGTATGTCCAGATATGTGACAGACCAAAAATATTTACAAAACAAAACGATATTTACCATACATTTACATGTAATGGAAAGTTGACGAAATTTATAGAAATACTGAAAATATATTTCATGAAAAATCACACATTTTCTCGGGTACAAAATCCCATGGTGGGTCTCATATTATGTCCATGCTTTTGAAATCAATGTTAATTTTATCTCTGCAACCATACGTCAGATTGACTTGAAATCTCACATGCTTGTTTATCACATCCACATTGCCCAATGTCAAATTAATTAGATATTCGCATTGGCGGGCTCGGCATTCGGGCTACTGCTAATAGGTTTGGAGATTTGAACAAGACTTATTGTCTTGGCTTCATATTAACCAGTGTAGACACAATTGATTCTTGTATGTGGGGGTTTAACCCTTTCCCTGATAGAAACGACTTTTCACGCCTCTGCAGAAGATGTATTTTGAAAACATTGTGGGAAAAGGAGAAATTGCTTGTAACAAGCAATTTCTCCTTTTCCAACACTGTTTTCTACTCTATCAGATAATTTAACCATCATTTGACCCATCATTTGATTCTTTTATTCAGATGTTTTGGATTTGGAAGAGTCGAAATATCGCAAAACATGGAAAGGGTTAATCTGGTTATACATACCCCTTGTAAGAGTAATCTGGTTATACATACCCCTTGTAAGAGTATTACGATTATTCCTAATCCTACTGCTTTTAGGGGAAGGGGCCAAGTGACTTTGGTGTGGATGGACATGACACCAGGTCAGGTTATTCTAATTTCGGGGCTAAATATATTTATTTTGATGTAAATATTCCGTTCTGATTTTGGGATTTTCTCCCCAATGCTGCAGTTTACCGACTTTAAATAACCTTAGCTGTATGATAGGCTGTTAAACTCCAATAAATCAAATCAAATCAATCAATCATTATACCAGAAGAAAATAAATAAAATATTGGTTTATGTTAAATTTTATAATTGGATATCATTAATATTGTGTAGTCAACCTGAATCGGAGCTTGTTAGCTTTGTGTAGTTGATCAATTGTCAGCATCTCGAGTGCAAAATGTACCTTTAATTTATTCTACATTCCGTCCATTGAGAGTGGAACCTCTCTGAACTGGACACCCTGGGTAATGTTGGCCATAACCTTATGGTCCCTTTATGTCTCGATCATGTTAGTGGATAGTAATACATGTACATAGCTACATCCAAAGTTTTAATTTGATGTGTCTGTTGGATCATATCGTTGCTTCATCAATAGCTGCCTTATATTGATGGCTATCCACCCGGTGTCTTTCTGGTGACCTTCACCTTCATGGGTGAGACGCTCGCCGGCGATCACCTTGTGTTAGCCAAATGTTGATGTATTCCCATACATATACAGTGGAATCTCTCTAAACGGACAACACCCTCAGAGGTTGCCAGGGTGTCCGGTTTAGACATGTTCCACTGTAATTCAGGCATATGAGCATTGAAATATATTTGTTTGTTTTGTAATCATGAACAGACATCAGCAGAGATAATTATTTGCCACTTAAACCCATCAAATTTAAACACAGCGATGTGTCCTAGATGTCTGGTTTAGAGAGGTTCCACCGTACATATATGTGACTGGAGAAATGGGGCTTATGTGCTCACAGTCTGATTCACATTCCATCAATGAAACATCCATCATGCTTCTAACAAGCAATATAGATCATTATCCAGCTACAGGAGTGTACTATTTAATCAAAAACTACTCTGGTCATAAATCCCATAAACCCCATTTCTCCAGTCACAGACACATATATGGGCCACTGGCTGATAAAAAGGCTATTTGAAAAAGTGTAACCACTCACTCACAGTCGATACTAGTCAACTAGATCTATACAAACGACAGTAGATTGAATGAATGGTGACCAGTGTAGCCCCTGATCAGACTGCGCACAAGTCATAAGGTCCCACTTCTCAGCCTGGTGGCCCATGTTTGTAGATGATTTTAATACTTATGCATGTTCTAAATATCAATGATGAATGTGAACAAAGGTTATTATGTCTAATACACATTTTCACCGTCAGTACTTTGCTTTATTTGTTAGTTCCGTGGAGGAGACATTGTGGGGTGCCCAGTTTTCACCATGCTAACCCCTCTGGCTAGATCGTATATATACATAGATGCAGATGGGCTAGCTGGTATTAAGCCATCTAATGAGGACCTGCAGTGTTTGTCAGTCATTTTTAGCGCGTCTTTTCGAAGAAAGGAGTGCTTATGGCATACCTTGGCGTCGTAGTCAGTGTCTGTATGTTAGTCTGTCCGTCTGGTTGTCCGTCCGTCTTCAAAAGTTTAAAAACTTAACGTTGGGGGAAATTTGTTATAATTTCTGTTTCCTTTTCACCCAAACCTTTCGATTTCACCAACATTGCAAAGTATACTTTACTACAAAGTATACTTTGAGGAGTAACATATTTATTTTTTCCTGAAAATGCATTATTTCATAAAAAACTAACAACTGCAATATAATTTGATGATTAAAAGTATGCAGAACTTATTATACTGAATTTATTACATTATCACAGCCAAAATGGCTGTGATAATGTAATAAATTCAGTATAATAAAAATTAATAAATTTATCATAAAATTGAAAATTGAAAATTTTCTCCCTCAAAGTATACTTTGCTACTAAAGTATACTTTGCAATTTTGATGAAATCGGCTATAAATCTAATATCAGTAATTAGTATGATAATTCATAATCCTATTACTTTTAGGGGAAACTGCCAAGAGACTGGTGTGGTATGGACCTGGCACCATGTCGGGTTATTCTAATTTCACTGTTGAATATATTTTTTTTCCGATGTAAATTTTCCATTCTGATTTTGGAATTTTCCCCCCAATGCAGCAGGTTAAATAAGGCATCAAACCTGTTGGCCTGGCCTTAAATTGCCTTAGCCGTTCATAGGCCGTTAAACACCAAGATATTCAATTAATATATAGTCCACACTTGGAGCCCCTTGACTCGAGGGCAAATGACTTTGCATTAAAAAAATATTTTTGATTTTGTTTCCTTCACATCTTACAATTACTTCTACATTATTTCTACAATAGTCTAAGAATTAACTTATTTCTTGGAAATATAATTGCGACGTTACATTTTAACTGTCTATCGGGACGGGTTGGTTGCCTACTGGGGCTACTGGTAGAGTGCTAGACTTCAATACCAGGGACTGGGGTTCGATCCACCCGTGTGTACGTTTCTTTGTGTACTCGACAAGCTTCATGTGCTAACTCAACAAAAATGTATATATCGGGGATAAAGTTTATATTTCCTGAACACCATGGGGCCGTTTCACTAAACTTTGTACGACTAAAATGTTTGTAAGTGCAAATTTAGGATCGTCTGGAAATTTCAATTGATGGATTTACATTTATTGAGCATAGGCTGCATATGCAATTATTGGATTCACATTTATTGAGCATAGGCTGCATATGCAGCCTATGCTCAATAAATGTAAATCCAATAATTGTTTTCAAGAAAACACTGTTAATGTGAAATTTACAGACTATCATAATCTTGCACTTACGAACATTTTAGTGGTACAGAGTTTAGTGAAACGCGCCACATGTGTATATTCTGCACAGCAGAAGGTAATGGATCAGGAAAAGATGAAACAGAGTATGCAGCATAGTAGAAGACAAGATGTGTTTTACAATATCACTTTATTCCATTGCATAATACAAAATCAATACCATATATACAAAATATACAAAAATATACAACTAGTATTCTAGGAAGTGCTTTTTGTTCAGCATACTTTGGTTGATATTGGCTGCCTTCATATATTTAATACATAATCTGTAGAATAATTGTTACCACATTTCCAAGGTGCATGATCACGTGGTACTAACAACAACAAGTACCGATTCAAAGTACGTATTCTTGTATAGTGTCTTTATTACGTAACGGATTTTCATGAAATATGGTGCATCAAACGCGTCTTGTTAAGCTGCATTTGGTGGTCTCTGTATTTTTGCACAAACTTCTGTCATTGTTGTGAAGAATCGATTTCCGTGTCTCTGACACGGAAATCGATTCTTTGCAAAAACGACATAAGTCTGTGCCAAACTCCCTAGACCACCAAATGCAGCTCATGAAGACGAGTTTGCTGCGCCATATTTAATAAAAATCTGTTGCATATTAAGGAAAATATAAAATAATACTTACTTTGGAGTGGGTGACATTGTTGTTGTTGTTGTAACCACGTGATCATGCACCTTGATTTCATGCCAGATACAGTATACACAGTATACATGTACAGACCTCCGGATAAGGTGTGTATTGGTGTATTGCACAAAATTTACTTTAGCTGAATTTGCATTGATCATCAAAAGTGGGAGTACAAAATTCTCACAACAGCACTAAAGATACTGATTTTCAATTTGGAGTAAAACTGCTCTTTAAAGTTGAAAATTCACTCATTTGAACTGAAAAAACACTTTCCTCAATTGTTCCCCATTTCATATCGAAAAACATATGATAATTGCCGTAGTTCATTTGAAAAAATGAATTACACGTTGCATTTGAAATCAGGGGGTGCAATACCCTTTAGACACTAAGCTTATCTAGAGTTCTGCACGTATGATCGTAGTACAATTCACTGAGGGGAATCGCATGTCCAAAATGGCGGCAATTTCAAAATATTTTGCAAGATCTGCGGCTAAGAAAATAGGATAAATTGCTTTATTTTATATGCTATGTTTTATTTGTAGCCAATTTCACCAACATTGCAAAGTATACTTTTCTAGCAAAGTATACTTTGAGGGAGTAATCATTTATTTTTCCTGAAATGCATTATTTCATATAGAACTAACAACTGCATATATTTGATGATTAAAAGTATGCAGAATTATAAAACTGAATTTATTACATTATCACAGCCAAATTGGCTGTGATAATGTAATAAATTCAGTATAATAAAAATTAATAACTTTATCCTAAAATTGAAAATTTCTCCCTCAAAGTATACTTTGCTAGAAAAGTATACTTTTGCAATGTTGGTGAAATAGGCTACTGATATGGCCTGCAACATGTGTGATTTAATGCTGAACACGGGGGTGTATTCATTTTCCGCAGTCTTGTATACTTTGTGTAAACACTTTGCAAATAGATGACATATAAGATCGCTAACAGTATTTTGTGTGTACTTGGCATCAAATATGCAAGGTGTTTGCAGCAACTACACATCTCATAAAATCTACTAGCGTGTTCATCATTAAAGCACATGTTCTATATGCTACATGTGATAACATACAGCATATACCAGAAAAAGATGTACCCCATTTTATCTGCATATCTTAGGAATACAGTCAACACTCGTTACCTCAAACTTCTGATAACTTGAAGTAACATGTTTGGTCCTTATAGGTTTTCCCATACTAATAAATTCTTGTTGGCTAAAGTTTTCGCTATAAACTTAAAGTATTTTCCTCAGTCCTTTGGAGACTATAGTTTGAACTCGCTGCCATTTTTGTTCGGTTGATTTCCCACACTGAAATTTCATTCTCTGTTTATCCAACAATTGTGGTATGGTTTATGAACTTCATCCGGTGATCAAAGCATTTACTCAGATGAATAAAAAAGAAATGGGGCTTATGGGATTCGTGACATCAGTGATTTTCAATGAAATATCGCATTCAGTAGCCTGATAACGATCTATATTGCCTGTTGGAAACATGACGGGTGTTTCATTGATGGAATGGCAAACAGTGCAGATCCTGATCAGACTGTGCGGATGCACAGGCTGATCAGGATCTACACTGGTCGCAAAACCCATAAGCCCCATTTCTCCATGTCACAAATGTATTAATAAGGAGTGAGTGTCATGTTCTGCATAGATCTACGATGCTTTTGTGTGGTATATATAAATCATGGCTTGAACAGTTACATGCCGTGACAAAATGTGACTTATTGCATTTTACCAGAGTATAGCTTTACCAGCAAATGATTCGGATAAACTAGAATAAGTGAATAATGTATGCTTTGGTTATTCTGAAATGAAATTAAACCATTTAATGGTAGAAAAATAACTTGTTTTTTTACAGTGCCTCTTTCAGAAAAAGCATGTATGTGGCTGTGTAGATCCAGATCAGGATCTGCACTGTTCACCATTCCATCAATGAAACACACGTCATGCTTCTAACAAGCAATTGAAATTGTGATCGAGCTACAGGAGTGTGCTATTTGATCAGGAGCTACACTGGTCACGATATTCCATAAGCCCCATTTCTCCAATAGCAGACACAAATATGCTTTGATTTTTCTGAAATGTTAAACCATTTAACGGTAGGAAAATAGATTGTATTATATGTTACCGGTATTTTTCTGAAAAAGCATGTACATGTATTGTGACTGGCGAAATGGGACTTATTAGATTTGCAACCAGTGTAGATCCTGATCAGCATGTGCATCCGTACAGTCTGATCAGCATCTGCACTGTTCGCCATCCCATCAATGAAATACCCGACAAGGAATATAGATCGTTATCAGGCTACAGGAGTGTGTTACAGGCGCGTGCTATTTGATCTGGAGATACACTGGTCACAAATGCTATAGGCCCCATGTCTCCAGTCACAGCCACATATGTGAGAAGCACAGTATATGGGGATGATTCTCCCATGCTGACAAAGCATGTTTTTGAAGGCAAATAAAATTTGATGAAAATGCCAGCAAGACAAATTTAATTGTTCCCATCTTAGAAGAGTTCATGGAATAATCTATATCATGGGCGGATTCAGGGGAGGGGGGGGGGGCGGACCCGGCGCGTGCCCCCCTAAACTTCGCCGAGTAAATATTGCATTTTTCGGTCGTTGTCTTATTGTTTCAAAATGTAAACGTTTTCAATCAAAAATCATGTCTAAACATACTGTGACAGTGTCAATAGTTTTGTTCCAAAATGCTGCAGAACGCAGGAAATGCGATGTAGATTTCAAAAAAAATCCGGGGGGAAATACCCCTGGACCCCCCTAGCCTCCGCTCTGTCGAATATTTTGCAATACTTGACTCGTTCGATAATATTGTCAAGTATTGCAAAATAGTTACGCCCCCACCCCCCTAACCCGAAATACTGGATCCGCGCCTGTATATCGAGGTATATAATGCTGTCACAACCAGTTGCATAACAATTGTATCATGTTGATTCCAAAAACAACAAAGTCATTTATATAAGAAAGAAGGCTATGCAGAATATGCGTATTAAAGCAACATTACAGTAATAACCCTAAATATGTGGACACCATTTATGTGGGAAATGCATAAAAACATATGGTTTCCCTACAACAGTATGTCAATATTTAGAGCTAATATGGCAGTACTGGTTT
This sequence comes from Conchocele bisecta, assembly GCA_029237695.1. NCBI lineage: Eukaryota > Metazoa > Mollusca > Bivalvia > Lucinida > Thyasiridae > Conchocele > Conchocele bisecta. Next base: position 22,566,437 of record CM055274.1, on the reverse strand, counting down.
CATCACAATAACCATGTATTTGGATACAATTTGTTTTGGGAAACCCCTATTTAATATGGGTTTCCCCAAAGCAAATTGTGTCCAAATATTTAAGGTTATTACGGTATATGTTAATATAGTACATTATGCAAATAAGACCGTTACAGATGTGATAGTTGTGATCAGTACAAAAATTCAATATGTGATGCTATGCTTATGCAATTAATAAAATGTAAAATTTGTGTAATCATAAATTATTTCATTTAATAAATATGAATAAATTAAATCGTCACTCGCGTACATGATATAATAGCCTCTATATCATCTACATTTCCTCATCTACATTGATTCTTGTATTTACTTCTCTTACAGTTGTGCATGGTCTGCAACTTGTGGTATATACAGTCATGTATGTACTTACTAGCTAAAACATACACGTTATATCGTGATGTACAGCCATAAATACTTGCATGTTATTGATAGCTGATATTTAATATAATTATAACATTCTATTTTGTACGAAGATATGTCGAGCACTATAGATCATAGCTAAAGGAGACGAGCATGTGATTTTGTACCTAAGGACATGTGCAATTTTTCATGAAAAATATTTACAGAAACAGTGACATTTTCTGTTGAAAGTTGACAAAATGTTCAAAGCAAATGCGGAATTCCGCATTTGCTTTGAACATTTTGTCAACTTTCGACGTCACTTACGGAAAATATCACAAGTTTGTAAATATTTTTCACGAGATATCACAAATGTTATTAGGTACAAAAGCACATGGCTCATCTCAAATATTCTCGAAATTGCATTTTGGATAAGGATCTATACATTTTAACTTTATTATACTTGTAATATATCATATTGCTGGTACATGCATGCGGATACAGCCACAGCGGCCAGCATACCCCGACACAACATTATAGTCTGTTTCACGAAAGCTGCCCAAATTTTGCGGCCATATAAACAATTCAAATAAAAAGAAGGCTCTTTGTTAAATTTTCCTTTAATTTAATATTATCGAAAAAAATATTGTTTTTGAATTGTTTATATGGCCGTAAAATTTGGGCAGCTTTCGTGAAACAGACAGTAGTATTACTATCAAAAATATTGGGTGGCAGATTGAAGCATGCGATGGGTAATTTAGCGATCGGGATTCATCCTTACCGGAATCCGAATGGAGACCTGGTTTGGCCCTCACGTACGTCTTTGTCATTTCTGTATGTGACGTTTTAATCTGGTTATACCCCTTATGTGAGTATTACGATTATTAATTATTCCATTACTTTTAGGGGAAGGTGTTAAGTGAATTTAGTGTGGTATGGATCTGGCACCATGTCTGGTTATTCTAATTTCAGGGCTGAATATATTTTTTTCCATGTAAATATTCCGTTCTGATTTTGGGATTTCCAATATAACCGTTTTGATTAGTAGCATTCCAGCAGTCTGATACATATTTTACTGTTAAACTATTGAAGTAAATGGATACAATATTTTTTATTGAAAAAATCAGATTATTTTATTTGTTTCACCACAACATATGTAGAGGATATCTAAAAACAAGTTTCCATTTGTTATGAGATTTATGAAACAAGTCAGGCACAATTTATGCACCGAGCCTCTGGTGCGGTGCATAAAATTGATGACGAGTTTAATATTCAATTCAATGTATTTTCAAAATAGTAATATCATTAATATGTGGCCGTGACTGTAGAAATTGGACTTATGAGTGTTGCGGCCAGTGTAGATTCAGATCAGCCTGCGCATCCGCAGTCGGATCAGGATATGCACTGTTTACCATTCTTCACTTTAGGATTTTATATCAGTTTTTTTACTTAGGTCTCAACTCCAAGATGATAATTTCAAATATCGGGCCCCTTTACCAATATAAGAAAACATGATAAGGCCATACAAAATAAATACCGGTACTTTATTTCTCAGACAATGCGGAATGTGAATCGGTAGAGCGATTTTTTTAATATATTTTATATTTTTTTGTTTGAGATGTTCGTCTCTGATTTTTTTCAAGTTTCCAGATGAATCTGGAAACTTGAAAAAAATCAGAGACGAACATCTCGAACAAAGAAATATGTTCTATACATTTACTATAACCTCTTTCGACGTGAAAAATCAAAAGATTTTTGTCAGACATGATTGGATTTAACACATGGTTGCATGGTAGTGTTTTTTATTGTGGCAAATTTATGGTAAATGTTATGTCTCCATGACGATAAAATGCTTGACGTGTAGAGATTATGCAGACGCGGCGATATCTGAGAACCAGAGTACTTTTTTATGGTTTAAATGGGAGAACAATGCCTTTCCGATGTGAGAAAATGCCCTCTGGTAGCGTTGTTAGTAGTTATTCTCCATAGTACAAGGCTAAATATATATGTCACACTGGTTATGCCATAAGCATAAAAAATAAAACTGGCAATATTGGACAATGAACGATGTGTGTAACATGAATAGAATGGTATACATGTATGTTGTTTTATTGCACTGGATTAAAACAAATTGGGGCTACATGTAGTTAACGACGGTACATCATCATTGTGCAGTAAAACGAGAGGCGTGCAATAAAAATGTTTGTTATCAAATGAGAAATATTTGTCTCATTGACATTCATTAAAATCCATGACGTTGCTAATCATATCACGCTCTTCACCAGCAGCATCGCTGAACATGATGATTATGAATTGTGCCAAAATGACATAAAGCAAGATTAATACATGTAGTAATGTTCACAGCGTAAATGGATATTTATGCTATATTATTGAAAAGGAACCACATATGGGAATTTCTCAATTGATAATAAAACAATTATCGCCTTGTTATATCGGTCAATACGTGGTTTTATCAACCCAATAAGTGATATCGATCAGGGCCCGGTTGTTCAAAACATCAGTTAGCTTAACGGACTGTTAAATCCTTAACTGAATGGTTAAAATCTCTGTTAAAACAGAGATTTTAACCATTCAGTTAAGGATTTAAGAGTCCGTTAAGCTAACGGATGTTTTGAGCAACCGGGCCCAGGTCGATAAAACCACGTATTGACCTCACAAATAGGCGATACGTGTATAGTTGCAAATTTATCTACTGGTACTACTGTATATATAAATGGAATATCAGGGGCGGATCTAGCATTTGGGTTGTCTAGTTGCGAAGGTAACTCTTGCAATCTACTCCCGTACTGTCCGTAGCTAGCGGGAGTAATTGAAAGAGTTACCGTTCGCAACTAGGGGGTTGTCCTATTTTGGAGCTCTTCGAAATGCACTTTCCTGTGTTTTACGGCATTTAAATTCAGACTCCAACTGGTGGTAAAACTGTCATCTATGTAAACTCTGTGACTGAACGGGGGGGGTGGGGGGGGGGGGGTTGCAACCCCGGACCCCCCCCCCCTCCAGGGGCCCGTTTCACTAAACTTCTTAGACTAAAATGTTTGTAAGTGCAAACTTAGAATCATCTGGAAATATCAATTGATTGATTTACATTTATTGAGCATAGGCTGCATATGATCAATAAATGTAAATCCAATAATTGTTTACAAGAAAACATTGTTAATGTGAAATTTACAGACTATCCTAACTTTGCACTTAAGAATATTTTAGTCGTACGAAGTTTAGTGAAACGGCCCCCAGATCCGCCGCTGAATATCGTGGGACAGTTAAGTTCGGGGCGTATTTGCACTGCTGTTCAATTTGCTAGGCTAAACCCCATATACAGATGTGACGGCTGGTATGCGCCTCTGCTGGTTTCAAACATCCATTGCTCGATGTATTAGTGGGGATAGCACATAAAGGGGTCAGTGGAATAAGGGGGCAAACTCCCTCATGGAGTTCACTCCCTTCTTCCACTGACCCCCTCAAATGTTCTCAGAAATGTGCAGCCCGTAACCAGCATAATCCTACATTGTATTTTACATGTACAAGTAGCGAACACAATTTTTTTAATTTCTGTGTAATTAAAAGTTTACACCCTGGTTAAAGAAGTTTGTTTGTATCCAATTGGATCATAGAATAAATAAATGGCAGACAATAGTGTTGTGACATCAGGATAATTTGTAGCTGGCATGCAGCAAAATTAGTTTTTATACACATCAATATATATTATTATATAAATAGTACCTGGTCTAATTATAAAGACAAAAATTATTTTTTTCTGATCATATGCTCAAAGCTTGTGCTCTAAATCACAGAGTTTGCTCCACCTGGAATGTCAGAATTTACCAGTGAATCTGATTGTGAATGCATGCTAAGAAAATGATAATTGTGGCTGTGATGGGAGAAATGTGGCTCAATTGCGACATTTGTGGCCAGTTTATCTCTTTCAGTGCCCTCTTGCAACCTGATCTGATTTGTATCTGGCACCAGGTCAGGATATTCTAATTTCAGGGCTGATGTAAATATTCCGTTCTGATTTTGGGATTTTCCTCCCAATGCAGCAGGTTAAAACGGGATCGAACCCGTTTGCCCGGCCTTATATGACCTTAGCTGTTTTTAGGCCGTTAAACACCAAACAAACAAACAAACACCTTTTGTATAGAAGCATGACGGGTGTTTCATTAGCGTACTTTTTTCTTACTTCCGAAAATATTTATCGCAAAATGTTGTAATTTCTGAAATAAATATCGGCAATATACCGAGGTGTTTCTAGCAAAGTATACTTTGAGGGAGTAATCATTTATTTTTCCTGAAATGCATTATTTCATATAGAACTAACGACTGCATATATTTGATGATTAAAAGCATGCATAATTATTATACTGAATTTATTACATTATCACAGCCAAAATGGCTGTGATAATGTAATAAATTCAGTATAATAAAAATTAATAAATTTATCCTTCAATTGAAAATTTCTCCCTCAAAGTATACTTTGCTAGAAAAGTATACTTTGCAATGTTGGTGAAATAGGCTATTTTCAATGTTGGTGAAATATGCTACTGGTATGCTCTAGTGTCCCTGCATCAATGTGCATCGCATCAATATGATAAGAATTTGAACTGGATACAAATAAAGTCGAACCTATGCTAAAGGCCACCTCCGAATAACAATTATATTACCTGGCATAGCAGCCATGCTTTTGTTTTCCCAAAAATTCAATTACTACATAAATGAACATGTGAACAAACACCACCTGTGAACAAAGGTAAGAATAATGTCCATGCCTGGCCTTTATTCACAGGTTTTACTGTATTTGAAAGCACTCTTTACACTGGTGCCACCCTCCACACCGGCAAAAAATGTTTCACGTCGAAAACTGCACCGGTTTCCTGACGAGCTGCCACTCGGCTCTACTTGGAGCTATTGTATAAACACATTTTTCATCTAGTAACCGGCGCGAATTTCTTGCGCCTGTTACTAGATGTAAATGTGTTTATGTCGTATCTTCTACATGTAGCTGAATGGGAATTCGTCAGGAATCCGGCGCGAATATCGACATGAAACATTTTACGCCGGCGCGGAGTTCAGCACTTGATGAGGGCGCAGTATGAATGAGACGATCCTATTCTCCTTACAAGTTGATCCCTTGAGCAATTCCCTTCCCCATGATGGGCCCTCCCTCATGCAAGCGCATCGTAGGCCAGACAACGTATTCAATATGGCTGCCGTTTTTCGTAAAAGCTCGAAAACTATCCGAGTCGAACTTATTATCGGAAGGCGTATCCCACGACAACGACAAGGCTGGATCCTGGACACACATATACCAACACAATCTAACACACTTCGATATGTATTCCTTGCACATGTCGACGACCTGGTCACCGATCTCAGGTTTTGATCGGAGTTTGTTGGTCACCTCCTGCAAAAGGAAAACAGATAATCATGGTATGTCCATATATAAGACAAGACATGGTTTTGTACCAAAGAAGATATCTACTGTCTGTTCCACGTTTTGCTGTCGACGAACATTTGGCCATTAAACACATTAAATCTAAAAAATATTTAAAAGTAAGTACTTTTTTATCAATAACAAAAAAGTCACCCTCCCCAAAAATAATTATTTTATGAAATTCCATCAAATATTGATTTTATTGCGAAAAAAAACGATTTTCCCTAAAGGAAGTCAAAAGTTGACGAAATGTTCAGATTCGTTCAATAACAATTTGTTGTCTCAATTTAACAATTCGTTCCCACGAATTAACAATTCGATTCCATGAATTAACAATTTGTTCCCTCAATTTAACAATTTGTTCCCACGAAATAACAATTTGTTCCCACGGGAACGAATTGTTATTTATCGTGAGAACGAATTGTTAATTCAAGGAAATGAATTGTTAAATCGTGGGAACAAATTGTTAATTCTGAGGAAACGAATTGTTAAATTAAGGAACAAATTATCATAATGGCAGCCATGCACTGTTACCTTCTCGACGACTGGAATTACTTGTTTGGCGACCTGTTTGCGGTATTCCTTGATGCCTTTCCGTATTTCCTGCGGGATTTCTATCACTGTTTCACCTTTCACCTGTGGCAAGATGTAGTTGTGTTCTATTGATGTCAAACCAAGCAAAACAAGATAATTGAAGGGGCCAGTGGCCCTTCTTCCATTGACCCCTTCAATTCTTCTATGCGAATACCCAAGTTTTCTCTCTCGTACTAGAATATGGAGTGGGGATTTTCTTACTGACTGACGTCAAGCTTTTTGGAAGGTTGACTTTTCAGCTTTTTTTTTAAATGTGAAATTATAATATTTTCATATTTTTGCAGAGTATAATTAATATTTGAGAAATGGCATACATTCCTGCAAAAATTTACCATCCCAAATAGACTGTCCTCAATCATTTGCCTCCCTAAATATCTTCTATTAAAATAACACCATATTTTTTAACTATTCCAATCTTTTAAAAAAAAAAGTGTTATTTTATGATCAGAAACATAATACAGTGGAACGTCTACAAACCGGACAACAAAAAACATGTGATCATAATGTTGATGGGCTTCTTGGTCATTTACCTCAGGTGATAATGCCTGTTCGTGATCGAATAGCACACAAGTATGGCTCGAAATAGTCAAATGCCTGATTTACAGTGAAATATCGTTAAACCGGACACCCTGGGGACCTCCCAGGGTGTCCGGTTTAGCGATGTTTCACTGTACCGGTAACACACACTCTAGAACTTGGGATGTCTCGTTGTCAGTCGGCTAATCTAGATTAAAATACTTCCCAAATATTGATTTTATAGCTGTTGTGAAGACCTTTTGTCAGCAAAGATGACTTTCACTCCATTTGAGATGCACATTTATGGATAAAGAAACTAAGATGTTGAACTATTTTGTTCCGCAGTTCACCAGCAAGATCTGAATATGCATTACAGGGGTGGATCTGGAGGGGGGGTTCCGGTGTTGAACATCAAAATCTAATCTAAATTCGTATTTCTTTCAGAATGTAGTATTTGTTTTACATTGGTACACGGGTAAATCTGTTATAATACATGCAATTAATTAAGCAAGCAAAAGTTAGTTCAAACAATAAGAGATCAAGGATGTACGTACAAAGGTGTACATGTATAGAGTGAAATAAGCTGTGCCAGCTCCAGCACAATGTGTATACATATCAAACAGATTTACAAAAGGAGCAACACACTAGCTGATATTATCTAATTTCATTGATATTGATTCTGATAATCAGGGCCTGCGCTTATAAAACGGTCTGAGCATGTACTCCTTTCATGCTCAAAATCAGGGTGTTTGATTGGTCGAGACTGTGCTCAGTCTCGGCCAATCAAACTGCCTGATTTTGATTATGAATTTGGAGAACTTTCCGAGACATGTATTCTGTTAATGAAGTTGAAAACTTTAAAATTTAAAAAGTTTAAGAGCAGAAAGATCAAAATTTAATGGTCTAAAACAGGGCTCCAGATAAGGAATTAGTAATTGAGTATTTTCACTCCATCATATCTGAAGCAATTGGGTATTTCAATATTTTAATTGGGTAAAATAAAATCACACTACTGTTTACACATCAACAGACAGCAATTATTGAATAATTTGCTTCGAAATGAAAACATGTCTTGGCATTTCATTAGAAGTGTCTCCTTGGAGACAATTCTAATGAAATACCAAGATGTGTTTTCATGCATGGAAAATAAGAAAAATATGCTATATTTGTGGCATGTTTATTGTTTTCTGAAGCATGATAAAGTTACCACAAATTTGTTATTGCTTTTTGATACTCGCTACTTCTGATTTCAATTGGGTTTTTGGCAATTTTAATTGGGTATTTACGCAAATACGCAGCCTATCTGGAGCTATGCTAAAAGATGGGCAAATATTCTTCACCATGGGAAATATCATCTTCCTCGAAAACATCATCTGAGATGGGATAAGAAGATAGAAGTGGAAATCCAAGACGGTAGTAGGTGTTAGTATTTGATTAGTTGCATGTGATGATCAAGTAGAATGTACACAGTGTGACTTAAATATTCCACCATCTCCGAAATGTTTCATTTTTATAAGGAGACATAGTACCGCAAATGAACCAATTTTCTTTTTAAAGTAGAACGTAGGTTCTCTTACTTCTCCACAATATGGTACGTACCACGGTACCGGTACATCAAAACATACCCCCCAAGGGATTGATTGGTCACACATTTGATATATATATGCAAATAAGCATATAAACATATAAAGTTTACGTATTCAGTCACATTGTGTACATTTCAAGAAGAAGTTGCTCTAAATGAACCAGTGCCTGACAGATTTGTTATATATAGAATTTGAAAACTATGGAGATAGCACAAACAATGGATAAATCATGTCATATGCCCCCGCTGTTTAGCCCGCTTCGACATATATGTTCCTATATCTCGCAGAAACTACTCGAGCAATACTGAAGCAATTTTGATGTGATAAGTGAAGATATTGAAACATATTTTCTGATGATGACGCCATTCTCATAGCTATAGCCTTGTTAAAGAGTCATTTAACAAAATTATGTATGTACAATTTTTCAAAGTTACTCCTTTTTAAGATATATTTCGAGAAAGCATGTACAATTTCCTAAAGTTACGACTTTTTAAGAGTTTTGTGAAATAACTCTATACATGTAGCTATAAGAATGACGTCGTCATCAGAAAATATCTTCTGGGTATAAACTCTGAGATGGCTACATGCGGATGGAATAAATCAGATGTTTGCTCCAGTAGCTACGAAGATATTTAGGAACATGGGGCCCGTTTCACTAAACTACTTACGACTAAAATGTTCGTAAGTGCAAATTTAAGATCTTCTGTAAATTTCAATTGATGGATTTACATTTATTGAGCATAGGCTGCATATGCAGCCTATGCTCAATACATGTAAATCTAATAATTGTTTACAAGAAAACAATGTTAATGTGAAATTTACAGACTATCATAATTTTGCACTTACGAACATTTTAGTAGTACGAAGTTTAGTGAAACGGCCCCATGTACCGGCCAAAACACACAGGTGGGTGTGACATGTATATTCATGTGCTTCTCCAAGTGCATTAACCTTTAGACTGCTACACACAACAATTGTCGTCTGCTCTTACTTTATATTTTGCCTTATTTCTCAATAAATACATGGTTTGACAGCACTTGAGAATCATTTCTGTGGAAATGATTCTCAAGTGCTGTCAAAACCATGTTTTCGATGAGAAAAATGGAAAATAGAAAATATAAACAGCAGACGACAAAAATTAAAATACAAGTGTAAGGGTTAAAATACTGTAGTAATCACAGAGTTAGCAATCCTACATAATAATTACACATGGTGCTGGGTAGATTATCAAGGGTGAGTTGTTGAAACAACATTTGGACTAAAGGGGGCAGATTGGTGAGTTGTACGTGTTGGGGAATTGTGCACTGGTCTTACCCTGGGGAATGTTCGACTCCGTTTGGCCTTTGCTTCCTTTGGCGGTTCATTTCCGTCACCTTGGTCCTGAGAGCGGCCATGTGGGTGGAATTGGGAAGGAGAATTTGAATAGATTAACCCACGACAAATGGTAGATAATTTTTCATTTGCTGTTTTTTCATATTACCTTTTGGCTACAAATAATATAAAAGTAAAGTTTGTTCCAGTAGTGATATATACAGGATATTCATATTTTTGCAACGAATATGACATATATGTTCATCGAGTGGTGTGAGATGTTCATATTTCACGAGTGCCGTTATTTTTCATTTGCTGTTTTTTCATATTACCTTTTGGCTACAAATAATATAAAAGTAAAGTTTGTTCCAGTAGTGATATATACAGGATATTCATATTTTTGCAACGAATATGACATATATGTTCATCGAGTGGTGTGAGATGTTCATATTTCACGAGTGCCGTTAGGCACGAGTGAAATATGGACATTTCACACCACGAGAAGAACATATATGTCATATTCGTTGCAAAAATATGAATATTCCATTTATTATATACCGCTCCATGGAAATTAGCAGTTGTTTAGACTGTATACGGTAATGAATGTGTATTTGCAGCCTATTTGCAGTCCGGCACTGCAGGTGCGCGTTATGAATATAGATAGCGGAAGTAGTCGTATTTTCACAGGAAGTTGTTTATTTCATCGATGAAAACATATGACTTTTATTTACATCGTATAACTATGTATTTCATGGGTAGGTATATAATAAAAAAACATTCTTTGCTCAGCTAATGAACTAATTTACCTTTTTATTCATTTTGTTTGTTATTGATTATGTCTGCCATAAATATTAAATACATTCTTTTTATATATATATATTTTAATTAATAATTTTAGTGACCAATATGTATACATCTTTATGCAAATAATATTATAAATGTGTGAATGTAACACTAACTATTATGCAATATGTTTGTGGCCTAATGCGTCGCTGGTAAAACATATAACAGGATACTACATAATTTCCTGTTAACGAGACAATTTTAATATGTGTATTTGAAATATATTTTACCAGTGATGTATAAATAGAGGATGATCTTACATTTATTAACCCTTACTACGCTGAATTAAATGTTGTCGTCTGCTGGAAATGTTTTATTTTCAATATTTCTCGACAAAAACCTGGTTTTGACAGCACATGAGAATCGTCTCCAGCGGAGACGATTCTCATGTGCTGTCAAAACCATTTTTTTTGTTAAGAATTAAAGCAAAAATGAAAAACAGCAGACGGCAATTTCAGTCAACAGCGTAGGAAGGGTTAAACGAGTTTACTGATTTCATACGAAACGAGGCTCTGATATCAGTCAACTAGTTTAATAAATATCATATTAAATCATTACAAATGTCAGATTATATTTATTGCATGAGCATATAATCATACATTGAAGCCATATTGGTCACCAAACCTGTTTTCTGTAACGAACAAATTTGCATATTTATTACACTAGTGTATTACGATGTTTATTACACTGTGTTATTACACCGTGAAAGTCTATTTTACGCAATAAAATCATTCACAAAATATCCACCAGATGTGATAGGTTAAATATGGGTTGTGAAGACAGGAGAAGTATATACTACAGTGATATCTAGGCCGATACCATACGATTTCTAACCAACGAAGGGACTGTCTCGTACATTTTGTATTTCTGGCTAACATTATTTGTTCTTTTCTGGCAAATAATAATATTAAAGTGTCCGAATTCAATGTTGATAATGTGCAGACATTTAACAAATGTGCAAGAATTGTATTCATTACTTCCATTGACATGAAATTAACTCTTTGCATGCTGGGAAATTTGTGAGCTATAAATAGTTCAAAAAAAGCAGACGACAATTAATTGTATTTTCTTTTATTTCTTCCTATAAATATCATGAATATGTCTTGGGATTTCATTAGAATTGCGTCCAGAAGACAATGAAATCCCAAGACATATTTACAGAGAGAAATAAGAAACATACTCATAATTTGTTGGATGTTATTTTCACCGCTAGCATGCAAAGAGTTAATGTTAGCAACACCTCAGCATTTTCATGCTGAGAGAATGCGGAATACATCCATGTTGGACAGTTGCTTCAATGATATTTCCCTTCAAAAAACCACACATACTACAGTGGAACCTCTCTAAACCGGACATCAATAAAACACCTGTGATATTACGTTTGACGAGTTTCTTGGTCATTCATATCAGGTGATAATGTCTGTTCATGATCGCATAACACACGACTATGGCTCAGAATGATCAAATGCCTGATTTACAGTGAAACCTCTCTAAGCCGGACACCCTGGGGGTCCCCCCAGGGTGTCCGGTTTAGAGAGGGTTCACCGTATTTGACGAAGGGAATAGATTGTACATGAATATGCTACAATGGAGTAAGTTCTGGAATATTGTAAACAAAACGTTTAAGTACAATTCAAGTTACAATGTAAAGTATGAGTTTCGATTAAGCAGATTTGTGTTTGTAATACAGAATATGTTCTGAATAGAACAGTTCTATTAATAAGCTATTCAACTTAGAAATCATGAGAAACTTCAGAACTAACTCCTTGGGAATCCTTAACGTCAGAATTAACGAAATTTGATGGTTTGACACAGTATGTAAACTACTAAAAAAAGCAACATGAAAAAGCAACATGACGTCTAACCGACAATTCTAATGCTGAAGAAGACCAAAGTAGTTTTAACCCTTACTACGCTGAATTAAATTTTTTCGTCTGCTGGAAATGTTTTATTTTCAATATTTCTCGACAAAAACCTGTCAGTTTTGACAGTGCATGAGACGATTCTCATGTGCTGTAAACAAAAACAACATATTTTTGTTAAGAATTAAGGCAAAAATGAAAAACAGCAGACGACAATTTCCGTCTCCAGCATAGGGAGGGTTAAGGCAAGTTTGGAAGCAATGGCTAACACTGGTCTATTTTTGTGACCTGTCACAACAAAAATGGACTCATTGATCACAGAGAACACTTTTGCCACCTTACAGTGAATATTTGGCTGTGTCTAGACAAATGGGGCTTATGGGATTTATGACCGGTGTAGCTTCTGTAGCCTGATAACAATATGTATACCACAATCATTGCTCCATGTAGCATAATAAAGGGGGTTGAATAAATGCTGTTTATATCTGAAGTAACCTAATATACCTGAAGTAGCCTACTGTCTGTTCCACGCCGACGAAGTTTTGGCTATCAAACTTCTTCATCAATAACAAAAAAGCAACCCTCCCCAAAAAAAATTGTTTCATGAAATTCCATCAAATATTGATTTTATTGCGAAAAAAAGATTTTCCTATGGGAGTCAATTTCCAAAATTTTTCGTTTTTTTATCCTAAATTTTTCGTTTTTTGATTCAGCTGAACCGACAGCGATTTAGATTTTAAAATTCACCGCCATCTTGAAAAAATAAATGGAAAAATGGCACTTCATGGGGGCTAAAAATAGATTTTTTTTTTGATTTTTTTATTTGTGAACAGATTTTCAAAATCTAACTTTTGTTTTCTTAATGACATCGTTTTCAAACTATCTCATCAGGTTTCGCCCGAATAAAGCTGTCTAAGGCTCAACCGAATATATTTTATATTCGACGGCACTAACCATGTATTTACTATATGTTGCTTCTTGAAAGCTTCACGGGTGTTTCATTGATACAATGATTGATGCAATTGATGTAATCTGAATCTACACTGGTCGCAAAACCTATAAGCCCCATTTATCCAGTCACAGCCACATATATATATGAAGAATGTGTTAGAGATGTCCGGAATGGTTACCAACGGTGATCAGTGTATGTCCTGATCAGACAGCACAGATGTGCAGACTGCAGACTGACTTGAAGCTACACTATTCACAAATAAGTAAGACCCTTTTTGTCATGGCGAGTCACATAGGAAAGAATTCCGTAAGGCGTTGAGGGCTGACTAGTTAAATGCTTTGTATTAAATGTAAATTCCATAAAGCAAATTAACCCATTTCAGCCTAATGATACGATATATTTTGTCGAAAAAAATTGCATTATTTTGTTTATTTCTCGATAAAAGTATATGTTGTTACCACTCGTTTGAACCGTCTCGTCGAGACGGTTCAAATGAATGGTAACAATATACTTTCGAAAGGAAATAAAGAAAACAGAGATTTGTTTTCTCTCAAAAGGTTCATTCTAAATTAAAAGTACTATGAGTACTATAATTGTATCTCGTCTGTAATGGGTTAATACAGTTGTCATACATATTTATAGAAACCATGTGCATATGTATGTAAAATGATAGTAGTCGCGCTGTGTAATATATGTCACATGCATATGTTATTTGGTCTCATTTCCACATACATTTTCCTAAATATCTACGCAGTTATTGTAGCAATGTTGATGCATAGATACACATGTATAGGCATAATCGTATATGCTGGTGTCGCCATCTTCGTAACTCAAGCCAATCGGGACTTATTTCCAGAAAGTTTGATAAATATAAGGTTCGACCATGTCCAGCCGTGGGTAAATGTTTGTTGTGGCACGAGGGAACTGTTTGAACCCCCTAGGCCGTAGGCCATTCAAACAGCTGATTTACATATACATATTCCGGGGCCGCAGGATACGTCGCGTGATGCAGCCGCATCAATTTCAACATTTCAGTGCGACCGTTGTTAACTAATCTGGTGACGTAATGGCGCGTTCTAGTAACGTCATAAGACACACACATTACGTAGGTGTTGGCTTGGCCCAGAAATGAGCATCGTCTACAGACACGCGCTGTATGTTTAAACACGGATGAGAGCGGCGAACAACGGCAGTCATGTAACAATATGAGTTTCTCGACATAACTGCTGAATGGCTAATGATATTACGGTGGTGTGGTCAGTATGTTTTCTTAGGTTTGACAATGTCTAGCCGTGGGTATGCCATGGCACGAGGGAACTTTTTTGAACCACAAGACAGTAGGCCGCGGGTTCAAACAGTTCCCGAGTGCCACTGTAAGGTCGAACATTATTGTTCCATTTCTGTTGGAACTATCGTGTAATTTGAGCATATATGCAGTAGCCTACTGTCGGTACTTTGATAAGCTGTTTCATTCAAACGGATGATTTACACATAGTACATGTTCCGGGGCCGCAGTACACGTCGCGTGATGCAGTCACATCGATTTCAAAATTTCAGTGTGACCGTTGTGAATTGGTCTGGTGACGTAATGGCGCGTTCTAGCAACGTAATGAGACACATGCATTATGTAGGGTTTGGCTTGGCCCCGGAATGAGCATTGTCTACAGCCATATTCAAACAGCACACGCTGCACGTTTGAACACGGCCGCGAGCGGTTTTGAACAAAAGCAGTCATGTAACAATATGTAATTTCCGGTGTATCTGTGCTTTATTGCATCAACATTGCTGCAGTAATTGCTAACATCACAGGTGTTTCTAGCGTGTTTTGAATTGCCAATGATTTTTTTCTATATACATGTACATGAAACACATCTCTAAACAGGTACAAATCAATTTATATGTTAAGACCCGGGCGTATATATGTATTGTTTTGTGTACATTGTTTAAAAATTGTTTTATTTTGTATTGGTTTGTACATTTAGAAATGTACAAACGAATAACTGACAATACCACACACTAAAATCAGTTGTGGCTGAGATATTTGGAATTACATACATGGAAACGTACCAAAAGGACATCTGTGTGTGACATCCAATACACAGTGTTACAGTCAAGAATAAATACTATATGTTATTTTAGCTAGCCAGATGATAACAGTCTGTATTATGTTTGTATATGCTAATTAGTGCAACAGTGAACTTCAAAAATAGTTCTAATAAACAGAATGTACAAAAACACCCAAAGCAAAATACCAGTATACCGTGTAAAACAAACAAAAACATGAATATGTAACCAAGTCTTTATATTACAAATTACCTTGTGAATATAAGTACATGTATATACGATTTTAAAATTCCACTGATACAATGTACACACATTTAATCAAAGGAATGAAGAGTATGGCCTTTGTGACAAATGTAGACCCAATTTAAAATTTAACATGCACATAGTCTGACAAGGATCTGTACTGTTTATCAGTAAATCAGTTTCACATGATCATACAGTGGGGTCAGCGTGTAAGTGCACACACGAACGAACACGACAGGTTGGAACCAACCTGTCGTGTTCGTTCGTGTGTGCACTTACACACTGACCCCACTGTACTTGTAACAAACAGTATAGATTATCATTACGCAGAAACTTCAGTATAAAATTTGAAAATGTATCTGGTATGAAGTTGCATACCTACACATGTGATATGTGATGTACAGTATATCATTTTGTTAGAATACGTTTTGATAAAATATATTATTTTTATCATAGCTACATGTATATGTAAACCAGTGTTTCTTTTGCCAGTGAATATCAAACAGAAATTACATATCCTATCTGTGTACCTTTTTCTCAGTCGGTGGGACTAGTGCAGGCCTTCCCCTGCTTGATCCAAATCTTGGAATCTGAAAGAACACAAATACTACTGTGCAACCTGTAATAACAGGCACATATGAGACAAGCCATGCATTTTGTCAGCATTATGACTGTAAGTTAAACTTCAGATTTATGGTAACAACACCTTTGAAGCAGAATTAAGTTTAGTTATCAGAGATGAACTATTGTGCAAAAAAAATATGTCAGTCGTCTGTGATGAAAACAATAAACAGATTTTTCAATAGACTTCAAATGGTTAATGGCTGAAGTAGAGTCTGGGTTTCATCCGTCTCCTGACAACTTAATTGTTCTATGTGGTTGGTACAGTAACTATAACGTTTGAAGAACCGTGGCGTTTCGTCCTTTTCATGACAGCTTGCTCTATGTGGTTGGTGCAAGAACTAACGTTTGAAGAACCGTGGCGTTTCGTCCTTTTCATGACAGCTTGCTCTATGTGGTTGGTGCAAGAACTAACGTTTGAAGAACCGTGGCGTTTCGTCCTTTTCATGACAACTTGCTCTATATGGTTGGTGCAGTAACTAGCCTTTTTATCAGAGTGGGGGTTGTGGGTCTATGTGGTTGGGGCAGTACAGTAACTAACCTTTGAAGCAGAGTGGGGCTTTGTGAGGCCCTATGTGGTTGGTGCAAGAACTAACGTTTGAAGAACCGTGGCGTTTCGTCCTTTTCATGACAAGCTTGCTCTATGTGGTTGGTGCAGTAACTAGCCTTTTTATCAGAGTGGGGGTTTGTGGGTCTCTTTACAACTCGTTCTATGTCGTTGGGGCAGTAACTAACCTTTGAAGCAGGGTGGGGGTTTGGTGGTGTCCTATGTGGCTGGTGCAGGAACTAACCTTTGAAGCAGAATGGGGGTTTGTGGGGCCCTATGTGGCTGGAGCAGGAACTAACATTTGAAGCAGAGTGGGGTTTTGTGGGGCCCTATGTGGCTGGAGCAGGAACTAACATTTAAAGCAGAGTGGGGTTTTGTGGGGCCCTATGTGGCTGGTGCAGGAACTAACCTTTGAAGCAGAGTGGGGTTTTGTGGGGCCCTATGTGGCTGGTGCAGGAATTAACCTTTGAAGCAGAGTGGGCTTTTGTGGGGCCCTATGTGCTTGGTGCAGGAACCTACCTTTGAAGCAGAGTGGGTGTTTGGTGGGGCCCTATGTGGCTGGTACACT
>CM055274.1:22529406-22548412 GCA_029237695.1 Conchocele bisecta | reverse complement strand
TATTCTCTATATTCGTAATCCTATTACTTTTAGGAGAAGAGGGCAAGTGACTCTTTTGTTACTTGGGAGCTGAATTGAGTTATTGCCCATTATAAAAGTAGTAAGATTATTACTGATCATACTGCTTTTGGGAGGGGACCAAGTGATTCTGGTGTGGCGAGGAATTGGCATCAAATCAGGATTATTCTGATTTCAGGGCTGAATATATAAAGTTTTTTTTTTTATTGTAAATATTCAGTTCTGATTTTGGGATTTTCCCCCATTTGTACATGTACTTGTACAGGTAATATATGCAGTTTAGTACTAATATATGGGGTTTAGTATTTCCAATCTACTGGATTGTCAAACCTGTACGAATATTCGTAACCCTATTTTAGCATATCTATTACATGGGTAGAGGCATCAACATGTGCTTGTATCATACAAGCCTAGAATCACCATGGCTGTTGACAGGCCATTAAACACAATACATATTATTTCTAAGTTCTAATGAAAGTATGTGATGTTAACACTCAGTTGAGCCACCTTGGCGAGACGGTCTTCATTGAATGAAGACAATAAATTGTTTTCAAAAATGGCATTAAACGTTGATGAATATATTCATAATATTCTTCGTACATTTGACAAAGTTTACCATGCAGTCTACACTTCTTAACTCATATTTTGATTGTAAATATTGAGTTCTGAAGTTGGGATTTACCCCCCTCGGACAGGTGGATACGGGACACGACCCCGTTGACCCGTCTGCGTGTAGACTCCCTGAGGCTTGTACCTCTATGTCAGAAAAGCGGACGTTAAACCCTATTCACTCACTCACTCACTTCTTAACTCAAACTCTCTTACGTCAAACAACTGATACCTCTAACTCAAATTATTGGTCCCCAAGTACATGTTTTCCTATATATTAACTCAAAGTATCAAAGTAGATTCCTCAGTCCCCTAGACTTTGAGTGAACGTGTGTAGACTGTATTTATGGTAATTTCAGTCTGATATCATGTCATTTTTTTTGTGGCTGTGACTGGAGAAATGGAGCTTAATGGTTTTCAGGACCAGTGTAACTCCTGATCAAATAACAGTCTTGTAGCCTGATAACGATCTATATTGCTTGATAGAAGCATGACGGGTGTTTCATTGATGGAATGCCGAACAGTGCAGATCCTGATCAGACTGCGGATGCACAGGCTGATCTGGATCTACACTGGTCGCAAAACTCATAAACTCCATTTCTCCAGTCACACTCACAGCCATGTTTAGCGTGTACATCATGTATGTAAATGATAGGAGTAAGAAGTTGCACGATGGATCGACCTTTAGTGTACAGTTATCTTTTAATATACGTCGATCCATCTGCAGGGTACAGTTACCACTGTGATCTCTTGTTGTAGGTAGCGAGACGCTGCTGTATTTTCTTTTAAAAAGAAAATAAAGAAAACAGAAAATTATACGACGTTTTATGTCCTCTTTGTTGTTCCTTGAAAGGAATGTAGGAAATACAGAGGGTGTCTTTGCTTACGAGATATTCCACTGTAATCCATTGGGTGGTTGGTTGGGAGCATGTTATGGGTAATTTAACGATTTGGGATTTTTCCTTACCGGAAACCGACCCGAGACCTGGTTTGGACCTCAGATACGTCTTTGGCATTCTTGTATGCGAGTCGAATTTGGTTTTAACCCTTAATGTACGAGTAATACAATTTTATCCTGTCAACACGGTGCGTATGTGCCGTGAGACACGGTGCTGTGAAACATTTTTGATATCCTGTCGATACGACCTAATCACTGCGTATGAATATGTGCGGTTGTCGTGCTAGTCGATTCTCCGATTTTGACGATGCGGCTGGTGTTTTGTTTTGCACATTTTAAAGCTATTTGTAGGTGTTAACAGGATAAATAGAATCGTAGGTTAGTGCCGTGAATGGGAAAAAATATCTGGCGCGGCACGGAAACAAGATGGGCTCAGCAGAGCCTCGCCCATCCAGTTTCCTAAGCCTTGCCAGATATTTATTCACATTCACGGCACTAACCTACTATTCTCTATATTCGTAATCCTATTACTTTTAGGAGAAGAGGGCAAGTGACTGGTGTGGTATGGACCTGGCACCAGGTCGGGTTATTCTAATTCGCTTTTGGTAGGCCATTAATAAACACCAATAATTCCAGCACAAAAATATTTACACAATTCCCTAACATTTGATTGGCCCGTAGCAAGTCTCTGTCCAAAATTTATATCCCAGTAAACTCCCACGCTGAACTACTTTCCATAACCGTGAGGCGCAGTTAAAATAATTCTTAAGAAAACGGAAAATAAAAACATTTTATTGATGGATTTATTTCAAATACTGGAATTATAAGGAATGAATGGCATTTTTGTTGAATTTATCGGGGATATAAACTTCCGGCCTTCGTCCAGTATTCCCGCGACTTTTCCAAGATTATACCCCGATAAATTCCACAAAAAGGCTATTTATTCCTATAATAAATAAAATCAATCAACATTTAGATGTACGTCAAAAGATTTTCACATAACTGTCGAGGTCGCCCTCAAGACACTGGTTGATAGCCATCAACGTGAGGAAGCTATTGATGAAGTTATGATTTGTATTAACCCTTCCTACACTGTTGACGAAAATTGCCGTCTGCTGTTTTTCATTTTTGCTTTAATTCTTAACAAAAAACTGGTTTTGACAGCATATGAGAATCGTCTCCACTGGAGACGATTCTCATGTGCTGTCAAAACCAAGTTTTTGTCGATAAATATTGAAAATAAAAAAAACAAACACTTCCAGCAGCCGACAACATTTAATTCAGCGTAGTAAGGGTTAAGGATCCGACTTGCAGATCAAGAGATAGATATTCACATTTGGATGTACACCCAAAATTGTACACACAAACGTCAAGATCACGAAGGTGAATGTCAAGGTCATCTAAATGACACTGGGTGGATGGTCATCAATGTGCGGGAGGTATTGATGTAGTTTGGTAATGATTCGACTAACGAATCAGGAGATATTCAACATTTGGACGTACATCCAAAATTGTTGACATGTATCAAGGTGACGGTCAATGTCACCCGAATGACGTTAAGTGGACAGCCAACAATGTGAGGAAGGTATTGAAGTTTGGTAATGATTTGACTAGCGGATCAAAATTTGGACGTGCAAATGGACCAAGAGATATTCAAAATGAACAAAATTGTTCAATCTGCCTACGACGTCTATGCCGGAATTGTGACCAGCTACCTCATATCTCATTTTTCACTAACGAGGGCGAGACAACAAAATGGTTTATTTCCAATGTACTGGATTGTCAAACATGTACGAAAAACACAGAGATTGTTGCCATTCAAATTTTATTTCCTTGATAATATATTTCCTTATAATTACAGTCGTGATCTTTAATGACAAAAAAGACCAGTATTTTTGTTTAAAACCAATGTACAGGTCAAGCTACCGTAACAACCCTAAATATTTGGACACCATTTGTTTTTTTTGGGTAATACATATTTATATAAATACATTGTATAGGGTTTCCAAATACATTTATTATTGTGATAAACCTGTACATGCCATACTAAACACTAAATATTTGAAAACTTTGTTTTGGGAAACCATATACATAAATATGTATTTCTCAGAATAAATTGCGTCCGAATATTTAGGCTAATCAGAGCTCCAGATAATGTGCGTATTTGCTTAACCCTTTCAACACCAAGTAACTTAATGGGCTGTTCCATGCCACTGTTTCATGCTATTTCATTGGTCCATTCAAACTTTCAGGCTATTCCATTCTTCAGAAAGGGTAATTTTTTCAATTTTTTTAACTATTAACAAACAGTTGAGATCCTGATGAGACGGCTCGTTACGAGCCGGCTCATCTGGATCTGCACTGTTTGCAAACATTGTCTCTATAGAGGTCTGTGGTGTTGAAAGGGTTAAATACGCAATAAAAATTGCCAAAAACCCAATTGAAATCAGAAGAAGCGAGTATCAAAAAGCAATGAAATATTTGTGGTATCTTTATCATGCGACAGAAAAGAATAAACAGACCACAAATATAGCATATTTTCTTATTTTTCCATGAAAACACATCTTGGTATTTCATTAGAATTGTCTCCAAGGAGACAATTCTAAATGAAATGCCAAGACATGATTTCATTTAGAAGCAAACTATTTAATAAGTGCGGTCTGCTGAGTGTAAACAGTAGTGTGATTTTATTGTCGCGCCTGCTTCAGCAGAGGCGCGACTATAGTCGGCGCTTTTTCTTCCGTCGTCCGTCCGCGTTCGTCCGGTTTTTTTGTAAGGCAAATGCGTTAAAGTTATTGTCAAATGCCTCAGCAGGCGCGATACCGCTTCTGTGGCGGAATTCTTGTTTTACCCAATTAAAATTTTGAAATACCCAATTGCTTCAGAAATGATGGAGTGACAATACTCAATTAGTAATTCCTTATCTGGATCACTGCTAATTATCATATACTAATCAACATACATTGTCCAACATTTCCAGTATTCTGTAGGTGACTACGGACCAACTTAATAGATCGCTGGTGGAAGACTTGGACCTGGGGGTCGTTTCACGAAACGTACAACTTAAAATGTTTGTAAGTGAAAAATTATGATAGTCTGTAAAATTTCACATTGACAATGTTTTCTTGTAAACAATTATTGCATAGGCAGCCTATGCTCAATAAATGAAAACCCATCAATTGAAATTTCCAGACGATCCTAAATTTGTACTTATGAACATTTTAGTCGTACGACGTTTAGTGAAACGGGCCCCCGGGACCCATTTCTGTATATTGCATTGAAGTACACTATAGAAATGGGTGGTGGGGTATATATTTTGAAACAACCATTTACTGGGTCCCCGAGTCTTTGACCCGTTATTTAGATCTCCAGATAAATGAAAGATCTGTAGCCTATTTCACCAACATTGCAAAGTATACTTGTCTAGCAAAGTACATGTATACTTTGACGGAGTAATCATTTATTTTCCCCAAAATGCATTATTTCATATAGAACTAACGACTGCATATATTTGATGATTAAAAGTATGCAGAATTATTATACCGAATTTATTACATTATCCCAGCCATTTTTGTTAATGTAATAAATTCAGTATAATAAAAATTAATAAATTTATCCTTAAATTGAAAATTTCTCCTCAAAGTGTACTTAGCCATTAAGGTGAAAAATAAAGTAAATGCATTTTTTTGTCATACAAAGTCAAATATAACATGTATAAACATGATAAATGCACCTGTAACTAGCCTACTAAAAAAATATCACTTAACCCTTTCAACACTATCCAGATTGTATATTGGTAAACAGTGTAGATCCAGATGATCCGGCTCGTCACACCGGCTCGTGACGAGCCGTCTCATCAGGATCTGAACTTTTCGCAAGTACCGTAATTTTCATATTTTTGAGAGAAAAAAAAAACCCACCCACCCCTTTTTCATAAATGGACTAATCTGAAAAATCATTTTGTGATGGTTTGATTGGTTGCAAAATTAACATGTCAAAATCCATTCCAGTTATTCGGGGTGAAAGGGTTGAATGGCGGGAACCAAATATTGCCGTATGCTGTTTTTCAATTTTAACTTATTTCAGAACACATGTTTGAGAGCTTATGAGAACAGAGATAATTCACATGTGCCATCATACATCTCTTCAGAGTAGAATGGAAAATAATTAAACAAGGGCATCGTTATTACCGGACCATCGGGTAGAGCGTGGAATGACAATATGGATCATGACACCCACACAGGTGGAAGACTTGGACATATGACACAAAAAAATGCCTATTAAAAAAAATACCATTACCCCACCCACTTGGTCTCGTACAGTACCATCTTCTATAGAAGATGGTACTGTACGAGACCAAGTGGGTGGGGTAATGGGATTTTTTTTTAATAGGCATTTTTTTTGGTGTCATAGGTCCGAGTCTTCCACCTGTGGACACCCATGCCGAGGCTTTGAAAGTACATATATAAGGAAAAACTCTTAACAAAAAACTATATCGCGCTGTCTGCAAGCGGACGCGACAAAAATACAAGTTCAACATACAAGCATAACTCAAAATGCCCTGCCCCTCCATCATCGTGATGGGGCACAAAATGTTCTTAAAATCAGAGACATTTTCTGGCAAAATAAACATTCATTCACCATTACCCCACGTATTGAATGGCATTATTGTACATTTTAAATCAGACTTAACTTTCCACACTGATATCAGGGGCGATAACCGTGTTTCCTTAAAATGTTAACAGACATTACTACCGTATTTATATTCTGTATTTATTTTTTGATGTGCAATTATCATACTTTATAATCTGTCAAAAATATGATTTGTTCAGGTGACGTATTTAATTAGTATAAATAAGTTAAAAATACCATAACTCATTTGCAAATAGCCTGATACCAATGAACGACACTAGAAGTAAAATAAATATTTACTAAATGATTATATCTGTGTAGCAGGCACTCATAATTTTTAGAACTGGTGGAATAGTTACACAATTATACCCTTATTTTAACTCTTTGCACGCTAGCGATGAAAATATCCGCCAAACAAATTAGAAGTATACGATTTATTTCTCTCTGTGAATATGTCTTGAAATTTCATTAGAATTGAGTCCTCAGGACTCAATTCTAATGAAATTCCAAGACATATTCATGATATTTACAGGGAGAAATAAAAGAAACTATTTGAACTATTTATAGCCCACAAGTTTCCCAGCATGTAAAGAGTTAATTCCTATAAAGTACATGTTGTGCCTACCGGTACTGAGTGGGCATGTACCTTTAACGTACGGTAATGGAATGCATTTTCTTATGACGAGTCACATATACCATATTCAAGACTAGGCCAAATGATCACTGTCACTTTTATTTTTGTTATTACCAGCGTAATGTTTACTTCGCTGGTGACGTCCACTGGTCTATCACCCAGCGCAACGTCCGTAACGCTCATCCTTTTATGTCATTTATAAACAAGAGATTGCCACACCATTTTCTTTCCTGATCCCATGTCCATCATTTTGTTTGTTTCTACGGGCGTTGTCACAATATTGAATGTTAGTCCTTGTCTTGTCACTTTCTGATGACGCCATTTGTTTTATTCAAGTAAATCACTATGCTGTAGCTGTTTGCGCTCTCAAATTTACACCATAATATCAAATGATGTCATAATATACAATGATGGTGTTGGATCGTCACAAATGTTGTTCATGGTTCTGCGCAATTTACATTGAGGAAATTTTAAATATTAACGCGGATATCGCAAGAATAAGTTTGATTTGGCGTCAATTTTACGACTGCTCCGCACCGTCTTTAATAGCGTACAAACAATCCTTGGTTATCTATAAAGCAAGCTCCAGATAAGCTGCGTATTTGCTTAAATACCCAATTAAAATTGCACAATACCCAATTGAAATCAGAAGTAGCGAGTATCAAAAAGCAATAACAAATTTGTGGTACCTTTATCATGCTACAGAAAACAATAAACAGACCACAAATATAGCATATTTTTCTTATTTTCCATGAAAACACATCTTGGTATTTCATTAGAATTGTCTCTAATGAAATGTCAAGACATGTTTTCATTTAGAAGCAAACTATTCAATAATTGCCGTCTGTTGATGTGTAAACAGTAGTGTGATTTTATTTTACCCAATTAAAATATTGAAATACCCAATTGCTTCAGATATGATAGAGTGACAATACTCAATTACAAATTCCTTATCTGGAGCCCTGTATAAGGTCACTAAAAGTATTAAAATGATGGGAGTATATAATAACTGGATTGTGAGCAAATATTGAACAATCTATAACGTTGTGTTCATTAATTACAGACGGTGTCCACAAACTTCTGGATCAGTCCTCGTACATAGGTATTAACTCTTTGCATGCTGGGAAATTTGTGGGCTATAAAAAATAGTTAAAAAATAGCAGATGACAATTCATCATATTTTCTTTTATTTCTCCTTGTAAATATCATGAATATGTCTTGGAATTTCATTAGAATTGTGTCCGGAGGACACAATTCTAATGAAATTCCAAGACATATTTACAGAGAGAAATACAACATACTCCTAATTCGTTTGGCGGATATTTTCGCCGCTAGAATGCAAAGAGTTAACGTTGTGTTCATTAATTACAGACGGTGTCCACGAACTTCTGGATCAGCCCTCGTACATAGATATTAACTCTTTGCATGCTAGCGGCGAAAATATCCTCCAAACAAATTAGGACTATATATTTTATTTCTCTCTGTAAATATGTCTTGGAATTTCATTAGAATTGAGTCCTCAGGACTCAATTCTAATGAAATTCCAAGACATATTCATGATATTTACAAGGAGAAATAAAAGAAAATATGATGGAATTTTTGTCTGCTAGTTTTGAACTATTTATAGCCCACAAGTTTCCCAGCATGCAAAGAGTTTAACATAGACTAACATTATGGCAAGGGGATTAACATAGACTAACATTATGGCAAGGGGATAACAAGTCACATGCTTGAGTAGACATACGCTGATGCTAAGGTCAAGGTAATATCCTTAGAAAAACATTATGAACACATCTATATGGTCGCATATACATTCAAGAAATTTTCAATTTAAGGATGCATTTATTAATTTTTATTACCGTATACTGAATTTACTATAAATTCACTTTATTATGCATACTTTTAATCATCAAGTATATGCAGTCGTTAGTTTTATATGAAATAATAATGAATTTTCGGGGTGGGGGAAAAAAATGATTACTCCCTCAAAGTGTACTAGATATGTATACTTAGCAATTTTGGTGAAATCGGCTACTGGGCTATACACTCGACAGGGGCCTTACGACATTTACAACAATTATTCCATTGTATTCAGTCAGATTTGAATCTAGCCACATAGCTGATGGAAATACGGTTGCTGATGGGAAGACACAAAACTGGCTGTTGTAGAGAGTTTGTTTGTTGGGGTTTAACAGACTATCAACAGCTAAGGTCATTTAAGGCCGGGTCAATGGGTTTAGTACTAAATCCCATATATTACCTGCACAAAAGGGGAGGGTGGGGGGATCCCAAAATCAGAACTGAATATTTAAAATAAAAAAAATATATATTCAGACCTGAAATCAGAATAATCCTGATCTGATACCAGAATCACTTGGCCCCCTCACAAAAGCAGTAGGATCAGTAATAATCTTACTACTTTTATAATGGGCAATAACCCAATTCAACAAAAGAGCCAAAGATAAAAACGTACCTGAGGGCCAAACCAGGCAAATTGTGATTCCTATAAGTAGGAACCCGTACCGTTAATTTACGCCATTGAATTCGCCCGACCAACCACCCACGTGGTTTCCAAGAAAACAGGTGCGCAATTACGGGTGTTCTCTTTACTGTGTATTATTTGTAAGGAGTTGATTACGGTTTTTCTCTCACAGCGAAACCCGTGTAAATAATTTGCAAGAGTGTAATAAATTTATTATAATATGACTAAGTATTTCTCATTGGCTGAAACACGGCCAGGTGATTATTTTCAAATTGAATGAAGACCTCTGAATGTTTTGTTTACACGAATAAGCACTCTCGGACAGCGAGACCGGTCTGAGATGAGTTTATTCATGTAAACAAACCTATTGTTCACCTCCTTAGAGCGCATGCGTAAATCTGACACATTTAATTCTTATTGTGTTTACACTGTTAGTTACTATTCCTGATTTTCGGAATATTTGTGGTAAGGGTCATATAATAAAACAATTATAGTCTTTTGAGTCGGTGTACATGAGATTTACGGACCTTCGAAAAGTGATGTTCACCTCCGTGAACATCACTTTTCGAAGGTCCGTAAATCTCATGTACACCGACTCAAAAGACAATAATGGTATAGTACAACTCCATATGTGCCAGAATATGAACGTAGTATATACAGTGCAAGCTCCATACAACAGTCATGCATTGAAAGACATACAACTGACTGTTGTAGAGAGGTTGCTGGTATAGTGAGGTTAACAGGATAAAAGCCTATCAATAGCTAACGTCATTTTAGGCCGGGTCAATGGGGTTGAAACCCAAAATCAGAACATAATATTTACAGAAAAAAAATAATTATATTCAGCCCTGACATTAGAATAATCTGACCAATGTAGCTCCTGCAGCTTGATCATGATCTACAGCATTGGTTGGATGCATCAGGAAAAGGTCACTGAGAAAATAGCAGTGTAGATTATGTTCTGACAGTGCAAAAGCTAATCAGGAGCTGCAGCTGTCATTCATATACACTACAGAGAGGTGCCATTATCTTAGTGACGAGATGTACATACAAATTCATATTCACAAACAGTGGCGTAGCCAGCACAGGTGCACAGGGTACGAACGCACGAACGCACTTACTTTTTTCTGAGGGAAATAGCTACAAAACATAGGGAAATTATAGCTTTAGAATCGGTATAATCGAGAAATCAATATTTTCTTCTGGGAAAGGTTGTTGCGGGAAGTAACTCTGCAAAACTCTCGTACCGGACGGTACAAGAGTTTTGCAGAGTTGCTACCCGCAATTATGGGAAAGGATGTTCCCGTACCAATTTCCAAACTCGATCCACTAGTCATATATCACAATAACCTGGCTACACCGCTGATGAACATAGTAAAGCATAACAGTATAACATCCACAAAGTATTTACATGGAAAAGAAGTATCACAGAAAAACAAGACAATATTGATATATGTTGTACATTAATTAAATTAAAATTTATATGTAACTGTAGATCTACCTAAAGAAATGGGGCTCATGGCCTTTGCGACCAGAGTAGACCCAGACAGTCTATGGCTCAGCACAATCTGATCAGGGTCTGCATTTAGTCAGTCAGGAAAACATATACAGTGGGGTCAGCATGTAAGTGCACACACGAACGAACACGATAGGTTAGTTCCAACCTGTCGTGTTCGTTCGTCTGTGCACTTACACGCTGACCCCACTGTACCATGCTTCTCATATATTACCTGTACAAATGAGGAGAAATTCCCAAAATCAGAACTGAATATTTAGAGTAAAAAAATATATATATTCAGCCCTGAAATCAGAATAATCCTGATCTGATGCCAGGTCCTCGCCACACCAGAGTCACTTGGCCCCCTCCCATAAGAAGTACGATCAGTAATAATCTTACTGCTTTTATAATGGGTATCAACCCAATTCAACTCCCAGGTAACAAAAGAGACAATGGTAAAAACATATCTGAGGGCCAAACCAGGCAAATCGTGATTCCTATAAGGAGGAACCCCTACAGTTAATTTACGCCATTGAGTTCGCCCGACCACCCACTAATACGCGAGTGAGCTCGCAGGACAGAAGATAGACTAGCAACACATACTATAGCCCCATTTCTTTAGTCACAGTCAAATAGCAGCTATGTACATGTAAGAATTGCAAATTTTATTTACAACATGCTTTCCCGTCACAAATAATGATTTCTATGAAATGCATTGAATATATGAACTTCAAAAGATGCCAGAACTTTGTAGTGTACGATATTCGACACCTGCGAATACAGATAACAGTGACACTGTATGTAAAAGTCAACACAACACAGTAAAAGTGGTCTGTAAACTAAGTGTTTAAACTCCCAACTAGAGAGATTGCACAATCCCAACTTTGTTACAAATTTCTACCAGAGCTTAGGCTACCAGAGGCCCTGTCTCAACAATACACAGTGTTCCCAGCCAGTAACAAGTTACACTCCTCTCATGTGACTTCTCTCTCTGCATTGTTTGGAGTCATTTGGTCAAAATTAGGAGTCAGTAGCCTATTTCACCAACATTGCAAAGTATACTTTTCTAGCAAAGTATACTTTGAGGAGAAATTTTCCATTTAAGGATAAATTTATTAATTTTTATTATACCGAATTTTGGCTGTGATAATGTAATAAATTCAGTATAATAATTCTGCATTATTTTAATCATGAAATATATGCATTTGTTAGTTCTATATGAAATAATGCATTTCAGGGAAAATAAATGATTACTCCCTCAAAGTATACTTTGCTAGAAAAGTATACTTTGCAATGTTAGTGAAATAGGCTACTGAAGTCATTTGACACAATTTCAAATGCAAAACAAATAGCTTACAAATGATCTATTTCTGCATTTAATAGTATCAAATAAAATTGTCCAATTAAAGAGCAAATGCAATTTTTAAAATTGAATGACTGACAGTTAAATGACTCCCTAAACTCATTTGGCAAGGAGTCATTTTGACTCCTTGCCAATTGAGTTTAGGAGTCAATTCCTAAAATTCTGAGTAATTGACTCATTTTTGGGAGTCTTTGGGAGCTCTGACTACAGACCAGCATAGTGGTATTGGCAACAGTGTAGATCCAGATGAGTAGGCCTGTGACGAGCCGTAATGGCCTGCTGAAGAAACTGTGACAAACTTTTCAACAAAATAAGGCGATCGCGATAAGGCGATAATGACCCACTAAACGAGGCGATCACCAGGAAGGTCAAGGTCAGCAAGGTCAAGGTCACACTATGAGGAAGTCCAAAATTATTGATATGCAGGTTACGGTCACCAAGGTCACACAAATGACACTGGGTGGATATCCATGACAGTGAGGAAGGTAGCTATTGCAGTATTGGTGAAGTTATTGAGTGAGTGAGTGAGTGAATAGGGTTTAACGTCCGCTTTTCTGACATAGAGGTACAAGCCTCAGGGAGTCTACACGCAGACGGGTCAACGGGGTCGAGTCCCATATCCACCTGTCCAAGGGGGGTAAATCCCAACTTCAGAACTCAATATTTACAATCAAAATATATATTCAGTCCTGAAATTAGAACAACCTGATCTGGTGCCAGGCCCTCGCCACACCAGCATCATTTATCCCATCCCCTAAAAGTAATAGGATTAGCGCTAATCTTACTTTTATATATGGGGCATAGCCCGACTCAACTCTCACATACAAGAAAGCCAAAAATGTACATGAGGGCCAAATCCGGTATAGTGGGTTCCGGAAAGTATGAACCCAATCGTTAAGCCAGTTTAGTCGCCTTTTACGACAAGCAATGGCTACTGCAGCACTATTCTCAGGATCAGTTGATCCCGCCCCGGTGCCTGCATGGGGCGTGAAGTTATTGAAGATCCAACTAATGGATCAAGAGATATCAACATTTGGACGTACATTAAAAATTATTGACACAAAAATCAAGGTCACCAAAGTGACAAGCAAGGTCACTGGAATGATACTGGATGGATAGCTATCAATGTTAGGAAGCTATTTACCGCATGAAATTTGATAATGATATGACAGATCAGGAGATATTCAACATTTGGATGTATGTCCAAAATTGTTGACACTAAGGTGAAGGTCAGCAGAATTACACTGTTAGATATCCGTCAATGTGAAGAAGCTATTGATAAAGTTTGGAGATGATCCGACTAACGGATGAAGAAATATTCAAAATTTGGATTTACGTCTAAAATTATTGACATGAATGACAATGTCACCATGGTCACGATCATCCGAATGAGATACTGTGTGGATAGCCATCAATGCGAGGAAGCTATTGATGAAGTTTGGTAAAGGATCCGACTAACGGATCAGAAGGTAGTTAACATTTGAACGTATGTACAAAAGTATTGACACAAAGGTCACTAATGTGAAGGTCAAGATCACCTGAACTGGGTGGATAGCCATCAATGTGACAAAGCTACAGTGGGGTCAGCGTATAAGTGCACACACGAACGAACACGACAGGTTGGAACGTCGTGTGTGTTCGTGTGTGCACTTACACGCTGACCCCACTGTACGGTATTGATGCAGGTTGGTATTGATCCGACTAACGAATCAAGATATGGGAAATTTGGCTACATCCAAAAGTTACGTCCCACAAAGGTTGAGGACACCAAGGTGAAGGTAAACGTCACCCGAATGACACTGGATGAATAGCCATCAATGTGAGGAAGCTATTGATGAAGTTTGATAAGAGATATGGGAAATTTGAATACGTCCAAAATTTAAGTCCCAAATTGTTACCGACGCCGACGCCGGAATTGTGACCGCTATGTCTCACTTTCCACTATCGTGGGTGAGACAATAAAACTACGGTTGGTTTTTGTTTGTTTATTGGTGTTTAACGGCCTATCAACATCTAAGGTCATGTAAGGCCGGGCAAACAGGTTCGATCCCTTTTTAACCTGCTGCATTGAGGGGAAAATCCCAAAATCAGAACGGAATATTTACATCGAGATACAACATATTCAGCCCTGAAATTAGAATAACCTGACCTGGTGCCAGGTCCATACCGAACCAAAGTCACTTGGCCCCTTCCCCTATTAAGTAATACCGGTAGGATTACTCTTATAAGGGGTATAACCAGATTCAACTGTCACATACAAAATGCCAAAGACGTATGTGAGGGCCAAACCAGGTCTCCAGTCGGTATTCCGGTAATGATGAACCCCGATCGTTAAATTACCCATCGCATGCTCCCACCTGTCACCCACTAAACTACGGTTGGATGTAACTTCAAGAGCAAAGCAATATGTCCGCCTCTTCCCCTCAAAGGGGGCATAAAACAGCATACTACAATATAATAATTTTGCCATATTTTAATGGGCACATTCCAACTTAAACCTTTGAACACTACAGACCTCTATAGCGGTGCTTGCAAACAGTGTAGATCCAGATGAGCTGGCTCGTAACGAGCCGTCTCATCAGGATCTGCACTTTTGCAAGTAATTTTCATATTTGTTTTAGAAACAAAATGCCCCTTTTCATAAATGGACTACTAGTAGTCTGAAAATCATTTTGTGACGACTGGATTGGTAAAAAAGTGGACCTACCAAAATCACTTGCAGTTATTTAGGGATGAAAGGGTGAACACCCATTTCCCCCACAACACCCAATAAACCCACACAACATACTACAACAAATCCCTCAACAGGCACAGCTGTCCTTGTGTTCGTCCCCCGAGCCCGCCCGCTGTAGTCCCCGTCTCTCCGGTCCGCTCTGTAGACTGACAAAGTCTGACTGCCCAGGCCTATACTGCGACAGGTACACAGGCATCATTGGCTTCGCATTCTTCAACTTGTGAGCGAGAGTCAGGAAGATGGCATCCACGTGGTTCGCTCGCTCGTCATCCTTCGCTGACGTCTCAAACAACGGCATGTTGTGAGTGTCTGCAAACTTCTGTGCCATGTTTGTGTTCACAGCAATCCGATCGTTCATGTCACATTTATTGTTGCCGACCAATATACGTGGAAGCTCTTTGTTCAGGTTGTGTCTATCGCACTCTTCTATCCAGCCCGGCATGGCGTCAAACGACCCCATCTTGGTGACATCGTATACGAAGACAACGGCGTGGACGTTACGGTAATAATGCTGAACCATCGACTTCCGGAAGCGCTCCTGACCTGCAGTATCCCACAACTGCAGCTGTAAGAAAAGAAGTTTTATTTGTGATAGTACAGTGAAACCTCGTTAAACCTGAAACCCTGGGTGTCTGGTTTAGCGAGGTTTCACTGTATATCAGGCATTTGTTTATTCTGAGCCATAGTTGTGTGCTATGCAATCACGAACAGGCATTATCACCCGAAACAAATTACCAAGAAAATC
This sequence comes from Conchocele bisecta, assembly GCA_029237695.1. Taxonomy (NCBI): domain Eukaryota; kingdom Metazoa; phylum Mollusca; class Bivalvia; order Lucinida; family Thyasiridae; genus Conchocele; species Conchocele bisecta. The sequence continues at coordinate 22,532,799 of CM055274.1, read as the reverse complement.
CAAATTATGATCACAGATGTTTCTTGTTGTCCGGTTTATAGAGGGTCCACTATATGTGGATGTGGCTGGAGAAATGGGGCTTATGGGTTTTGCGACCAGTGTGGATCCCGATCAGCCTGTGCATCTGCACAGTCTGATCAGGATCTGCACTGTCTGCCATTCCATCAGTGAGTCACCTGTAATGCTTCTAACAAGCAATATAGATCATTATCAGGCTACTAGAGTGTGTTATTTGATCAGGAGCAACACTGGTCACAAATCTCATAAGCCCCATTTCTCCAGTCATAGCAACATATTGTCATTAAATAGTGAGTAACCCTTTCACACCTAAATAACTGGCATAGACTGATTCATGTTATTTTTTGAACTGGTTCATTAATCATTGAGGAATATTTTTTTTTTAAATCTGACAAAAATACGGACAATCACTGCAGATCCTGATGAGCAGGGATTCCGCTGGCGATCGCCACTTTCGCAATTGGCGATAAAAATAAACAATTGGGCGATAAAAAATTGCAATTTCGAAAAAAATAATAAAATAATAATATTTTTTTATTTCCCCAGCGGAATCCCTGGATGAGATGGATTGTTGTAAGCCAGCTCATCTGGATCTACGGTGTTTAGAAATGTTTGCCTTATGATCTGTAGAGTAGAATGGTTACATTTGGCAAAGGTAATCAGAGCATTGAATATTTATGCCAAATGTCATAATTGTTCATTTAACTCTTTGCATGCTAGCGGCGAAAATATCCGCCAAACAAATTAGGACTATATGTTTTATTTCTCTTTGTAAATATGTCTTGGAATTTCATTAGAAGGAGAAATAAATGAAAATATGATGAATTTTTATCCGCTAGTTTTGAACTATTTATAGCCCACAACAGGCGCGGATCCAGGATTTCGGGTTAGGGGGGGCGTAGTTGACCGAGCGGAGCGGAGCAGAAAAATGCATGGAATACATGGCACTTGGCATGAAACGTGCCTTGTAACTTGTAAAAAATCTTTACTGGGCGAATTTTAGGGGGGGCGCGCGCCGGGTCCGCCCCCCCCTGAATCCGCCCATGCACAAGTTTCCCAGCACGCAAAGAGTTAACAACTAGAGAAAGTGAGCAGGGGCTCATGTATACCCCCCGGCCGCCGCCTGGACCGACAAATAAAACCTTTAACGCAAATATTTAAAAAACTTTAACACAAAAGTAATTTAACCTTCACCTTGGACATGAAGGCCGCATGGGTGTGGTATGGAATGAAAATACGGATGATGATAAGGAGGTACATGAAGTTTGAAGTCAATCCGACTTACCGTTGCAGAGATAATGGGTACCCGAAAACATTAATGCAAATCTTACGGACATTTGACCTTGTACATGAAGGCCATATGAATGTGGTATGCAATGAAAATATGGATGATGATAAGGAAGTATATGAAGTTTGAGGTCAATCCGGCTTACCGTTACAGAGATAATAGGCATTCAAAACATTAAAGTGGGGTATGAGGATAAGAGTGAGTACTAGAAGATTTCAGCAGAAGTTGGGTTTAAAAATGAGTTAAGTCTCCTTCTTTATGAACCCAAATATCATCGTCCAGGTGTTCATCATGAACATGAAAATAGGGCTCGTTTCTATATTTCTTTTGGAAAGTACTGTATTTGTTCTTGAAAATGTCCGCGGGGCTATGTAATTCTCTGAAACTTACATTCGTCATTGTATATTATGATTATTGTGACAGAAAGCAGGACAACTGTAATGCTAATTTGGTAATTATTATAATCAATATTTTATGAAAAAAGATTTTTTAGGCAAGTAACATCTTTATTATGTTGAAACATTTACTGGAATTGGCATATTTTTCAGATTTAACATTTTTTATTATTGGCAAAAAAACAGTGGCAGATATTGGACTTGACTGATTTATTGGCGCCTTAATTAAGTCCATTCAGCAGCAAAATCGTATACAGATCTCTAGATAAGCTGCGTATTTGCTTAAATACCCAATTAAAATTGCCAAAAACCCAATTGAAATCAGAAGTAGCGAGTATCAAAAAAAATATATATATTTGTGACACCTTTATCATGCTGCAGAAAACAATAAACAGACCACAAATATAGCATATTTTCCATGACAACACAACTTGGTATGTCATTAGAATTATTTCCAAGGAGACAATTCTAACGAAATGCCAAGACATGAGACATGACGTGAGAACGCGGCCCACGCTACAAACAGCAGCACTCCAGATAAAATTGCCAACAACCCAATTGAAATCTGAAGTAGTGAGTATTAAAAAGCAATGAAATAATTGTGGTATCTTTATCATGCTGCAGAAAAGCTGAAAACAATAAACACAGACCACAAATATGGCATATTTTTCCATGAAAACACATCTTGGTATTTCATTAGAATTGTCTCCAAGGAGATGAAATACCATGACTCGTTTTCATTTAGAAGCAAACTATTCAATAATTGCGGTCTGCTGATGTGTGATTTTATTTTACCCGATTACAATTTTGAAATACCCAATCGCTTCAGAAACGATGGAGTGACAATACTCAATTAATAATTCCTTATCTGGATCCCTGGTATACACAGTTGCAGGCAGTACCTCTTCAAAACCTCCATACCATCCGTAACAGATGGACAGTATTGGAGTTTTGCAGAATAACTGTCGAATAACTAGGTCATATACATACAAAACTAATAACAGTAGATATTGGAACATACGGAAGCCCATAAGGGCCACTTCACTTTTTTTATCTTTTCAAGATGTTTTCTTGAATTTTCAAGTTCTTTTCTTGAATTTTCAAGATCTTTTTTGGAAAATTCAAGAAAAGATCTTGAAAATTCAAGAAAAGAACTTGAAAATTCAAGAAAACATCTTTAATAAATGGAAATTGTCATTAACATCCCCATATTCAGTCAAATTTTCCTGAATATTCAACACAGTTCAAAGACGTCTATGCAGGTTCTGACGTAAGTACGTGGCGTAAATTGTGTGATGTATGACATCACATGCGTGTTTGCAACGTCACATTTGTTTCTGCTAATGCTGCGCATCTGGTAGTGTAAACAAAATGGCAAACAGCATCCTGAATCACCATAGCAATATTGGTATTAAACTTGAAGTATAACTATCCAGTGACATCATGACAGGTTAGTTTATTAGTTGACCAGTTAATTTATTAAATAAGACAGCTATTCCATCAGCAGGGCCTGAGGATTTTACACATTTTGACTATTCGGAATAACTTTTTATCAAACTATTGGAATGCGATCAAATTGTGCCACAGTGTAGCAATTAATCAGCTTGTTTATTCAGAAATTCACGTATTTTATTATGACGTACGCAAGGCTAAATTTGTCGTGAATTGCGCATTATCCGATGCGCAGAATTA
>CM055274.1:22511237-22528906 GCA_029237695.1 Conchocele bisecta | reverse complement strand
TAATTCTGCGCATCGGATAATGCGCAATTCACGACAAATTTAGCCTTTCGTACGTCATAATAAAATACGTGAATTTCTGAATAAACAAGCTGATTAATTGCTACACTGTGGCACAATTTGATCGCATTCCAATAGTTTGATAAAAAGTTATTCCGAATAGTCAAAATGTGTAAAATCCTCAGGCCCTGCTGATGGAATAGCTGTCTTATTTAATAAATTAACTGGTCAACTAATAAAGGGTGGCACGATTTACCCAAATCTACCCAAATCTTACCCAAATCTACCCAAATCTACCCAAATCTACCCAAATCTTCATATAATTACTATATGTGTTAATAAATAAAGCTATACACATGATAGTAACGATGTTTGGACTGTCCTTACATAATGTATGTCATTAATTTGCTCATATCAGGGCCCATTTTAATGTTTTGATGCAAAATGGAAATATTTGTATATGAAATAAAGGGAGAGTACCACGATAAACTTAATACTAGGAAGCCAAGGAAGATAATCCACTTTATAATGGCTAAATATGCTAAATGGGAATGATGATTTTTAAATGAAATACAAATAAAAAACAGTAGAACCTCTCTAATGTTGACATACAAGGAGACAGTGTGAAGGTGTCGACCGTATACTGGCCGTTTTCGCCCGCCATGACGTGTAGCCATCTTGTACATAATCACTTGTTGAGGTATGCACAGAATGACTGAACAATCCAATAGGGATCGATATCCCAAATGCTCAAACCCCAAATAATCTAGGGAAATTTGCAATCACAGTCTGATCAGGGTCTACACTGTTTTCCATCTTGTACATACTCACTGTATACCGTATACAAGCAACAAGCGTGTCACCCACCAGGACGTGTAGCCATCTTATAACAATCACTTGTTGAGGCTATACCTTCTAGGGGAAATTTGCAATCACAGTCTGATCAGGGTCTACCCGGTTCCCCATTTTGTGCATAACCACTTATTGAGGCTATAAATGTAGGGGAAATATGCATTCACAGGATCTACACAGTTTCCCATATTGTACATAATCGACTATATATAACGAGCTACCCCACTAAAATACACTGTGTTCTGGTCAATACAATATAATATTGGGCTTTGTCTACATAGAGGTGTGAAAAACATTCGAGCTATTTGACAAGATATACAAACCATACACAAATTTAAAAATATATATATTGAATGCATATTAAGGTTCATTTTCATCAATGTTCTTAATACAAGATCGTTTATTATTGTTATTGTAGATGAATATTAAGAATATTTATATATATATATTATAGCCTTCCTGTGTGAGTTTTGAAATGTATCTCAGTAAATTAAATTACAATAACTAAACTATATATGTCCAGAAGTGATTTGTGCTAATAAAAACATTCATTCAATGCATTCTACTTTTTTTTAAATATTTCAAAAAGATGTTGACATATAATTACTCGGCGAAATAAATATTGCAATACTATGGAGGTGACCGGTTAGACAGTTGGACTAGTATATATGTGCCATATGAAATCATGATCGATGGCAACTTAAAGACAACTGAGACATAATTAATGAGTCTTTATCACGGTAGTCTCCCTTTATAATAATGCTACATGTATATTAATCGCTTTCCCGCGGAAATATGTGCTTTATTCTTCCCTTTTTCGGTCAAAATGTGCTTATTGTATGATATAATAATGATATATTGTTTAAAACGTATATAATATAATCATAAATGTTATTTTTAATGAAGATTTGGGTAGATTTGGGTAAGATTTGGGTAGATTTGGGTAAATCGTGCTGCCGACTAATAAACTAACCTGTCATGATGTCACTGGATAGTTCTACTTCAAGTTTAATACCAATATTGCTATGGTGATTCAGGATGCTGTTTGCCATTTTGTTTACACTACCAGATGCGCAGCATTAGCAGAAACAAATGTGACGTTGCAAACACGCATGTGATGTCATACATCACACAATTTACGCCACGTACTTACGTCAGAACCTGCATAGACGTCTTTGAACTGTGTTGAATATTCAGGAAAATTTGACTGAATATGGGGATGTTAATGACATCAATTTGTGGAAAGTCTTAGGTGCGCATAATTAGCCAACACCATTGTAATCAAATTCATTTTTCATTGGATATGCAGCAATCAATATGCAGCAATCAATTCTGAAGCTTTATTTACCTAATATACTGTTCCTACGGAAGCCCATTAGGGCCACTTCACTTTTTTTTTAATTTCCATTTATTAAAGATGTTTTCTTGAATTTTCAAGTTCTTTTCTTGAATTTTCAAGATCTTTTCTTGAATTTTCAAAAAAAGATCTTGAAAATTCAAGAAAAGAACTTGAAAATTCAAGAAAACATCTTGAAAAGATAAAAAAAAGTGTAGTGGCCCTTATGGGCTTCCGTATGTTCCAATATCTAGTTATTAGTTTTGTATGTATATGACCTAGTTATTCGACAGTTATTCTGCAAAACTCCAATACTGTCCATCTGTTACGGATGGTATGGAGGTTTTGAAGAGGTACTGCCTGCAACTGTGTAGATTTTTTACAAGTTACAAGGCACGTTTCATGCCAAGTGCCATGTATTCCATGCATTTTTCTGCTCCGCTCCGCTCGGTCAACTACGCCCCCCCTAACCCGAAATCCTGGATCCGCGCCTGTTGTGGGCTATAAATAGTTCAAAACTAGTGGATAAAAATTCATCATATTTTCTTTTATTTCTCCTTCTAATGAAATTCCAAGACATATTTACAATGAGAAATAAAACATATAGTCCTAATTTGTTTGGCGGATATTTTCGCCGCTAGCATGCAAAGAGTTAAATGAACAATTATGACATTTGGCATAAATATTCAATGCTCTGATTACCTTTGCCAAATGTAACCATTCTACTCTACAGATCATAAGGCAAACATTTCTAAACACCGTAGATCCAGATGAGCTGGCTTACAACAATCCATCTCATCCAGGGATTCCGCTGGGGAAAATAAAAAAATATTATTATTTTATTATTTTTTTCGAAAATTGCAATTTTTTATCGCCAATTGTTTATTTTTATCGCCAATTGCGAAAGTGGCGATCGCCAGCGGAATCCCTGCTCATCAGGATCTGCAGTGATTGTCCGTATTTTTGTCAGATTTTAAAAAAAAATATTCCTCAATGATTAATGAACCAGTTCAAAAAATAACATGAATCAGTCTATGCCAGTTATTTAGGTGTGAAAGGGTTACTCACTATTTAATGACAATATGTTGCTATGGCTGGAGAAATGGGGCTTATGAGATTTGTGACCAGTGTTGCTCCTGATCAAATAACACACTCTAGTAGCCTGATAATGATCTATATTGCTTGTTAGAAGCATTACAGGTGACTCACTGATGGAATGGCAAGACAGTGCAGATCCTGATCAGACCTGTGCAGATGCACAGGTCAGATCCGGGATCCACACTGGTCGCAAAACCCATAAGCCCCATTTCTCCAGCCACATCCACATTATAGTGGACCCTCTATAAACCGGACAACAAGAAACATCTGTGATCATAATTTGGATTTTCTTGGTAATTTGTTTCGGGTGATAATGCCTGTTCGTGATTGCATAGCACACAACTATGGCTCCAGAATAAACAAATGCCTGATATACAGTGAAACCTCGCTAAACCAGACACCCAGGGTTTCAGGTTTAACGAGGTTTCACTGTACTATCACAAATAAAACTTCTTTTCTTACAGCTGCAGTTGTGGGATACTGCAGGTCAGGAGCGCTTCCGGAAGTCGATGGTTCAGCATTATTACCGTAACGTCCACGCCGTTGTCTTCGTATACGATGTCACCAAGATGGGGTCGTTTGACGCCATGCCGGGCTGGATAGAAGAGTGCGATAGACACAACCTGAACAAAGAGCTTCCACGTATATTGGTCGGCAACAAATGTGACATGAATGATCGGATTGCTGTGAACACAAACATGGCACAGAAGTTTGCAGACACTCACAACATGCCGTTGTTTGAGACGTCAGCGAAGGATGACGAGCGAGCGAACCACGTGGATGCCATCTTCCTGACTCTCGCTCACAAGTTGAAGAATGCGAAGCCAATGATGCCTGTGTACCTGTCGCAGTATAGGCCTGGGCAGTCAGACTTTGTCAGTCTACAGAGCGGACCGGAGAGACGGGGACTACAGCGGGCGGGCTCGGGGGACGAACACAAGGACAGCTGTGCCTGTTGAGGGATTTGTTGTAGTATGTTGTGTGGGTTTATTGGGTTGTGTGTGAAATGGGTGTTCACCCTTTCATCCCTAAATAACTGCAAGTGATTTTGGTAGGTCCACTTTTTTACCAATCCAGTCGTCACAAAATGATTTTCAGACTACTAGTAGTCCATTTATGAAAAGGGGCATTTTGTTTCTAAAACAAATATGAAAATTACTTGCAAAAGTGCAGATCCTGATGAGACGGCTCGTTACGAGCCGGCTCATCTGGATCTACACTGTTTGCAAGCACCGCTATAGAGGTCTGTAGTGTTCAAAGGTTTAAGTTGGAATGTGACCATTAAAATATGGCAAAATTATTATATTGTAGTATGCTGTTTTATGCCCCCTTTGAGGGGAAGAGGCGGACATATTGCTTTGCTCTTGAAGTTACATCCAACCATAGTTTATTGGGTGACAGGTGGGAGCATGCGATGGGTAATTTAACGATCGGGGTTCATCATTACCGGAATACCGACTGGAGACCTGGTTTGGCCCTCACATACGCTTTGGCATTTTGTATGTGACAGTTGAATCTGGTTATACCCCTTATAAGAGTAATCCTACCGGTATTACTTAATAGGGGAAGGGGCCAAGTGACTTTGGTTTCGGTATGGACTGGCACCAGGTCAGGTTATTCTAATTTCAGGGCTGAATATGTTGTATCTCGATGTAAATATTCCGTTCTGATTTTGAGATTTTCCCCTCAATGCAGCAGGTTAAAAAGGGATCGAACCTGTTTGCCCGGCCTTACATGACCTTAGCTGTTGATAGGCCGTTAAACACCAATAAACAAACAAAAACCAACTGTAGTTTTATTGTCTCACCCACGATAGTGGAAAGTGAGACATAGCGGTCACAATTCCGGCGTCGGCGTCGGTAACAATTTGGGACTTAAATTTTGGACGTATTCAAATTTCCCATATCTCTTATCAAGCTTCATCAATAGCTTCCTCACATTGATGGCTATTCATCCAGTGTCATTCGGGTGACGTTTACCTTCACCTTGGTGTCCTCAACCTTTGTGGGACGTAACTTTTGGATGTAGCCAAATTTCCCATATCTTGATTCGTTAGTCGGATCAATACCAACCTGCATCAATACCGTACAGTGGGGTCAGCGTGTAAGTGCACACACGAACACACACGACGTTCCAACCTGTCGTGTTCGTTCGTGTGTGCACTTATACGCTGACCCCACTGTAGCTTTGTCACATTGATGGCTATCCACCCAGTTCAGGTGATCTTGACCTTCACATTAGTGACCTTTGTGTCAATACTTTTGTACATACGTCCAAATGTTAACTACCTTCTGATCCGTCAGTCGGATCCTTTACCAAACTTCATCAATAGCTTCCTCGCATTGATGGCTATCCACACAGTGTCTCATTCGGATGATCTTGACCATGGTGACATTGTCATTCATGTCAATAATTTTGGACGTAAATCCAAATTTTGAATATTTCTTCATCCGTTAGTCGGATCATCTCCAAACTTTATCAATAGCTTCTTCACATTGACGGATATCTAACAGTGTAATTCTGCTGACCTTCACCTTGGTGTCAACAATTTTGGACATACATCCAAATGTTGAATATCTCCTGATCTGTCATATCATTATCAAATTTCATGCGGTAAATAGCTTCCTAACATTGATAGCTATCCATCCAGTATCATTCCAGTGACCTTGCTTGTCACTTTGGTGACCTTGATTTTTGTGTCAATAATTTTTAATGTACGTCCAAATGTTGATATCTCTTGATCCATTAGTTCAATAACTTCACCAATACTGCAATAGCTACCTTCCTCACTGTCATGGATATCCACCCAGTGTCATTTGTGTGACCTTGGTGACCGTAACCTGCATATCAATAATTTTGGACTTCCTCATAGTGTGTTAATTTACACGTGTGTAGCCCCGTGCAGGCACCGGGGCGGGATCAACTGATCCTGAGAATAGTGCTGCAGTAGCCATTGCTTGTCGTAAAAGGCGACTAAACTGGCTTAACGATTGGGTTCATACTTTCCGGAACCCACTATACCGGATTTGGCCCTCATGTACATTTTTGGCTTTCTTGTATGTGAGAGTTGAGTCAGGCTATGCCCCATATATAAAAGTAAGATTAGCGCTAATCCTATTACTTTTAGGGGATGGGATAAATGATGCTGGTGTGGCGAGGCCCTGGCACCAGATCAGGTTGTTCTAATTTCAGGACTGAATATATATTTTGATTGTAAATATTGAGTTCTGAAGTTGGGATTTACACCCCTCGGACAGGTGGATACGGGACTCGACCCCGTTGACCCGTCTGCGTGTAGACTCCCTGAGGCTTGTACCTCTATGTCAGAAAAGCGGACGTTAAACCCTATTCACTCACTCACTCCTCATAGTGTGACCTTGACCTTGCTGACCTTGACCTTCCTGGTGATCGCCTCGTTTAGTGGGTCAGACACTCCCCGGCGATCGCCTTATTTTGTTGAAAAGTTTGTCACAGTTTCTTCAGCAGGCCATTACGGCTCGTCACAGGCCTACTCATCTGGATCTACACTGTTGCCAATACCACTATGCTGGTCTGTAGTCAGAGTTCCCAAAGACTCCCAAAAATGAGTCAATTACTCAGAATTTTAGGAATTGACTCCTAAACTCAATTGGCAAGGAGTCAAAATGACTCCTTGCCAAATGAGTTTAGGGAGTCATTTAACTGTCAGTCATTCAATTTTAAAAATTGCATTTGCTCTTTAGTTGGACAATTTTATTTGATACTATTAAATGCAGAAATAGATCATTTGTTGGTATTTGTTTTGCATTTGAAATTGTGTCAAATGACTTCAGTAGCCTATTTCACTAACATTGCAAAGTATACTTTTCTAGCAAAGTATACTTTGAGGGAGTAATCATTTATTTTCCCTGAAATGCATTATTTCATATAGAACTAACAAATGCATATATTTGATGATTAAAATAATGCAGAATTATTATACTGAATTTATTACATTATCACAGCCAAAATTCGGTATAATAAAAATTAATAAATTTATCCTTAAATGGAAAATTTCTCCCTCAAAGTATACTTTGCTAGAAAAGTATACTTTGCAATGTTGGTGAAATAGGCTACTGACTCCTAATTTTGACCAAATGACTCCAAACAATGCAGAGAGAGAAGTCACATGAGAGGAGTGTAACTTGTTACTGGCTGGGAACACTGTGTATTGTTGAGACAGGGCCTCTGGTAGCCTAAGCTCTGGTAGAAATATGTAACAAAGTTGGGATTGTGCAATCTCTCTAGTTGGGAGTTTAAACACTTAGTTTACAGACCACTTTTACTGTGTTGTGTTGACTTTTACATACAGTGTCACTGTTATCTGTATTCGCAGGTATCGAATATCGTACACTACAAAGTTCTGGCATCTTTTGAAGTTCATATATTCAATGCATTTCATAGAAATCATTATTTGTGACGGGAAAGCATGTTGTAAATAAAATTTGCAATTCTTACATGTACATAGCTGCTATTTGACTGTGACTAAAGAAATGGGGCTATAGTATGTGTTGCTAGTCTAGCTTCTGTCCTGCGAGCTCACTCGCGTATTAGTGGGTGGTCGGGCGAACTCAACGGCGTAAATTAACTGTAGGGGTTCCTCCTTATAGGAATCATGATTTGCCTGGTTTGGCCCTCAGATATGTTTTTACCATTGGCTCTTTTGTTACCTGGGAGTTGAATTGGGTTGATACCCATTATAAAAGCAGTAAGATTATTACTTATTGTACTTCTTTTGGGAGGGGGCCAATTGACACTGGTGTGGCGAGGACCTGGCATCAGAGCAGGATTATTCTGATTTCAGGGCTGAATATATATATTTTTTTACCCTAAATATTCAGTTCTGATTTTGGGAATTTCTCCTCATTTGTACAGGTAATATATGAGAAGCATGGTACAGTGGGGTCAGCGTGTAAGTGCGCAGACGAACGAACACGACAGGTTGGAACTAACCTGTCGTGTTCGTTCGTGTGTGCACTTACACGCTGACCCCACAGTATATGTTTTCCTGACTGACTAAATGCAGACCCTGATCAGATTGTGCTGAGCCATAGACTGTCTGGGTCTACTCTGGTCGCAAAGGCCATGAGCCCCATTTCTTTAGGTAGATCTACAGTTACATATAAATTTTAATTTAATTAATGTACAACATATATCAATATTGTCTTGTTTTTCTGTGATACTTCTTTTCCATGTAAATACTTTGTGGATGTTATACTGTTATGCTTTACTATGTTCATCAGCGGTGTAGCCAGGTTATTGTGATATATGACTAGTGGATCGAGTTTGGAAAGTGGTACGGGAACATCCTTTCCCATAATTGCGGGTAGCAACTCTGCAAAACTCTTGTACTGTCCGGTACGAGAGTTTTGCAGAGTTACTTCCCGCAACAACCTTTCCCAGAAGAAAATATTGATTTCTCGATTATACCGATTCTAAAGCTATAATTTCACTATGTTTTGTAGCTATTTCCCTCAGAAAAAAGTAAGGTAAACTAAACATACACATCTCGCCAAATTTTAGGGGGTGCGTTCGTACCCTGTGCACCTGTGCTGGCTACGCCACTGTTTGTGAATATGAATTTGTATGTACATCTCGTCACTAAGATAATGGCACCTCTCTGTAGTGTATATGAATGACAGTTGCAGCTCCTGATTAGCTTTTGCACTGTCAGAACATAATCTACACTGCTATTTTCTCAGTGACCTTTTCCTGATGCATCGCCCCGTGCAGGCACCGGGGCGGGATCAACTGATCCTGAGAATAGTGCTGCAGTAGCCATTGCTTGTCGTAAAAGGCGACTAAACTGGCTTAACGATTGGGTTCATACTTTCCGGAACCCACTATACCGGATTTGGCCCTCATGTACATTTTTGGCTTTCTTGTATGAGAGTTGAGTCAGGCTATGCCCCATATATAAAAGTAAGATTAGTGCTAATCCTATTACTTTTAGGGGATGGGATAAATGATGCTGGTGTGGCGAGGGCCTGGCACCAGATCAGGTTGTTCTAATTTCAGGACTGAATATATATTTTGATTGTAAATATTGAGTTCTGAAGTTGGGATTTACCCCCCTCGGACAGGTGGATACGGGACACGACCCTGTTGACCCGTCTGCGTGTAGACTCCCTGAGGCTTGTACCTCTATGTCAGAAAAGCGGACGTTAAACCCTATTCACTCACTCACTCACTCCTGATGCATCCAACCAATGCTGTAGATCATGATCAAGCTGCATGAGCTACATTGGCTCCGATGTGGTGAGGACCTGGCACCAAGTCAGGTTATTCTAATGTCAGGGCTGAATATAATTTGTTTTTTTCTGTAAATATTCTGTTCTGATTTTGGGTTTCAACCCCATTGACCCGGCCTAAAATGACGTTAGCTATTGATAGGCTTTTATCCTGTTAACCTCACTATACCAGCAACCTCTCTACAACAGTCAGTTGTATGTCTTTCAATGCATGACTGTTGTATGGAGCTTGCACTGTATATACTACGTTCATATGCTGGCACATATGGAGTTGTACTATACAATTATTGTCTTTTGAGTCGGTGTACATGAGATTTACGGACCTTCGAAAAGTGATGTTCACGGAGGTGAACATCACTTTTCGAAGGTCCGTAAATCTCATGTACACCGACTCAAAAGACTATAATTGTTTTATTATATGACCCTTACCACAAATATTCCGAAAATCAGGAATAGTAACTAACAGTGTAAACACAATAAGAATTAAATGTGTCAGATTTACGCATGCGCTCTAAGGAGGTGAACAATAGGTTTGTTTACATGAATAAACACATCTCAGACCGGTCTCGCTGTCCGAGAGTGCTTATTCGTGTAAACAAAACATTCAGAGGTTCTTCATTCAATTTGAAAATAATCACCTGGCCGTGTTTCAGCCAATGAGAAATACTTAGTCATTATTAATAAATTTATTACACTCTTGCAAATTATTTACACGGGTTTCGCTGTGAGAGAAAAACCGTAATCAACTCCTTACAAATAATACACAGTAAAGAGAAACAACCCGTAATTGCGCGCCTGTTTTCTTGGGAAACCAACGTGGGGGTGGGTTGGTCGGCGAATTCATTGGGCGTAAATAACGGTAGGGGTTCCTCCTTATAGGAATCACAATTTGCCTGGTTTGGCCCTCAGGTACGTTTTTATCTTTGGCTCTTTTGTTACCTGAGAGTTGAATTGGGTTATTGCCCATTATAAAAGTAGTAAGATTATTACTGATCCTACTGCTTTTGTGAGGGGGCCAAGTGATTCTGGTGTAGCGAGGACCTGGTATCAGATCAGGATTATTCTGATTTCGGGTCTGAATATATAGTTTTTTTATTGTAAATATTCAGTTCTGATTTTGGGATCCCCCCACCCTCCCCTTTTGTGCAGGTAATATATGGGATTTAGTACTAAACCCATTGACCCGGCCTTAAATGACCTTAGCTGTTGATAGTCCGTTAAACCCCAACAAACAAACTCTCTACAACAGCCAGTTTTGTGTCTTCCCATCAGCAACCGTATTTCCATCAGCTATGTGGCTAGATTCAAATCTGACTGTGAATACAATGGAATAATTGTTGTAAATGTCGTAAGGCCCCTGTCGAGTGTATAGCCCAATAGCCGATTTCACCAAAATTGCTAAGTATACATATCTAGTACACTTTGAGGGAGTAATCATTTTTTCCCCCGAAAATTCATTATTTCATATAAAACTAACGACTGCATATACTTGATGATTAAAAGTATGCATAATTATTATAGTGAATTTATAGTAAATTCAGTATACGGTAATAAAAATTAATAAATGCATCCTTAAATTGAAAATTTCTTGAATGTATATGCGACCATATAGATGTGTTCATAATGTTTTTCTAAGGATATTACCTTGACCTTAGCATCAGCGTATGTCTACTCAAGCATGTGACTTGTTATCCCCTTGCCATAATGTTAGTCTATGTTAACTCTTTGCATGCTGGGAAACTTGTGGGCTATAAATAGTTCAAAACTAGCAGACAAAAATTCCATCATATTTTCTTTTATTTCTCCTTGTAAATATTATGAATATGTCTTGGAATTTCATTAGAATTGAGTCCTGAGGACTCAATTCTAATGAAATTCCAAGACATATTTACAGAGAGAAATAAAATATATAGTCCTAATTTGTTTGGAGGATATTTTCGCCGCTAGCATGCAAAGAGTTAATATCTATGTACGAGGGCTGATCCAGAAGTTCGTGGACACCGTCTGTAATTAATGAACACAACGTTAACTCTTTGCATTCTAGCGGCGAAAATATCCGCCAAACGAATTAGGAGTATGTTGTATTTCTCTCTGTAAATATGTCTTGGAATTTCATTAGAATTGTGTCCTCCAGACACAATTCTAATGAAATTCCAAGACATATTCATGATATTTACAAGGAGAAATAAAAGAAAATATGATGAATTGTCATCTGCTATTTTTTAACTATTTATAGCCCACAAATTTCCCAGCATGCAAAGAGTTAATACCTATGTACGAGGACTGATCCAGAAGTTTGTGGACACCGTCTGTAATTAATGAACACAACGTTATAGATTGTTCAATATTTGCTCACAATCCAGTTATTATATACTCCCATCATTTTAATACTTTTAGTGACCTTATACAGGGCTCCAGATAAGGAATTTGTAATTGAGTATTGTCACTCTATCATATCTGAAGCAATTGGGTATTTCAATATTTTAATTGGGTAAAATAAAATCACACTACTGTTTACACATCAACAGATGGCAATTATTGAATAGTTTGCTTCTAAATGAAAACATGTCTTGACATTTCATTAGAGACAATTCTAATGAAATACCAAGATGTGTTTTCATGGAAAATAAGAAAAATATGCTATATTTGTGGTCTGTTTATTGTTTTCTGTAGCATGATAAAGGTACCACAAATTTGTTATTGCTTTTTGATACTCGCTACTTCTGATTTCAATTGGGTATTGTGCAATTTTAATTGGGTATTTAAGCAAATAAGCAGCTTATCTGGAGCTTGATTTATAGATAACCAAGGATTGTTTGTACGCTATTAAAGACGGTGCGGAGCAGTCGTAAAATTGACGCCAAATCAAACTTATTCTTGCGATATCCGCGTTAATATTTAAAATTTCCTCAATGTAAATTGCGCAGAACCATGAACAACATTTGTGACGATCCAACATCATCATTGTATATTATGACGTCATTTGATATTATGGTGTAAATTTGAGAGCGCAAACAGCTACAGCATAGTGATTTACTTGAATAAAACAAATGGCGTCATCAGAAAGTGACAAGACAAGGACTAACATTCAATATTGTGACAACGCCCGTAGAAACAAACAAAATGATTGACATGGGATCAGGAAAGAAAATGGTGTGGCAATCTCTTGTTTATAAATGACATAAAAGGATGAGCGTTACGGACGTTGCGCTGGGTAATAGACCAGTGGACGTCACCAGCGAAGTAGACATTACGCTGGTAATAACAAAAATAAAAGTGACCGTGATCATTTGGCCTGGTCTTGAATATGGTATATGTGACTCGTCATAAGAAAATGCATTCCATTACCGTACGTTAAAGGTACATGCCCACTCAGTACCGGTAGGCACAACATGTACTTTATAGGAATTAACTCTTTGCATGCTGGGAAACTTGTGGGCTATAAATAGTTCAAATAGTTTCTTTTATTTCTCCCTGTAAATATCATGAATATGTCTTGGAATTTCATTAGAATTGAGTCCTGAGGACTCAATTCTAATGAAATTTCAAGACATATTCACAGAGAGAAATAAATCGTATACTTCTAATTTGTTTGGCGGATATTTTCATCGCTAGCGTGCAAAGAGTTAAAATAAGGGTATAATTGTGTAACTATTCCACCAGTTCTAAAAATTATGAGTGCCTGCTACACAGATATAATCATTTAGTAATATTTATTTTACTTCTAGTGTCGTTCATTGGTATCAGGCTATTTGCAAATGAGTTATGGTATTTTTAACTTATTTATACTAATTAAATACGTCACCTGAACAAATAATATTTTTGACAGATTATAAAGTATGATAATTGCACATCAAAAAATAAATACAGAATATAAATACGGTAGTAATGTCTGTTAACATTTTAAGGAAACACGGTTATCGCCCCTGATATCAGTGTGGAAAGTTAAGTCTGATTTAAAATGTACAATAATGCCGTTCAATACGTGGGGTAATGGTGAATGAATGTTTATTTTGCCAGAAAATGTCTCTGATTTTAAGAACATTTTGTGCCCCATCACGATGGTGGAGGGGCAGGGCATTTTGAGTTATGCTTGTATGTTGAACTTGAACAGCCCGATATAGTTTTTTGTTAGAGTTTTTCCTTATATATGTACTTTCAAAGCCTCGGCATGGGTGTCCACAGGTGGAAGACTCGGACCTATGACACCAAAAAAAATGCCTATTAAAAAAAAATCCCATTACCCCACCCACTTGGTCTCGTACAGTACCATCTTCTATAGAAGATGGTACTGTACGAGACCAAGTGGGTGGGGTATAAATGGTATTTTTTTTAATAGGCATTTTTTTGTGTCATAGGTCCGAGTCTTCCACCGGTGTGGGTGTCATGATCCATATTGTCATTCCACGCTCTACCCGATGGTCCGGTAATAACGATGCCCTTGTTTAATTATTTTCCATTCTACTCTGAAGAGATGTATGACGGCACATGTGAATTATCTCTGTTCTCATAAGCTCTCAAACATGTGTTCTGAAATAAGTTAAAATTGAAAAACAGCATACGGCAATATTTGGTTCCCGCCATTCAACCCTTTCACCCCGAATAACTGGAATGGATTTTGACATGTTAATTTTGCAACCAATCAAACCATCACAAAATGATTTTTCAGATTAGTCCATTTATGAAAAAGGGGTGGGTTTTTTTCTCTCAAAAATATGAAAATTACGGTACTTGCGAAAAGTTCAGATCCTGATGAGACGGCTCGTCACGAGCCGGTGTGACGAGCCGGATCATCTGGATCTACACTGTTTACCAATATACAATCTGGATAGTGTTGAAAGGGTTAAGTGATATTTTTTTAGTAGGCTAGTTACAGGTGCATTTATCATGTTTATACATGTTATATTTGACTTTGTATGACAAAAAAATGCATTTACTTTATTTTTCGCCTTAATGGCTAAGTACACTTTGAGGGAGAAATTTTCAATTTAAGGATAAATTTATTAATTTTTATTATACTGAATTTATTACATTAACAAAAATGGCTGTGATAATGTAATAAATTCGGTATAATAATTCTGCATACTTTTAATCATCAAATATATGCAGTCGTTAGTTCTATATGAAATAATGCATTTTGGGGAAAATAAATGATTACTCCGTCAAAGTATACATGTACTTTGCTAGACAAGTATACTTTGCAATGTTGGTGAAATAGGCTACAGATCTTTCATTTATCTGGAGATCTAAATAACGGGTCAAAGACTCAGGGACCCAGTAAATGGTCGTTTCAAAATATATACCCCACCACCCATTTCTATAGTGTACTTCAATGCAATATACAGAAATGGGTCCCAGGGGCCCGTTTCACTAAACGTCGTACGACTAAAATGTTCATAAGTACAAATTTAGGATCGTCTGGAAATTTCAATTGATGGGTTTTCATTTATTGAGCATAGGCTGCCTATGCAATAATTGTTTACAAGAAAACATTGTCAATGTGAAATTTACAGACTATCATAATTTTTCACTTACAAACATTTTAGTTGTACGTTTCGTGAAACGACCCCCAGGTCCAAGTCTTCCACCAGCGATCTATTAAGTTGGTCCATAGTCACCTACAGAATACTGGAAATGTTGGACAATGTATGTTGATTAGTATATGATAATTAGCCAGTGATCCATATAAGGAATTACTAATTGAGTATTGTCACTCCATCATTTCTGAAGCAATTGGGTATTTCAAAATTTTAATTGGGTAAAACAAGAATTCCGCCACAGAAGCGGTATCGCGCCTGCTGAGGCATTTGACAATAACTTTAACGCATTTGCCTTACAAAAAAAACGGACGACGCGGACGACGACGGAAAAAGCGCCGACTATAGTCGCGCCTCTGCTGAAGCAGGCGCGACAATAAAATCACACTACTGTTTACACATCAGCAGACCGCACTTATTAAATAGTTTGCTTCTAAATGAAATCATGTCTTGGCATTTCATTAGAATTGTCTCCTTGGAGACAATTCTAATGAAATACCAAGATGTGTTTTCATGGAAAAATAAGAAAATATGCTATATTTGTGGTCTGTTTATTCTTTTCTGTCGCATGATAAAGATACCACAAATATTTCATTGCTTTTTGATACTCGCTTCTTCTGATTTCAATTAGGTTTTTGGCAATTTTTATTGCGTATTTAACCCTTTCAACACCACAGACCTCTATAGAGACAATGTTTGCAAACAGTGCAGATCCAGATGAGCCGGCTCGTAACGAGCCGTCTCATCAGGATCTCCACTGTTTGTTAATAGTTAAAAAATTTGAAAAAATTACCCTTTCTGAAGAACGGAATAGCCTGAAAGTTTGAATGGACCAATGAAATAGCATGAAACAGTGGCATGGAACAGCCCATTAAGTTACTTGGTGTTGAAAGGGTTAAGCAAATACGCACATTATCTGGAGCTCTGATTAGCCTAAATATTTGGACGCAATTTATTCTGAGAAATACATATTTATGTAAATATATGGTTTCCCAAAACAAAGTTTTCAAATATTTAGTGTTAGTATGCATGTACAGGTTTATCACAATAATAATGTATTTGGAAACCCTATACATGTATTTATATAAATATGTATTACCCAAAACAAATGGTGTCCAAATATTTAGGGTTGTTACGGTAGCTTGACCTGTACATTGGTTTTAAACAAAAATACTGGTCTTTTTTGTCATTAAAGATCACGACTGTAATTATAAGGAAATATATTATCAAGGAAATAAAATTTGAATGGCAACAATCTCTGTGTTTTTCATACATGTTTGACAATCCAGTACATTGGAAATAAACCATTTTGTTGTCTCGCCCTCGTTAGTGAAAAATGAGATATGAGGTAGCGGTCACAATTCCGGCATAGACGTCGTAGGCAGATTGAACAATTTTGTTCATTTTGAATATCTCTTGGTCCATTTGCACGTCCAAATTTTGATCCGCTAGTCAAATCATTACCAAACTTCAATACCTTCCTCACATTGTTGGCTGTCCACTTAACGTCATTCGGGTGACATTGACCGTCACCTTGATACATGTCAACAATTTTGGATGTACGTCCAAATGTTGAATATCTCCTGATTCGTTAGTCGAATCATTACCAAACTACATCAATACCTCCCGCACATTGATGACCATCCACCCAGTGTCATTTAGATGACCTTGATATTCACCTTCGTGATCTTGACGTTTGTGTGTACAATTTTGGGTGTACATCCAAATGTGAATATCTATCTCTTGATCTGCAAGTCGGATCCTTAACCCTTACTACGCTGAATTAAATGTTGTCGGCTGCTGGAAGTGTTTTATTTTCAATATTTATCGACAAAAACCTGGTTTTGACAGCACATGAGAATCGTCTCCAGTGGAGACGATTCTCATATGCTGTCAAAACCAGTTTTTTGTTAAGAATTAAAGCAAAAATGAAAAACAGCAGACGGCAATTTTCGTCAACAGTGTAGGAAGGGTTAATACAAATCATAACTTCATCAATAGCTTCCTCACGTTGATGGCTATCCAACCAGTGTCTTGAGGGCGACCTCGACAGTTATGTGAAAATCTTTTGACGTACATCTAAATGTTGATTGATTTTATTTATTATAGGAATAAATAGCCTTTTTGTGGAATTTATCGGGGTATAATTTTGGAAAAGTCGCGGGAATACTGGACGAAGGTAGGAAGGCCTCGTCCAGTATTCCCGCGACTTTTCCAAGTTTATATCCCCGATAAATTCCACAAAAAGGCCATTCATTCCTTATAATTCCAGTATTTGAAATAAATCCATCAATAAAATGTTTTTATTTTCCGTTTTCTTAATTATTTTAACTGCGCCTCACGGTTATGGAAAGTAGTTCAGCGTGGGAGTTTACTGGGATATAAATTTTGGACAGAGACTTGCTACGGGCCAATCAAATGTTAGGGAATTGTGTAAATATTTTTGTGCTGGAATTATTGGTGTTTATTAATGGCCTACCAAAAGCGAATTAGAATAACTCGACCTGGTGCCAGGTCCATACCACACCAGTCACTTGCCCTCTTCTCCTAAAAGTAATAGGATTACGAATATAGAGAATA